>OX442423.1:5146042-5622847 GCA_949361645.1 Spongilla lacustris | reverse complement strand
AAGGGAAGGGTGGGGGTGGAGGAGGGAAGGGAAGGGTGGGGTGGGGAACAATCAAGTCCTGCACTGGGCCACAGTCCATACAACTGCAACAGCTGTCCCACAGCAGGTATTTTAAGGTGTGTGTATGCATGTGTGTGTATGTGTGTGTGTGTGTGGGCAGGTACATGTATGTGTGTGAGCGTGGTGATTGTGTGTGAGTGTGTGTAAAAAGACATGTACAGATGGCTGTGCAAAAGATCCTTAATGAATGCAAATTTGTCCAAGTACAATACATGTAATTTTAGACTTCCAATTTCATTGTGGTTATTCACTGTATTTTGAAGCACTGGAAATCAAACATCCATGTTCACTACAGGGCCTATATCACTTCAATCAAGGACATATACATGTACATGTATATATCTTACAGACATAGAAATGAAACAAACATTAACTCCAGAGTCTTGCGAGAACATGTGGAATCTTTACTCAAAAAGCCCAGACCCTAAATACCTGATCACATTGATGATCAATATTCTTTAAAAAAATATACATATACAAGTACATTCATACACATGGATATGCACACACACACACACACACACACACACACGCACGTACACACGCACGTACACACGCACGTACACACACACACACACACACACACACACACACACACACACACACACACACACACACACACACACACACACACACACACACACACACACACACACACACACACACACACACACACACACACACACACATCAAAGCAACGCTCACCTGCGAGAATATGGACTGCTGGTGCTGGGAAAACAGCGGGTACATATGAGCGTTGGACTCGCACAGCTTGCTCACGTGCTCGACGAAGACGCGCACGCTCTTATCAGAGTTCCTGGTCATGAGCGCCCTCACCAGGCCGTGCTGGGCCAGGAAGTGGAGCACGTCCAGAACTCCCGGTTGAAGCTGGAGCCGCCTGTTCGCCTCGTCCTCCATCTCTTCGATGATGGCCATGCTTCTCGCCTTTTGCTCCGCCGGCATGGCTTGGACCGCAGCCAGAATGTCCGAGGTGAGCGGGACGTTGATACGCCTCTTCATCTCGGCGAAGTCCAGCGTCGGGACGGTGAGGGTGCCATCCATGTCGAACACCACTCCACGCAGCTGCCGGACATCGAACGTGCGGTCGGTGCCGCATAACGTTGGGGCGCTCCTCTCGGAGGAGGAGGATGAGGAGGAGACCACCCTTCCTACGTGTAGTGCTGTTGAAGCGTTGCAGAGGACCGCTCTGAAAGGTGAGGTGGTGTCTATGATTCTGTACAAAAAGCCACCGCCTTTTTGCCATTGTGAATATGTGTTAATATTTGTACAGACTACACTCGGCCCCAGACCCTAATATCACAGCGCGGATGGGATCATTGCTTACCTGATAAAGCCACAATTCCCAGAATCACATAATATTATAAGGACCATTAGGTGGGGCAAGCTTTGCTGTGTCAGCATAATTATACATGCATTGCATTGATAAGAAATTGCAACTGCCCACCCGATAAAGCGATCCTTAATGTCATCATGCAGTATAATTATATAATATTATGTTTTTAAAAATATAATTTATGTCCGCCCTTCTCTCGTTTCCAGGCTGTAATACATCAGCTGCATGCAAATACACAGGGAAAAGTTATAAACGTCCAGCTTGGATTTTTTAGGCTGGCTTTCAACAAAATCCCATCCTGGAATGGAGCGTCTAGCGTGGAAATAGCGTAAAAACCATGTTGGGATTGAGCGTCCAGGGTGGAAATAGATATGGTTCTACCATGGTTCTGTCGAACAAAAACCATGTTGAACTAGCAATAATATATTCATACTTCAACATGGGTTTTGTACTACGAAACCAGGGTAGAACCACATGGATTTTACACTATTCCCACCCTGGACGTTCAATCCCAGGACTATTGGCATTGAAAATCATGCATATGAAGGCTGGACGTTAATTTCTCCTGCGATAGCCATGCAGTGCCAGTGGCAGATCTACTGAGGAATTGGGAGGGGGAGGTAGTCTCGTACCCAGACCCAAATGCACGTAATGATGATTATCGCTTACAGTATAACATCACGTGATGTTATACTGCAAGCGATAATCATCGTTACGTACATTTGGATCTGGGTACGAGAATAGGGGGGGGGGGGCGCGCGCGCGAGCTTTAGTCGTACCTAGACCCACACTCGCAGTAGCGGATGGAGTACATCACCGCTACGCGGAGATGTCGTTGCATTATACTGTAAGCTTACGTACGTTTGGGTCTGGGTACGAGACAAGGCGAGCTTAGCCTCTATATGTTCAATGCGCCGATACATCGCCGTTGATAGCACATGTACATGTAAACCCACCGCTTATTCGTTTAGAAAATACTACCATTTTCATTTGGTCACATGACGCGTGGGCATTAATAATTGCTCCACGGAAATATACGAGCTTATCAGGGCGGTGGAGGGGGGGGGGGGGGGGGGGGGGGGGGGGGGGGGGGGGCAGCGGATAAAAGATGATCCTCCCTTGCCCCCCTGCTCCGCTGCCCCTTAATTGCTTATGCTCGGTTTTTGGTATACTCTTTTCGATGCTCGCTGAAAACTCTAAACGGCCGGCGCCGGCTAATGTAACATACTAAAATATAGAACTTTTGCCCGTACTTGTCTATTGTACATGCACTGCAAGCAGTCTACATGTATGGTTATACGAACTGTATAACTTTGAGGAAAGCGCGCATAATTAATTTATAAATTATGTGCGCTTTCCCCAAGGTTAGTTCGTATAACCATAGTCTGCTTGCAGCGATGTAGAGCCGAATACTATTAGGTCACGCGATAAAAGCTCCAGTAATATATACATGTATATAGTAATATACTCATCGGCGGATCCAGGATTTAGGGGAGGGGGTGCACAGGTGAGGGCGTGGCGGTGGGATGGATCCGCCCTGGGGAGGGTGCGGGATAGTCGTTCCAGACCCACGTACGGCAGACTGGGGTCCCATTGACACCTCAATTGGTTGTGTACTTGCAGTGTGTGACTATTGTGGGCTTTAATGGTTCCACAGTAAGTGGGTCTGGTGGCTCCAAGTGTGGGGCTGGGACCATTATATTGGCCCCTATTTTTGTGGGGGCTGCTGGCTCAACTTGCAGTGGGAGGGCTGGCATCTCTGCAGTTATCAGACCCCTGCTGGCAGTGTGGGGGTTTGATAACACCATCTGTGGGCATGGTTCCATAGGTAGTGTTTGGAGGGGTGTAGCTCCCTTACTTCACGGCTCCCCTGAAAGAGTTAGGGCTGCCAACTCCACTTGCAGTGCATAGAGGGGAGTGTAAAGAGTGTGCAGGTGGAGGTTATATGTAGAGAAGTGAATAGATTGCACATGTGTGTACAGGGGAATGTACATAGAGAGGAGTGTATATAGACAGGGGAACGTGTACAAGTAGTGTAGTTATAGAGGGAATTTATAGAGGGTTAGTGTGCAAAGATTGTATATACATGTACTAGAGGGGAGGGGAGTGGGAGAGGGGAGTGTGCAGAGGGGGAGTGTCTTGGGGAGAGGGGAGTAGAGGGGAGTGTGTATGTTGTGTAGAGGGGTGTATGTAAAGGGGAATAGAGGGGATCGAGTGTGTGTTGTATAGAAGGGTATATATATGTAGAGGGGTATATGTATAGAGGGTGTAGAGAGGAGTGTGCAAAGATTGTACATGTACAATGGACTCATTGGTCCCCAGTCCATTGTAATATATCGATCGTTGACGTTGTGCAGTTCAATATTGATTTAAGTCTGGCTATAGTAATCTATCTGTTTTTAGCATGTATCTATGCAATTATGTGGCATAAAAATTGCAAAAGTTGCAAAGCTGCTAGTGGGGCAATGCACAGCTCACACATGTATGAAAGCAGATGTGGTTATAATATTCCTTATCTACGTAGTCCTATTTACTACTACAAAGGAAGGCCCACATTTCATTATCAGTTTGGTTCATACAATGTAAAGGAAGGCTGGTACCACATTTTCATTATCAGTTTGGTTCATACAATGTAAAGGAAGGCTGCACCACATTTTCATTATCAGTTTGGTTCATACAATGTACTTGGTAAAGGAAGGCTGGTACCACATTTTCATTACATGTATTTGGTTCACATGAAGCAGTACGTCTGGCCAATGTTGTAGGATCGAAGCGTTGCAAGTTTTTTTTGTAATTGAGTCAAGGCTTAAAAATTTCAAAAGTTCCAACGCTTTTGGGGCAATGTACATGTAAAATTCAAGGCAGCTCGCACTACAGATGCTATAGTCTTCCACTTCTACATTATTTACTACAACAAAGGATGGTTGCATATTTATCTTCATTATTTGGTTCATTCAAAGTAGTAAATCTGGATTATCTTAGTGGCCAATACCCCTTGAAGTGTCACAAATGTTTTAGCAATTCACTGGATACAAAATTGAAAAAGCTGCTGCTGGAGCAATGCACAATGCAATAACTGTATGCACGTGTGCGCGTAGCATATGGCAACTCACAGTACAGTTGTAAACAGAAATACATGAAAGCTGATGATTCCTCTTCTACATAGTCCTATTTACTACAACAAAGGAAGGCTGGTACCACATTTGGTTGTAAAAATGGCCAATCAATGCCTTAGAATTGAAATGTCGCAATTTTTTTGAGTACATGCAACATTGACAATTGCAAGACTTGCAAAGCTGCCGCAATGGAGGAGCTTACAGCATTTCTCCATACCCCAAGACTGGCCGAGAGGGGTGTTTGCTGGCCCGTCCACCCCCTATATGCCTATTCCTCTCTGTACATGTTACTAGTTAATTCCATACACCCTTATGTTCTCCCGAACTCCCCCCCCCCCCCCCCCCATCTACCAGCCAGCCTACACCCAGGCCTGTAGGTAGACCCTAAGAAAGAGACCTTAGTGAAACAGAGACATCATGGATTGAAGCTAGGGTCAACTATCAGTAAGGTTTAGAGCTAACGGTAATTATCACTAAGTAAACATGTCTTATCAAATATTAACTGAAATTCCTCGATGCCTATCGCTAAAAAAGCTTACATCTTCCTTAGCCCTAGAAACTCACCAGTACAATAAAAAAATAGAATAAAAACTCGAATAACCAAGTGCACAGATATTGTATACAGCATCACACTATATAGAGGGTTGGTGTGCAAAGATTGTACATGTACTAGAGGGAAGTGTGCAGAGGGAGAGTGTGCAGAGGGGGAGTGTGCAGAGGGGGAGTGGGAGAGGGGGAGTGTGCAGAGGGGGAGTGGGAGAGGGGAAATGTGTACAGGGGAAATGTGCAAATAGTGTACATATAAGAGAAGAAGTGAGTAGATTGCCTTTGTGTACGGGGGAGTGTATGTAAAGGTTGTGTAGAAGGAAGTGTGTAGAGGAGAGTGAGAGAGATGTATGTAGGAGAGCTAGTGTAGAGAAGAGTGTAAAGATTGTTGTGTATAGGTGTAGTGTGTAGGTGTGTCCCTGGTGTGTATAGGTGTAGTGTTAGGTGTGTCCCTGGTGTGTGTAGGTGTGTGGTGTTTAGGTGTGTCCCTGGTGTGTGTAGGTGTGTGGTGTTTAGGTGTGTCCCTGGTGTGTGTAGGTGTGTGTAGGTGTGTAGTGCGTCCCTAGTGTGTAGGTGTGTGGTGTGTAGGTGTGTCCCTACAGGGGTGGAAATAATGGTCTGACATCAAACAAGTTGGGCTTTTTCATTATTTAACCATACACCCCTACAGATGACAATAATTGTCATTGCGCATAAATCATTCTACCATCACATGCAGTGATATTACAGGTCTGTTATCAGCTACTGTTACTACACAAAATATATATCAAGCCAAAATTAGTTACATAAGGCCTACCTATCACCTTTCACTGGTGGCCCATCTACCAATCGTGGCTACCTATTACCCCCACTAGTGACCACCCCCCCCCCCCCCCCACACACACATTGGTGGCCTTAGGGTCATTCTAGATAAATTTCTTACAAGTGACATGTTGTCATATTGAAATACCACTTCTCATATATTATCTCCTATATAAAATTCACTGAACGTTTTTATACCTGAGGCTATACCATTTATTTTAACTGCAATCCTCTGAATAATTATTTTTTAGGCAACTTATACCTGGTGAAAATATACGAGAAGTGGTAATTCAATATGATGTGTCACTATTATCTAGAATGATGACCCTAAGGCCTCCAGTGTGGGTGGGGGGATGGTGATAATGCCCCAACAGACACCCATCCTCCAGTCACTAAGGGGTGTCATCAACCTTCTTGCTGCTGGCAAAGCACCACCTGAGGTGTCCACTTTCCTTGCTGGGGGCAGTTTGACAGCCCTTAACAAGTCAAAATCTGGCAGCATCGTGGATATTCGTCCGATTGCTGTAGGAGAAAGCTTACGCCATTTGGTGGGGAAATATCCCTGTGCTGCAGTTGAGATAAAGGCAGCAGTGTTCTTCAAACCATTTCAGTCTGGTTTTGCATGTTCATATGGAGCAGAAAAAATCGTGCATGGTTTGAGAGCGTGTATTGAGAACCACAGGCTTGATGATGATTTTGTGGTTCTAAATGTGGACATGAAGAACGCTTTCAACATGGTCTCACGTCAGGCTCTGCTCTCCGAGTGTAGCACTCACTTCACTGAGCTGCTTCCATGGGCCAGTTGGTGCCATAGCCTGCATCCCATCCTGTGGCACCCGTTAGGTCACCTGCGTTCGGAGCAAGGGTGACCCTCTAGGCCCTCTGTTATTCTCCCTGGGTCTGAACATCCTGGTGTTCAAGATCACATCCAGTGGAGTTTGTGCAGACTTGTCCTACCATGCCTGGTATCTGGATGATATTGTGTTAGCAGGTCCCAGATCAGCAGTTCTCAGAGCCCATGCAGAATAACCTAATTGGGACAGTTGAATCCTTTCATAGCTGGTGGAAATGAGCTGATATCACTGCGGCTGAAGGTTTCACACTTAAGGATGTTCATAATGAGATCCTAAGATGGACCTTGATCTTGAATAATGGCGAGAGCATTCCAATTGGTAACTAAGCCTTCATTTCAGGGAAGCATGGGGAGGCTAAAGCTCTGTTGTGGCAACTTGAATTTGGATCAGCTGATCAGCATGTTGCATTTTCACTTCTTCGTCAATGTGCAGGTTTCT
Source organism: Spongilla lacustris (assembly GCA_949361645.1). Classification (NCBI taxonomy): domain Eukaryota; kingdom Metazoa; phylum Porifera; class Demospongiae; order Spongillida; family Spongillidae; genus Spongilla; species Spongilla lacustris. Next base: position 5,615,678 of record OX442423.1, on the reverse strand, counting down.
GCAAGATGGCTCACCTTGCCCGTGGTACTCCACCCTTCCAAGCTATGTCAGCCCTTAAGGCCTTTGATCTTGATATCCGCAGTTGCTTTGATCTCATGTTGCACCATCTGCACCAGGCAGAGCTCAGTTTGAGCAGAGGTGGCCTTGGTTTACGTTCTATTTCCTATCACTCACCAGCAGCATACATTGCATCCCTTAGCTCTTCTGGCTTTAGTACGTCCTCTCAACAACACCTTAAACAAGCAGTAGATGCATTCAATTCCCTTGTTCAAACTTCTGATGCAGAGGTTGTGTTGACATCACCCTTCCATCAAAAGATGCTATCCACAAAAGTGGACAACCACCTTTTCAATCTGCTCTTACAGAACTCCTCCCCCGCAGATAGAGCTCGCCTGCTTTCAGTCTCTACCCCACATGCTGCCTCATGGATCTCAGTTATATCAATCTGCAGTGGCTGCAGATTAATATAACTGAGATCCATGAGGCAGCATACTCGTATGTCAATGAAAGCCCGTTGAACGGGCTTTCATTGACATACGAGTATTCAACTCACATGCCCCATCTTATTGTAACAAGTCCCCCATGTAATCACCCCCATGCAGTGCTACAAGTTGAATGAGCAAGAGAAGAAGCGGGCATATGAAGAAAGGGTAAGAGAAATTGAGCACGGCTCCTTTGCACCTCTTGTATTCTCTATCACAGGAGGTATGGGTCCGATAGCCACAACCGTATGCAAAAGAATGGCCTCGCTCATAGCTGAAAAACAAAATCATTCATATAGCTCTACTCTGTTTTGGCTACGATGCAAGTTGAGTTTCTCCTTATTGCGATCTGCAGTAATGTGCATCAGAAGCTCAAGGTCCTCCTATCACAGACCAACAAACGATCTCTCCTGCTCAGAAAGCAGGATCTCCAATTGAACTTTGAAATCCTATCCGTCATTCACTACCTATGTATGCTTATCTGATCAATGTCTAATGTTTATCATGGTTTATCATTAAAAACACGTAAATTGTTAAAATAAAAAGAATGAAAAGGGTACTATGTTAGTACCGTCAATCCGAAGTCAAGGGCTTACGACAAGCACCATAGTCATATCCCCTACGCGTCTGGGGATGTCAAACGCAGGCAATAACGTAGCGAATTCCAACTTCTACATGTAGTTGGAAGGCACACAAATACGTTTCTGCCCTTCCAAAAATTTCACACAACTGCCCTCTGATTTGGACGCATTTCATTGTAACCCAACAGTTTAGAAGCCGTTGCGATAGCTCTGTGTATAGGTAGATTCATCAAAATACACATCACAGATTCACAAGGGCCACAGCATGTAATCATTGATAATCATGTGACCGCTGCAATCTGATTGGTATAGCGGCCAAATTCTGCTGCTAGCACACGGAATGTTGGCGAAAGTCTCCGCTCCAGACGTTATTAAGTCATGGCCCGGGAGACTAATGAAATGCAGTATATGTTCAAACTTTGTAAATAGTATTGCATCATCAATGAATAATCCTACTCTAGTGATTATAATTAACCGTACCGCAAAGGTGCCGGTGATTTAAATTACACAATGTAGGAGTGTACCGTAAACAGCACCATTCGTAGTACAGGTTTGAAACAAGAAAAACTTATGGCCTCGATCGGCCCTGTGATGGCGATAAAACAGAGCTTCGATGGACCTTTAGATCAGCACCTTCAAGGTGAGGGGATCGCTTCACTGATACATACGAATGTACTCTCTCCGTTAGACCCGCTCGACTGGCAGTGCAGTACTGACCATATGCTAACGGTAGCAGCAAAGTGTATCTTCAACTGGAGGGTGGTAGGCAGGCGCCTGCTGATGGATCGTCCCCAGACCATTGAAGACATTGATCGTGAAGAGCGGAGTGAAGATGTAAAAAGAGACAAAATGTTTGAGAAGTGGAAAGAGATGAAAGGGTCAAGTGCTACTTATAGAGCCTTGATGGAGGTATTTGAAGAAATAGGGAATCATCAGGCTGCTGAGATGGTGAAGGGATTGGTACTACTAATAGCTGAAGGTACATGTATATAGGTATATGTATTACAGGTGATGCTTAAATAGAGGCCTTCTGCATGTGTACACAAAGCATTATCCATCTATAAATGTAGGGTGATCGTAAAATAGAAAGGTACTTCACGCATATAGTGCAAAATAAATTAATAAGGACTTTTAGACAAATATTGAGCATGAAGAGGGTAAGGGGGCACCAATTGATCCTGACACAGTCAGCAGCGCCACCAGGCACCCTTCCTGCCCGGCTAGGGGATATGTGGGAGTGCTGTAAGCTCCCCCCATCGGTGGAGCCCCAGAAATAAACACTTTGTGTGTAGAAAAAATCCGATAACTATGTAAACAGATGGCGGCTAGGAGGCCTTTTAAAGACTAAAGTAGATATACATGTAGAGCAAGGGAACCTATTAAGGAACAACCGACTTCCCTTGTCTTGAGTGGTATGGACAGACTATGCAGTATACACGCGGCTTCTCTAGTGTTACGGGCATATACCAGTTAGAGCTAGCTAAAATAGTGTATAGTTTGCTTGATGCATGGACTGCACCAATGTGTGCGTGTACCCGTAGGCCGTGCGTACATTGTATGCCAATAGGCACCCAGTCGTTCGTACCTTTAACTCACCAACCATTTGCATCGAAGACATTCTCCATTCTGGCACTGAAAACTCACTTTTCGGCAAACATACTTCAATGTATGGCAAAGGTACGGGACCGAATTAGGAACAACCACATCAAAGGGCTGTTATATAAACACACAGCTGCATGGGGTTTGCCACCCGATTAAAAACGAAATTTCTAGATACTGCATGGTAATTATGGCCGATAAGCGTAAATATTATTTCCATGAGGTCGCTTGCTAGCATGGCTATTGAAACCTATACAGGGCTCATTCCGCGAGATTACAACCTCAAGCGCCAAATTAAGAACTGTGTCCTTATCATACGCTAGTCGATAGGCATCATGTAGCTTGCATTAGCATTTTAGTATAACATCGCAAAACTATAATGTTTTACGGACTTATATAGTAGGATTCATTGATTTGCGCGCAGGTCTTAAGAGTAAATACATCGTAAACACGTGACTGTTGATGAAAAATTGTAATGAGATTTACTGTTCCTTAATAGGGGTCGGTACCTTTGTTCTACGTGTACAATGAAAAAGTAACAACAGTAGTTGGTAGGTAGACGCTGGGAAATTTAATGCTAGCAAAAAATGTACACTGCTATAGTAAATGATAACTATTAAAGACTATTCTGTATATGGCATATTTAATATGTAAATTTTGCCAAAACAACAACAGCAATAAAGCGCAGCTTGTATATGTTCAACGCGCCGATCTTTTCCAAATGCGTATTCATATTTATAATTGGCCCTCCGGAACCCCCCCCCCCCCCCCCCCCCCCCCCTTCGTATATCTGTGCTGTAGCTATAAACCATGCACAGCAAAAAAACGCATCAAATCAATAATTGATTTCGCAACAGATTTTAAATCAATTGTTAAATCAACGCACGATTTCACAGCAAAATCAAGTGCGCTTGATTTGCGATTGATTTTACTGTGAAATCAATTGTGAATCAATAATTGATTTGACGCGTTTTTTTGCTATGATGGCACTGTTTCGTATCCATGCACCGGTACGCAACATACATGTTATGATATAAGAATTGCTGTTTGATTCACGTTACAGAATGAGATTGCGAGATCACACTACATGACGTACGCACAAACTAGGCCGTAATGCTTGTTGTTGCCTTTGCTCTTCGCATTGATTCACACTGCCGCACATAATATTATGTCATATGATGTCATGGAGTGGTTATGTCCCCGCCCCTAACTTCATATGATGTCATGGAATGGTGATGTCCCCACCCTTTCCTTCATATGAAATTATATCACGGAGTGGTTATGTTCGCATGCACCCCTTCCCTCATATGCATGATGTCATGGAGTGGTTCCATCATATGTTCACTCTCTGCCTTCCTTTGACCAAGCAGGTGCTCAGCAGGCCCAACAAGCTGCAGCAGACGTCCAGGAAGTAATGACCTCACAACCATCGCCAACAATTGCAGTGAATGGTAATGATTGTCCTGTAAAGAGCCATATTTTTAGATACATTTACTAGTAAGGGACGTGCAACTTCTATGACCAGAGCCTTTTAATGTCTCTGTAGGAGCAAAATGTTATGAATGGTATAATGTTGCACATATGCACATGCACATGCATGCATTCACACACTGTATAAAGGGAAACCGTTGCTGCTGTTTGAAGCGAGTGCAAGTATAAAATCATTCTATATAAGTAACTAAGTTGGAGTTAGGAATAAAGGTGTTGATGATAATGGTATTTTGATGATAATTATTTGTTACATCATATTAATGCCCTAAATTTAGCATTTGTGTGTGTGGGTCTGGGGTGCCTGATTGGGAGGGTAGGGGTATTTAATTCAACCCCCCACATGTGTTGCATGCATCTAGATATATAGTATCAGTGCTGGTGTCTATGAATCTGCTATCATAAATTTAGATTGGAAGTTTACTTTTAAAACTAACGTATTTACAGACTTATGGGATATAGCTGAATAGTGAATGAGTAACTCAAACACTCTATCTGGTTTGTTGTTAGTGCACACACGACACATTCATGTTGCGTGTATTAAGCAAGCATGGTTGACACCACTTAGATCGTCCAAAAATGCAGTTACCTGCCGTAGCATCTACAACAGACACGAGCATTGTTATTTTGCTTTTCCTGTTATACATTGTATATCCTCTTAATGAGTGAAATCTAAAGAAATATACTGCCTCTTTAACATCTAATCTACCCATTCATTGTCCTAGACATAGGATAGATTTTGTCCTATAAAGATTTAAATGATTTTTGCATGTACACTCTTTTGAATTTTGATCCCAAATCAGTAGCATGTAGATTCACAAAATTGTAGTTTCACACAGTCTACTATAAGCGCTTGTTTCTGTGAAGATTGAAAAAATTGATCTCACTGTCACCATATCACTTTTTTTTTAAGTACAGCACCGTAATACACTGGCTAGGCCAATGCAAACATCTAATTGTTCTCACTGCACATTGATTCCAAAACTACATGGCTACCACACTCAGGGGGATTTTACCTGATAACCAATTGCTCAAAAACTCTTATGGATACTGTCCGCATAAAATGAAGCCCTCTAGATCTTAGAGCTTCCAATGTCTTCACTGAAGCAAATGCACTGTCTCCATTGACAATCCAAAGTAATTCTGTCTACGCCTTAGTGTCACAGCTGGTCCTGCACCTAATTCTTTATAATCCTTTTTAGATTGGCATTCATTCCCTTCCATTATGTCTTGGCTCAAAATTACTCCTGATATTCCATCAGCAAGAGACATATCCAATACATGCGCGGTCATCCTGTTTTTTTTTTTTTAAATTCCACATTGAATGTCAAAGATGTTTAATGTACTCTAAAAATCGATATGCATTTTTCATGAAATTATCATTAAGCACCCTGTTACTAAAATCAAGACAAATAAATTAATTTCAACCACGCATAATTTATTCATAAAAGATGACGCAGTATTATAAATATCATCTACAATATCCTTTTAAATAATTCATGACGTTTATGACGAAACTTTTGCTCACGTGCACATGTAACATTGATTTAATTTAATATAAAATTATACATATTACAGCTACGCCAACGCATGCATGGACAGTTATTTATACTGATAAATAAATAATGCAACGCTTGCTGATAGGGACTTCTGCGTGCTAGCCTCGAGAGTATGGACCAAACATTCGGAAACCTTGCGTGCACACATGCAATATGTTGTCTACTTGAATCAGCTCAGTAGTAGCTCGAACCAAGAATTACAATCCTTGCTCGAACCCAGTGGATGATGTGTCGTGCCATGTGGGATATGCCTCATGTCATTCTATTTGTCAGTAGCACTCGCGGCATTACTTTCAAAGAGGTTGTCAGTTTCAACGCTTATACGGCAATATACATGAAAAAGCTCGCCGATTTTTATAGGACTCTCTGGTAACCTCGGAAAACGCTCAGTTACAATTTCCATGCACGCTTTTCTTGTTCATTTTACTACTGAGTTACGACCATTATCCGTGCATGCATGCGATGGTAATAGTACGCTGTCATAAATTAAGTGTGCATTATGCAAGACAATACGGTGCAAGATAACATGACTGCACTGCTGTTAATGAATGCTTAGAAGTGCATGCGCATGCAGTTTACCCATATATACGCGAATAAAGTCAAACCAGCTCTGGGACTTCTGCATGCATGCTATATAGAATATGCATGGACCAAACATTCAGAAATCATGCGTGCACACAATGCAATCTGGATTTATAATACTTGCTACGTGGAATATGCCTCATGTCATTCTCTTTGTCAGTATAGCACCGCGGCGTTACTATTAAAGTGGTTGTCTGTTTCAACGCTTATACGATCGCGACAATATACATGGAAAAGCTAGCCGATTTTTGTATAGGATTCTATTCCTAAACGGTAACGTTAGAATAACATTAGCAGCACTAGGATATTAAAGTGTTTAGGGTAAGAATGTTGACAAGGCTGTTCCCCCAAGGCTGTCCTGCACGTTAGGGGTCAAATTGCCACCCGAAAGCCGAATCCGTACACCCCGGGTGCTAACCAGACACTCTTCATTGCAAAATAACCGGCACCCAAAAAAAATTGAACAGCCTCGTCCCGAGTCCGCTTCGCGGACGAGGCGCCTTCGGCGCCGTACTGCGCGCCTCGCGCGCCACACAAACACGCCTACCCTGGTAACCTCGGACAACGCGCTCAGTTACAATTTCAACGCTTTTCTTGTCTGGTTACAAGCATTATCCGTGCATGCATGCATGCATGCATTGCGATACTGAGATGGTGATCCAATTATGCTGTCATAATCTGCATGCGATTAATTAAGATTGTGCATTATGCAAGACAATTCGGTACAAGATAGCACGACTGCACCCCTTGTAATGAATGCTTTGAAGTGCCATATACGCGAAGAAAGTCAAACCATGCAGCTCTCAATTGCATGCATGGAAAATGCATGATGAATTAAGATATTTGCTGCCCATGCATAGATCAGATAGATGCATGTGCATTCGCTGTTACACATAATCAGTAGGCCTGCATAATTTGTGCATGTGCACCTACTGATATATTTGTATAATTATAAATGTGCACGCATTCCATGCATGGTATATGGATACAATACAGAGTGCAGCAGATATAGTATGCAGGCATTGTTTCCTTGCAACTATACTGGTAACGTTATGACAGTAACAAAGGTCAGGTATTGGCATCTGTTTACTACCACTATATTCTTTCGTCCTTCACAATTCATATGATGTAGTGGGATAAAAATAATGTTCAGTTGATTTATGATCAAATACGCATGGTTGAATCGATTGATGACTCCAGGTTAAAAGTGACACTGTCAATAAACCGGCCTAATATTCGTGCAAAGGTGATCTGCGGGTATATGTATTGCATGCATGCAGTAAATGTGAGCTATCAACGCAAGGTAATAAGTTATTAATAATCGAATTGGATCAGCTTCAAAAACGTTCCAAATAAATCCACCGCCATATAAACCTATCGTCCCTCATATACGTGCTCTGACCACGAGAGGATTTGAACAGACAATTTGCATGTCTGCGATATGAATCAACGATGGTATAGCTTTTTACGTCTAACTTCAACATGCAACTTCTAGACTAGGACTACATGTATACAGAAATCTAAACAGCGCTATCACGACCTTTCCTTTAATACTGGTATTATATTATCTCTGACTGTTAGTGTACACGCTAGCTGGCATGGTCACAAATTTCGACAGGTCGCAAATTCAACAGCCGTTTATAATTAGCTGTTCGCAAAGCAGAATGCTCGCATAAGTGACATGTTACCCAAGTGGACCCTTGGGGTTGGAAACTTGGAAAAATTTGAACGGTTATGAAGCGATATTTGCGGCATAAAATTAGAATCGGAGCGCCACTTCGCGTCTCAGTTATTGTATTTCGAATCCCTCCCCCTCCCCCACCCCCACCCCCGTTTTCGTACTCAACCAGGGCTAATTTAATCAGGTCATAAAATTCGAACCCCGGCCCCTTACCAAAATACTGAAATTTGTGAGTTAATAAACCTAACTACAATTATTTAGTAAGCTACATGTAGCCGGTGTCATAGGGTATACGGTCCGGCCCAATTTTCGGTCCGGCGGACCGTATTCCCTTAGGGAACACGGTCCCCCTCGGACCCAACTCCCTAGGGAATACGGTCCCCCGGACCGAGTTCCCTGGTTGTACAAAACCAATTAACCGGACTCAATTCCCTAGGGAATTGAGTCCCCCCCCGGACCGTATTCCCTGGTTTTAAATACATGCATATAATATGTATATTCCATCCCTTGCATTCACGTAAGGGCTGGCACATTTGGTTCGAAAAGCAAAAGCCAATGATCGCAGGTCGTCAACAATATAAGCAGCTATTAACTGTTTTCTTCAGTCTGTAACAACGAACTGTTTTCGGTCTGGGATGCTTATTCTAAAACGAATTTGTTATACAAATGTATATTTACATGTATATTTATTCTAAGTTGTTATTATTTATATATGTTCCCATTATGATTTGGTACTGTTTAATATTATCAAATCGTATGAACACCAAGTGCAGACGAAGTAGAATAAATTTAATAAAAGATGAAACGAAATAAAAATATACACATATATCATAATAGTCAACTGAACATAAGAGAGATGAGGGTACTGGATAAATCTCAATTCAGTTCGTACCTGTAAAAAAGAAAATAAAACTAGTACACTTCAGCCATTATTGTTTAGAGAATGGTGCATAAGTGTTTCTTAATCATGTGCATGATAAAAAGTGAATTTCACAGACACATAACGCTGCTCGTATGCCCAGATATTTTCTGCAGAGGGGGAGGTAGGAAAAATAAAAGGGATGAGAAAAGAAGTGAGAAGAGGTAAAGGGACACATAGCATGGGCCCTCAACAACTTGGTTCTTAATTAGTGGTTAACTCGACCTGGCACACTCTTTAAGTGTGACTGCATACTTCCTTTATACACCTGTGTCAGAAGAAAAAGAAATGGGATGAGTGGGGGATAATAGTCAAGAGACATGCTGATATTGAGTGTACTCAATTTCGTACCTAATTAAATCAGCCAAAAAGTGAATTTCAAAGATAAATATAAGCTTGGCAGCATCAATTAATATTGCTTGTGCCTCCAGTGTCTTTTTGGTCTTGAGTGTCACTGTGTATTCGACACATGGCATTAGCAAAATAGCTACTTATTGCTGTATATGATTAAAGCCATGCTTAAGGATTACAACAAAACTGAATAACTAACTGTTTTAGTGGTGATGTATGGGCTGGGTGTCTTTGTGTAGGTTTGATCGAAAATTTACATATCTTGTAGGGACAGCGTCTCTTTGTAATATCCTCACATGTCTTTAAGCTGTCTGGCTTGTCTTTGTGTGCATGTAAAAAGATGTGCCTACATATATGTCATCTGAGGGTAAGTGCAAACAAACATGACACACTGACCTGAAATAACCATCCAGTGGAAACACACAGTCGCCAATCCTTGTCTTAGAGGTGCATATACATACAGGTGTATGTCATCTGAGGGTACGTGCAAACACACTGACCTTAAAAATCCCTACCTATGAGACCTTGGAGAGGTGCACATCTACACCCTATAAGAGTACAATACATATACATCATCTGAGAGTAAGTGTAAACACACATGACACATTGACTTTAAATTAACACACTGATTCTCTCCAATACAAACATTTTCACCAGTCTTCCTCCGAGTTGTGCATCAATAAGAATTCACCTTTAAAACACACTGAAAGAACAGTTTTCCATCCTACCCCTATTACTAGTACCCATATTAGAGCCCAGTAGAAACTTATACTGCTAGAAAACACAGCAATGGGGAGTTATCGCCAAATCTAAGTGATTAACACACTCGTATTCACCGTAGTCTGTTCATTGATTGTGAAGTTAGGAAGGAGCGTTAATAGGAATGGACCAAACTGACTAGATTTCTACCGGGGTAACGGTCATGAAACGATTTTAAAAAGAACTAGAATTCACTGCAAATAGCAATCTATTCTTACCTAATACTGCTACGAATCGTCGATATCAATCCTCACGCCGCGCCAGTATAGCAATATCAATTTTCTCGCTTCTCTTTCCATGCTCCAGAGGGTGTAAACACTATGTATAGAATTGCTCAATAACTTTTATGCCCATACCATAGTAAGGCTGCTATACCACTTATAGTATAAAGTACACGTAACAAGCCTTAATTAACACCTTGCACCAACACAGTTCATCCCGCCCATGATTCAGGAATATAATAGGCCTATACAGGGGACAGTAGAAGGAAAGATTGGAGTTCAGTGATCCACTCCAACAGTATGACTGTCAGTTCAGTTGCATCAATATCCTACCTGACAGATACTAGCAGACACTACAGTGATAGAGGAGAGTAGCTGAATTGGTATTAGGACGTGCAAGCGATGTTGGCTAATCTAGTGTACTATACGGCTACAAAATGAAGAATGAAATCCCACAGATTCCCACTTATGCCAACGATGTACACACATGAATATGTGCTATGAAAGTTTGCGACATGAACCATCGTAATTGCTGGCTTGCACTAATGGATTGTACTGATACACATATAAAAAAATGTTGCGCTCATAGACAAACTGCATAAAAGATGAGAGACACAAGATGGTTAAGCATAGCATTTGTCAAATATTACATGTATTATATATTTAACTTGCTAAATGTAGGTCTGTATATAATATTTGCAATCCCTTATTTACTACATCACCAATTTAAAATCACGTGCATGCGCGTCACGTAATACTGAGAACAAGAAGGCCGTGGAATGGTAGGTTATGTTATTAACGTCTGAGACTGAGCACTCATTGTTCTACTTAAAATGTAGCATGCACGGTTGTTTTCTTTTCCAGTGCATGTGTCAATATAGTAAGAAATTACATTGTACTCCATTGCAGGAATAGAGAAGGAACGCTGAAGTGGGTAGAGTCGTATCGAAAGGACAGGACGTACCCTGCATGCATTATGCGCCGCTACACAGAGTCAGAGAAGTGGCTGATACGAAAGCGTTCGACAGACTTCTCGCTAAGCCATGACGATGTTCTGCATGCTGTATGTGGGAGAGAAGAACGAAGATGCAATAGCTGCTGCGGTGCTTTTAACAGAAGATAGAACAAAGGCGTTTTAGTACGTATCACGCGTCCAAAATATACTGGTCACACATGCATCTGGACATACGTCGTTGGGTAAGTGCATGCATACATATACCATCAATACTCACACACACATCATTGCAGCGCACTTTATGTAGCATCATGCAGACATAATCACTTATCAGGGCAGTGAGTTTATCAGCGAGGTAACATTTAATTAACGCAATTTCGCCAAGGTTATATGTACCCACAGTTGCACACAGCTGAAGATTCATTCCACATATCTCACTCACCTGAGATCCAGCTGCACCTTCATATACACGCCCAAGTTCCCACACCATGCCATCCTTATATTGATGTACATTTCTAAGCACTTCAATTCATGTTTTATGAATGACACACTCTGCATGGATCTCATTCCACAAAGCTGCAGAAAGATGTATTTGCGTTTCAAGTGTATGAACTTTCCATGCAGGTTGTTGACTGCCTATGCTAGAAATCGATTATCGAATGACGTCAGCCAATCATCCACAATCTAATGGACTGTATGGAAGAATGAATCAAACAATAATATAAGGTACCTCATATACACATATAATATTCAAATCATAATTGGACAGTGAAAATTGCTCTTTTAAAATAATATATGAAGCACACTGAATGGAAACTGTTCCAATAATATAATTATTTCATTTAGGAAAGAGGTATTCGCGAATATGATTACGTTCTTCTGCCGTGTAACATTCCAAGCCACTGCATGGTTTCTTGATCCACTTCCATTCGTTCAAGTATGTGGCTGATATACTGTATATGGCTTCCATTTAAGTTGTTGGTGTCTCTTCAAAATGTGTGCTGATATATGATTGTATTTTGAATCAATTCAAGGCAAAACATTACAAATATACTTTCTGCAATGTGTACTATGCGAGGACTGGGAAATGGAATTTTGTGGACCATTTCACTTTATAATGTATGTCAGAGTGCACGGGGTGAATGCTGTATCACGTTACTGCCATATTATACATGTAAGCACCAGAACTAAAGCAAAAGAACCATTCAGACTGCGGCATCTTTGTTTGCAAGGCTGTATTGTACCACATAATGTCCAAGAATGTCATGTTGAAATTTTCTTACATGATTGGTGAGTGTGTAGCAGAGAATTTGCCTTTGAGATTTACTGTGTGTGTTACTTCACCAGCTTAATGTTAAACTCACAATATATTTAATTTTACAGGCAGACAGTTCTGAGCTTTGGTCCTGGCTAGCAAAATGGCTTCTTCAAAGGTAAGCTATAAAGCACACAAGTGCTAACGCACATTTCAACCCCAACAGCCCACATGTCACATATAAGGCTGTTCAAGATATGATGCTTAGCCATGCATGCTTGCAACTTCAGATTTCACTACAGCCCTTCAGAAGGTAAATATATAGCACACAAATGATTAAAATACAACTGTTGGTTTTGAAACATTGACGTACATGCAGGTTTTGAATCAGCAACTTGTCTCCATGTGTGAAGGAGTGCAAAGTGACTTGCATGCCTTATCCTACAAAGTGTGAGGAAGTAGTACACAGTAAGCAAAACAATGTATAAAACATGCCAGTAGTTATTACCACTTTTCATTTCTTATTACTTTTATATAATTGTTTTTGGGTTCTCCAAAGCTATATACATATAAAGATTTAGTACCCAGTTTTAGACAACCAATTCCAGAAGTGAAGCCAGTGGAACCCCTGCCAGAGAGGTGCTTCTATGAAAATCATACCAAAAAAGGAAAATTCCACCCTACATGTATATTAACAAGTAAGCCAATATTGTGTGGATACTAACATTTTTGTCAATTTTGATTTAGTGACATGAAAATTACATTGAAGTATATTGTTCAAATATGCTCTGAAAAAGAGGTTTTTTTTCCTACAAAGAATGCATACAACAATTGATTCCATATAAACTTTTTATTATCCTGAAGGAATTTTTAAGAACAATCTGTCAGTAGACAATGGGTCAAAAATCATTCTTTAGAACACTCTTCATGCCGAGAACAGAAGAAAGGAGCACAGTCGCCTAAAAATTAAACATCTGTTGTCATGAAAGAACTTCTGTCTTGTTTTTAAATTGTTTTCATTACATAACTTCTGTCTTCTTGTGTTTAAATTGCTTTCATTATATAAATTCTGTCTTGTGTTTAAATTATAAATTAGCTATTCATTATAATATATACATTAAACATCTGATGCCGTGAAAGAACTTCTGTCTTGGTTTTAAATTCCTTTCATTATATAACCTTCTGTTCTGTGGCGGCTAAAATTGTTTTCATTATAAATTTGTCTGCCTTAACGGCTGCAATTTCGGTGAGAATCGTTTTCGCTTCTTAATTATGATTACCAGTGGTTGTTTAAACGCTAACGGTTGCGATTTCGGTGAGGATCGACTTCAATCTCTTTTTAATTATACACGCTATATATATATGATTACCAGTGGCTGTCAAAATCAAATCTCCTTTCTGTCAGGGAATTGAGTCCGCCTCCTCCCCCAGACTGTATTCCCTGGATGTACAATATTTTACACGGACCGTATTCCCTAGGGAGTTGGGTCCGGGGGGGGACCGTATTCCCTAAGGGAATACGGTCCGCCGGACCGAAAATTGGGCCGGACCGTATACCCTATGACACCGGCCGTGTTTCTGTTATGACAACCATTTATTCAATAATGCTCAAGATGGCGGTGCCAGTAACCAAACATTGTTCAAAGGCTCCCCGTACTAGAAAAGCCTATGTAATGGAAAAAAACAAATGGTATGAAAACGTGTAACAATCACTGCTCGATGTTTCCGCGTCCCTGATGAGCGTATCAAGAACAGGTCTCTGGCCTCTGCAGTAAACCAAAAGCTCAATAACGAAATAGACCCTCCGCGAGATGATTGTAAGTTTACCAGTCACCGCAAACGCAAACCTCAGGATACTAATGAGTCATCTTGCGTATCAAGTTTCAGCGAAGCTCGAGGAAGGTGATTTTCGTGGTGCCATTCGGCTGGTTTGCTCTGAGGATTCCATCGCCGCTCAGAGTGAAGAAGTATACACTGCCCTCAAACAGAAACACTTAGCACCTCACCCGCCACGTGTAGTCCTCCACTGGCATACATGGTGGCGAGTATCTGCCAATGGATGTGACAGAAGATAAAATTGCTAAGGCAATTTACTCCTTTCCTAGTAGCTCAGCTGGGGGACCAGATGGCTTGAGACCATGGCACCTAAAAGATTTGACTGGCCCTTTTGCAATTGGTGGTGGACTTGCATTGCTTGCTGCTCTTGCTCATTTTGTGAAACATGTCCTTAAAGGTAAAACACCTCTGTCTGTCCGTCCTTTTTTTTGGTGCTAATTTGACAGCTCTCATAAAGAGTAATGGGGGAATTCGTCCTATTGTTGTTGACTGCGCGCTGAGACGTTTGGTGGCCAAAGTTGCTTCAAACAGAGTTAGAGATGATATGGTACTTTTATTTGCACCTCGTCAGCTTGGTTATGGCATTAAAAGGGGGGCTGAAGCCGCCGTTCATGCTGCCAGACTTTTTCTCCACACTCTAGTAGCTGACCATGTTGTCATGATACTAGATTTCAAGAATGCATTTAATTCAGTTCGACGTGACAAAATGTTGACAGCAGTGAGAAATTTGGTTCCAATGCTATTCACTTTTATACATTCTGTGTATTCCTTCCCTTCCCTCCTTTTCTGGGTTGATAAGATCATCCAGTCATCAGAAGGAGTTCAGCAAGGAGACCCTTTGGGATCGCTGCTTTTCTGCCTCTGCATAGGCTACATTGATGATTTAACTGTTGGAGGCACATTGGAAGATGTTCAGCATGATGTTGCTCGTATTGAACATGAGGCTGCATGAGAGCTAGGTCTTGTACTGAACCACAAAAAATCTGAAATCATTACCAATGATCCTTCATCCAGGTCCTCCATCCTTTCTCAAATGCCTGATGCCCTTGTGGTTGAACCACAGAGTGCCACACTTTTAGGTTCTCCTCTTGGGAATGTGGAGTCTATTTCGTTGTCCATTTGTGACAAGACAGCTTTCCTGCAGGTCATGGGAGAAAGGCTCAAATACCTTTGTACTCATGACAGCCTCTTACTGCTCCATAATGCATTTGCAATTCCTAAATTAATGTACCTCTTAAGGACGTCACCTTGTTTCCTGTCACCAAGTCTCCACCTTTATGACAATGAACTGCGGAACATGTTAAGTTCAATAACTAACACCCTTCTTGATGATCGTGCATAGTTGCAAGCCTCACTGCCTGTGAAGTCTGGAGGCCTTGGAATAAGGAGTGCTGTTCACCTTGCTCCATCAGCATATTTAGCCTCATTTGCAGGTTGTAGAGAACTCACCTTTACCATACTACCACCTCGTTTCCAGAAGTTACCACTCTCCCTTTGGGACGCTGAATGGTCCACATGTCATAATAAACCTCCTCCCTCTGGCCCTACATGTATGTCACATCGACAGAAATCATGGGATCTACCAAGGGTTTCTACCATTGCAGCTGAACTCTTGGCCAGGCTTTTATCTGCCTCTAAAAAGGAATCTGGTTCTTGGTTGCACACTTTACCAGTTACTTCCCTGGGTCTTCGCATGGATGATAACACTATTCGCATAGCCATTGGCCTTCGTCTGGGAACTCCACTTTGCATCCCTGTGAAGGATCAATCTAGCCGCAGCCTGCGCGCCGCTCCTTCCTCCCAACTGCTAGATTTCCATCACCGCACCAGACCAAGGAATACGTGCACAGTACACATTATACATAGCATTAAGGTCCGCATTAACGTCATTCTAGACCTGGAGGCTCCCGCTATTCATCCTTTGTCAGGGTAGTAGGTCGTGAACCCTGACACTTCCCACTTCTTCTCCTGCGACAAATATCATTTGTCGAACACTCACACCGGCCTACTGCTTCTGATATCATCGGAGACCTCCAGTCTATCACATTCCTTAGTCTATATCCTTCTCCTGCGACGAACAACGCCATTTGTCGATTGCGTATTCCTATCGCCCTCTTCAGTCTTCAGCGCCCGTTCATGATCACATATCATACATCTTTCCGCGCGCCGCACCGTCACTCCGCCCGTTCCATGCCTGATGGCAACCGAAGGTCTTCCCACGTTCGGGAACAGCTGCATCATGCATCCTCAGGTTCTCCACTCTTGAGTACCGCTAGCCTTCTCTATCTAGCCGGCTACCCTCAGGTCTACCGCTTTTGGATACGCTGCCAGCCTTCCTTCTTATAGGTCCACCTCTATCAATTCCATCACGACAGTGACTCACTCCTCTGGATCCATGGGTCTCCCTGCACAACTGTCAGGGATGGATCCAACCGCTGCCACCATATGTGAAGGATCAATCTAGCCGCAGCCTGCGTGCCGCTCCTTCCTCCCAACTGCTAGATTTCCATCACCGCACCAGACCCAGGAATACGTGCACAATACACATTATATATAGCATAAGGTCCGCATAAACGTCATTCTAGACCTGGAGGCTCCCGCTATTCAGTCTCTTTTCATCCTTTGTCAGGGTGGTAGGTCGTGAACCCTGACACTTCCCACTTCTTCTCCTGCGACAAATATCATTTGCCGAACGCTCACACCGGCCTACTGCTTCAGATATCAGAGACCTCCAATCTATCACATTCCTTAGTCTATATCCTTCTCCTGCGACAAACAGCGCTGTTTGTCGATTGCGTATTCCTATTGCGCCCTCTTCAGTCTTCATGCAGCGCCCGTTCATGATCACATTTTTCCGCGCTGCACCGTCACTCCGCCCGTTCCATGCCTGATGGCAACCGAAGGTCTTCCCTTGCTCGGGAACAGCTGCAACATGCATCCTCAGGTTCTCCACTCTTGAGTACCGCTAGCCTTCTCTTTCTAGCCGGCTACCCTCAGGTCTACCGCTTTTGGATACGCTGCATGCCAGCCTTCCTTCATAGGTCCACCTCAATCAGTCCCATCACGACAGTGACTCACTCCTCTGGATCCATGGGTCTCCCTGCACAACTGTCAGGGATGGATCCCACCGCTGCCACCATATGTGAAGGATCAATCTAGCCGCAACCTTTGTTATCACTGTGGAGCAAATGTGGACACGCTCAGCACGCATGGGCTCAGTTGTCGTTTTAGTGCTGGTCGTCACTTCCGCCATGCCATGCTTAATGACATTCTGCACAGGGTTTTATCGTCTGCCAATGTTCCTTCTCGGCTAGAGCCCACTGGTCTTGATCGAGCAGATGGTAAGCGTTCTGATGGAATCATAATGGTTCCTTGGTCAAATGGCAGATTATTGGTCTGGGATGCAACCTCCTTCCCATCTATCCATGACAGCCTCTGAAGTGTGTGCAACAGTGACCAGGCAGACTGGCAGAGCAGACCAAGATCAAGAAGGATAGTTACATCACCTTCCATGCGTACCATTCTTTCACACCTGTTGCCTTTGAAACTACTGGAGTCTGCGGCCCTCGCTCCATGTCATTTTTGACGGACTTGGGTCACCGCATTGTGAACACCATTGTGGACAAAAGCTCTTTGGCATACCTCCTGCAAAAGTTTTCAGTGGCCATTTAGAAGGGGAATGCTGCATCTGTTTTGGGAACTTTGCCTCCAACCCTCTCCCCTCCTTTGAATAATAGACTTTTATTTTAATGTAAAATTGAATGTTTCCATTAACCATTGATTAAAAATAAATAAATTAAAAACAATTTGCTGCAAATCTTCATAAAGGGTGGCAACTCAATTTTTCATTAAGATTCAATTTAAAAAAGCAGTGGATACAATAATTAGGTCAGAAAACATGTACATGTTATTGGGAAGCTATGTTTTGCTTTCCCGAACTGAAATCTTCAATGTAATGGTATAGATATTTTTGCACAGTTTGCATCTTACAACCTTTCTACACGTAAAAATGAGGTGGTAAATGTATTATAACTTGCGGTTAGTTAATAAAATTCAGCTGTTACAATTCCAGACATTAGGTTCACGCCCGCTGTGAATATTAAGTACCTAGCAACATGGCTAATTTGTTCCATAGCAACGCCTACCTGTGAAAGAAACCATTTTTCTAGGCTTCTAATCGCCAGGTTTCACGAAGTAACAGGACAGGTGGACAGAGAAAGCAGTTGGTAAACGTCGGTGCATTTTGCTAGTCATTAAAACATTTTTGACTTAATATGGGAGGATCCTCGCAAGACGTCGTGTGAACATTTCATGTTTTTGGCTAAACCAACTTGTGTGAAAACGATAAGGGATAGTGAGCACAGTTTGTTCTTTGCATTTTTGTCGTCAATACGTTACTACTCGATTTAGTGTGTGAGTTGTGAACGTCGGAATTAGAATAAGCTGCTTTTTAACGCAGATTCATTTAATACTTGTCCTCAAGCACACGACGCCTACGTGTGCGTTTGCGTTGGGCGCTTTTGGCACTGTTACACGAGCCAAAGTCAACGGCTGTAAGTGCAAGTTAAAGAAAAATAAGCTTACTGTTCCTCCAGTTATAATGCAAATGCAGTTACCACTATTCTGTGTACAATGGTATGCACAAGCTGCATTTCCTCTTTGTTCACCTTGATTGTTCATTGCAAGTATGTGTGTCACTGTGTCATAATTAACAGCTCTCACCATTTAGCAGCAGCTGAACCAGGATGCCCCGCCTGGCTTTACTGAGTTGCGTGCACTCCAGTGGAGTGGTGTCATAGCAGCAGGGACAAAATGAACCTCTCAGGTGGATCCTTTCAGCCAGACAGCGAGTGCACACAGGTCTGTCATATGGCAACCTCAACACACTGAGGCAAATTGGACAGTTCAGCTGAATAATGGCAGAGAGTAGCTGTGTATTGGCCAATGGTGGTTGAATTGAATTTTTAATGGTGCTATGGTCATGATGTACTCTACAACTTGGGCTGGAGTGTTGCCAGATATCTCAGCTAGAAGCCATTGTGCCTTAGGAGGTATACCCTTATAAGTATCACATGCAAGGGGATTTCCCTACATGTACCAGTACCATGCAGTCATAATAAGGTTTCAGATCACATTTATAAGGTTTCTTGTATAAGGCAGCTAGTGAGGTGGCAACCTGTTGCACAACATTGGTGGGTGGATCTGGTGGCTGTTGCAATATGAGCACTGCATACATGCAGATTTATGGGTTTTTTTAGCTGCAGCTGGTTTTGCACACCCACACACCCTACGCAACTCATTCAATTTGCACCTGTGTACTGCTGGCTCCATACATGGTGTGCAGTTCGACTATTCATATTTACAGCGTAGCAGTCGAATATGAATTAAGACCCGTTACAGACCGTTATTTTATGCATAGAAATACTCACCACAGCTGGCTTGCTTCGTGCAAAGTTTTTGAACCTAATTTATCAGGAGGATTGGGAGTACCACCGCTTAGAAAACCTGCTATTATCAGCCCCTCGTTACGTCCCTTTATGCGCGCAAGCTGTAGCATCTTGTAACAAGCTGTTTTTAATTGCGCCTATAGTTACGTAGTATTTCGAATATGTGTGCGACGCCATTCATGTAATGGTTTTTATTTTGATTCATTGATTTTTGCATAAAATACCTCCATAGTTGGTGGTTTCATAATGAGGTTTGTGTACGCCATTTTAAATATATACCGTAATTCAGTTAACACAATCTAATTGTAAAACCTAATGGCACGTGCGTAACAGCCGTGGAGTAGCCATTTTTCATCCATTTAAATATGTGTAAGTCTAACTTTGTTTAAATCCGAACCATTAGCACTTATAAATTCATCACAAATTCAAATTACACTACCCCTATGTACTATCAATGGAACACATGCTATAGGATGTCTTTTTGAACTCTATCACTTTCCTGGTGACCGCCGATTTCTGCATATGAATTCAGTTAAGTCCCTACAACCTCTGGCTTGCGTGATATCTTTGTTACATGAGGCAAACCTGTTGCAGTGTACTCCCCATCAAAGCCCTGCCATGAACTCATACACTCATCAAGTACTAAATATTTGCGATATACGTATGCGATGTTGCGTCTAATCCGTGACTCGTTTTCGAGGCGCTTGAAATAGCTGCGAGTTTGTCATGTGGGATTTTGCTTTTTTTAAGGTTTGAGAACGATTGCGCGTGATTTTAGAGTGAAGCATATACATATTCTGTGCATGATACATAACAAATGACATGATCACTCTTAGTGTGATTTTTCTCACGAAACGTTTGAAACCCACAAACTAGAAAATATTTGGTATAGATCTACAATGATCGTATAAGACTTGTTTAGTTGGCTTATCATGGGATGATAGACGAAACCTTCTCCTTCCAATACTGAGGAAATGGCACTTCGAATAACATTCACATTCATGTATAGTTTACGGAAGTAGAAACGCGCATGATATCCCGTAAACTTTCTCGTTTCCAATCCATGTATTATACTATGAGCCCAGGTATGCTCTGCCTCTATGCTTTTTCTTCGCCGTCGTTCAAGAACCGTTTCAGTAACATGCTCATTTAAATTAAGCCAGACGTTTGGCAACCCGACTTCTAATTGAAAAACAAGCTGATACACTGTAAAAGGGGCCCAAGCGATGCACCAGTCATCACTTGGAACACTTGGAACAACTAAATTCATCGAGTGCTTAGCAAAAAAAAAAAGCCTGACACTTTCAGTCCGACGGTTTCCCAGGATCAGAATCTAGCTTGCCCAAATCATTTAGAGGTTGATGCTTAAACAGCAGTGTACACCTGAGTATCTACTCCTCACACTGGCATATTCTTTGCAAAGCAGGGAGTTGTCCAGCATGTAGTCCAGCCATAGCCAAATCCCTCCACATACATGTATGCATATGTTTGGATTTGAATCATCATTTTCTTCCAGTACTTGAATTACAGCAGGTATAAAATTATAAAACGCTCATGCCATGGCTTGGTCTCACTGTTTCCCTGCATTGTTCAATGTGAAGTCGATCAAGGTCTTCTGTTTACTCCAGCGCCTTAAGAGATTAATACTTAGCACTTGTAGTAAATTACACAATATATTGCTAAATATATTTCTTTCCCTATCTAAATATCATAGATAAGCTACTTTGCACGATGATGTTTGAAATAACTATTCAAATATAAAGTTGTGATGGAGAAGTTGCTACAGCCTAAAAGACAATTCTGGTGTTGTATTTTATTTGTAAACAATGACATTTTAAATACATTGTAATTCAATTCAAATTCAATCCATTCCGATGTCAGGCTAGAATTGTACACGCTTCACAACTGAGCCTTTCTCTCTATTCAGTCACATGTTGCTTAAGCTTTTATTCCAGGCATTTGCTTTATAATGGCAGTTATGAAGGGAGAGAAAAGACATTTTGGGGTAAAGTAATTAATAACATGGATATTCACACCTATGAGTTTGTCCATGTAAGTACAACATGGTATGATTTAGTTTAAAGTTGATGTGTGAACACTGAAAATTAAGTACTGTGCCAGGCCATGCCATACCAACATGTTTTATGATGATGCCGTACCATACCTAGCCAAAGATGTTTCATGTAAATTTCAGTTCAGAAGTATCATTTTCTTATGTAACCTTTTTAGAAAAACGTTTTATAAAGGATAACTGTGGCTGTGGAATGTGTGACTTCAAAGGACTCATTACTAATGGATGTTCTCATGCACTGAGACATCAATTCTTGTACCTTGACATTGGTACACTTACTACGAATGAAAAAAACATTTTACTAGTAAAGCTTGTGGCTGATGCAGATGGTATAGATGAAAAGCATCGTCACATGGTCCTTAGGTTTAAAACCTGGATGGAAGAAAATGTGACTGTTGAGGAGTACAGGAAGATCCTTTTAAGTATACCAGGTACTATGAGGAAAGATGTGGCTATGCTTAAGGACAGATGGAAGGAAATCAAGGTAGCTGATCACTCAGACTGTTCAGTAATACTGTCTGACTACTATACGTGGTTTAATTGTTCTGTTTTGAAAAAAGTACTAGAAGATGCAAAAATTTTAACCCACAAAGACCCCGTGGAGCTATTGTCAATCCTTCAGTCCTACACAGAGGAGGTGCACAAGTATTGCAAACGAAATATCTTTGAATGTCCCCCACCTTCATATATGTCATCCACAAAGAACACTACTTACTTCATATTAAAACTGGAAGAGTGTCTGGTAATTGACAAAGAAAAATTCACTATGAAAGAAATTCAAAGAGTTGAAGCGACTTTAATGATATGTTTCGATATTCCAGAGTATGTACTGAAGTTATGCACCATTGCAGCTGGATGTGTGGAGCTGGTGTATTCTATACCATTGTGTACATACTCTGAACTGTTTCCTTTGAATGAAGAGCAGTGGAAACATCTTATCATGCTTGGTGTGACAGAGATAATAACAAAGGACTACCACTGTAAGATGGAACATGTAAGTGGGCATCCTCTTTCAGTATACATTGCATGGGATTAATGTTAAACTTACAATTGGGTTGTGTAACTGATTATTCAGGTTATTTGGATTTTCGTAAAAACCTATTCGTTCGAATAGTAATTTGAAAAATCTGAAAAATCGATTAGTTAATTTGTTCTGTTCGAAATAACCAGTTTATGTATCTCCTCTATTCAGGAGTACATAAGTATTCATGAAAATTTGCCCATTGATATCTGGATACAATATTGTAATGATCATGGCATGTATTATGTATTTAAATCACTGTTTATGTTACGATTTATATATACATGTGGACAAGATCAGAAATAATGTACGAAATATTTCATATCGAGCAATTTGGATCTCCCTCTTCAAGATGGCAGCTCAAAACAAAATGATGTTAATACAGACAATGATATTGTAATCCTACATCAATCTCTCTGAGCTGATATCACCACAATTGCTCTTACTAGTATTATGGTGCAATGGAAGTTCTGCATGGCCGTTGGTGCCTAAACTTCATCCAGATGGGGTTATGCGGGTTATGCTCTTCAAATGGGCATTGGGTGTGATATGTAAGATTGGCCAACTAGGTACATGTTGTATCTGGTGTGGTGCGTGCATGGTTATGTGCTGAATTTAGGCCGAGCAATGTAGGTCTATGTATAGGTAGCTATGGTTGTGTGCTGATGGTATCTGCTATGATGTTTAGTGTGTGCTGAGGGTATTTGGTGTGATTTATACTTGTAGGTAGCTGTAGTGTGCTGAGGATGTGCATTAGGTATGTGCTGAGGACATACATGTAGGTAGATGTGGTTATGTGCTGAGGGTATGTAGATGACTTTGTGAGCAAGAAACCTGAATAACCTAGGCATTTGGCTGCCAAATTGACAAAAAAAAATCTATTTTTAAAGTATTAATCGATTTTCAGATCCAGAATACCAGAAAAATAGATTAGGTTTTAAAGTGTTCAATTTTCTTCGTGGTAATGTGGTGAATGTAGGCCAAATACAAAATGTCACCAACTGCTGAACAGGTATGACCTCATTAGAGGTATGACCTCCAGCAATGGCCCATACCAGAACCATACTAAGATGATCGGATCTATAAATTTTTTTACCACCTGCATTAAGTTTGAGAACCATTGCTCAGAAGACTCACCATCTGTTTTGATTTATGTTATGAACTTCCATAAAAAAACTATTATTATCAGCGTGGGAGTTATAATTTTCATCACACCTTTTACATGTGTGTACCAGTATGTCAGACATCCAGCACAGTGATATTATAACTTCACAGACACTTAGCATGTACAAAGGGGATGGTGCAATATTTGCATGGAGAAGAAAATATAACGTTTGGAAAAACTGCTCAACAATGAGATGGTACCAAGTTCAGTCGTAACATGTGTGTCTTGGTACTTCATGTGAGATGACCAATGAATGTTCTGTTATATTTGGATTGTTTACTGTAGGAAGATGAGAATGAGCTTCGAGATGCTGCACAGAGAGGTGATGTTGGTGTAATTATGAAATTGATTAAGACTGGAGTATCTGTCAATTCAACTAACTGGGTGAGATGTAAGGATTATACATGTATATATGATAATTTCACCTCCCACCACTGGAACAAAGACATTTATACATGTCTGGAATGAAGCAATGAATATATAAATCTAGCCCCACAGGTTGACAATCTGAAGTATTACATTAGTCACCATCATGATAAGTCATAAGTCTTCCCTCTCTTCACTGATCTGCTATGGAGTTCAAAGGGCACATGTACATATCTGTATAACATGTGTATGCTGCTGATTTCCTGCAGCTTCATCTTTGAATGACCATGTTCATGACTAGGCAAAAAGGAGAAAAGTGTAACCACCTTGTTGTCTGAACTATATTAGGCTAGTTGAGCCCAACCAGCAACATAAAGTACACTAGGTTTAGGCACCAACCCATCAATCACAATAAGCTTATTAAAGAAACTAATTAGAGGTAGACAAAAGCCTATAATGCAACCCACTCTCTCCCCCCCCCCCCCCCCCCTACTCACTCCAGGATGGTTATACTCCATTACACCTTGCTGCAGAGGCAGGTCATATTACATGTGTAGAACATCTCATTTCCAATCCTGGTATTGATGTGAACATTAAGGATAGAGTGAGTTGATCCATTGAATTATAACCTCTATTTCTATTTACAGGCATTAAGCAAACACATTACAGATCCCATTCCTTTTCAGTAGCACATAAGGGTCACTTGTGAGGTTATAGTTGTGCAGGTTATAAATATTTACCTCTCGAACCTATTGTCACAAATTTATGTTGACTGAATCTAGTAAAATGGAACCAAGTATATAAAGTGTCTCCCATTTGTATGAATAGCAATGTTGTGAGAGCACAAACTCACCATTGTTGAAAAAAATTGAGACTAGGCTAAAAGTGTCTGTACATGGGCTTGATGCAGATACAATCAGAACTGTGTTTTAGAACACATAATATAAAAACCATAACTAACAAGTGTACTTCAAGATTTTATGTCCATAAAGGTAGAAATAGTTCTTTAGATGCTTACGTAGGCTAAGTTGCATACATAGCATGGTGAACTATGGCATAGGCAAAGGTCAAAAGCATCATTGGAAGTGGGAAAAATAAGTAATGTTTTTTGGAGACCCTGAACGAGAGGCATACATTCTTCATTCATGTTTGAAGGGCCATTTTGGTGTTTATATTGGCTGAACTATTGTACCCACTTCAGGATGGTCATACTCCATTACACCTTGCTACAAGGAGAGGTCATACTACTTGTGTGGAACATCTCATTTCCACTTCTGGTATTGATGTGAACATTGAGGATGGAGTGAGTTCACTGGGTTGGTCATTGCAGTGTAACATGCATTAGGATAAAATGAGTCTTAATATGAATAAGTTACTTAAACTCAGAATGAACATGTGAGTCACTAACTAATTGTATCAAAACCTTCATATTCAAAGCCATCTATTATCAAAGGCATTCAAGATTAATGTTAGAAATAAGTGATTATTATTACTATTGGATATACAAAGTCACTAATATCATCATCATAATAGAAATGAAACCCTCTAGCTACCAACACTGAAGTTATGAATAACAACACACACATGCATTGTTCAAAGGCTCCCCAAACTAGAAAAGTCTATGTAATGGGGAAAAAAATTGCATGATAACGTGTACTAATGTGCTGCAAATCGTAATAGTGGGTGGCAACGCAATTTTTCGTTAAGATAAAACGGTGGAATACAATAATTAGGTCAGAATACATTGATCTTGTGTACATGTTAATGGAAGCTATGTTTTGCTTTCCCGAACTGAAATCTTTAATGTAATGGTATATATATATATATGGGACAGTTTCCGCGAAAATGTCCGAGTTTTATAACATTATAATCTTATAAAAATACTTCTTGTTTGAATCGCTATATCTTCCGAACGCTAAACGCTATCAACTTCCTATTTTCGAAAGTTCATATTACACCATTTTTCTATGATAAATTACATTTTGGAGTCTTGCACTTGCTCCATGCCAGTATTGCAACGTTCGATACCCGACCAGGTTCAAACCCGCCATAACTTTAGGTAGGAGTAATCAAATCGCTTCAAATTCGGTTTGTAGGTATAGAGGTCCTATACTTATCGATTTGTTCTGTTCGTTAATTTTTATGCCATCCGTTACGGAGATACAGTTGAACAAACTACGTCCACTTTATCCCGCTCGATTCCTGCCAATGATTTTGGCAAATCGCGTCCCGCTCAATGTATGGGGAGGCGGTTGTTATATCATAGGCGCGAAACGAGCGGGAAAAAGTGCACGTAGTTTGTTCAACTGTATCTCCGTAACGGATGGCATAAAAATTAGCGAACAGTACAAATCGATAGGTATAGGACCTCTGTACCTACAAACCAAATTTGAAGCGATTTGATTACTCCTACCCAAAGTTATGACGGGTTTGAACCCGGTCGGGTATCGAACGTTGCAATACTGGCATGGAGCAAGTGCAAGACTCCAAAATGTAATTTATCATAGCGAAATGGTGTAGTATGAACTTTTGAAAATAGAAATTCGATACCGTTTAGCGTTCGGAAGATATAGCGACTCAAACAAGAAGCATTTTTATAAGATTATAATGTTATAAAACTCGGACATTTTCGCGGAAACTGTCCCATATAATTATATATATAATATTATTATTATACATATATATGTATATTTGCGTAGTTAGCACCTTACAACCCTTCTACACGTAAAAATGAGGTGGCAAATGTTATATACCTTGCGGCTAGTTAATAAAATTCAAGAGTAGCCATTTTTCATACATTTGGATAGGTGTAAGTCTTTGTTTTGAATAAATCCGATTCTTATAAATTCAACACAAATTCAAACTGCAGTACCCCTATGTACTAGCAATGGAGCACATACTTTTCTTCTGCATCGTTTGGACTTTAGCGAGTTTATTTGGATTGAGCCGTCGAATACCTACATCATAGTAAAGCTACTGACATTTAGAAGGCTCAGACAACAGAGATAACACGCACTCATTCCCACACTCGAAACTTACAATAAGTCTGAAAAGATAAGATTCACTCTGATAATAATGTTAGCAGTTATGCAGAATCACCAGAACTGAAAAGTTGGAAACTACCATGTTGGATTACTTTTATTATTTCCATAACGGGGAGTTATGCTTTACACAAATTTAAGATTTTATCGGCTTTGGAAGCCATAAAAGTGGAATCATCCTGGTCAGTTGTCCACGCCATCTGTATATGGGTGGCTAGCCTCACCAGGCCCCATCACTATGTTATTGGTTAATCCCCCCACAATGCATGCACAGTATATGCACCAAATACAATAACACTACATCTCCCTTTGTTTGCAGGTTCTTGTCAGCGTCTATCTGGAGACCTAATGGCAATGCATGTTCTATATATCATGCACCTAGCAATTGGGCTTGATCTCTCAGGTTGGATATGCTGTTGATAGTTCTCTTCATCATCTACATTTTCAGAATCATCATTTCCTCTTTTGCTGGGGTTAAAACCATTATTTATGCTATTTTGCTCTGTGGCAAGTGTTTCATTGCTGTTATCCTCCAAATGTCCATCCTGCTGAGTGCCTGGGACCATTATAAGATGTTGGTGATTTTGCGAACAATGCCTCTATAGGTGGAGACTATGTAGGATCTTGGGGTGTTAGCTGCTGCAACAATTCTTCCTCTCACCCATTCTAGGAGTGACTTAATGATGGGAATGGATGAGGTGAGTGAATCAACAAAGAGTTCTCTACCTTCCTGTGAGGGATACTGTTGTCTGCAGTGGTTGTTGGACATGGAGCTCTAGACAAGGTGTCTGCTGTGAATAATAGTTTTCCTGGCTTGTGTTCAATAGAATAGTCATACTTGTCATCTGTAGTTGAAATCTCAGGATGCGAGGCGGAAGTGAGTTGGTGCTCTGAGCTTAATAATGGAATTAGAGGCTTGTGACTGGTCTCGATTGTGAATGCTTTTCAATCACAAAGGTGGAAAATTTGTCACATGCCCAGACAATGGCTAGTGCCTCCTTTTCAATTGGTGCATAACACTATTTGGTGTCAGGTTGATGCAAATGCCACAGGTATCCAGCCATTTTTATCTCTTTGTAGGAGAACTGCTCCAAGACCATATGATAAAGCATCAGCTGATATCTTCATGTCTGCTGCAGGATCATACAGGGCAAGAACAGCCGGCTTTGTGATTTCATTCTTCAGCATTGAAAAAGTTATGTCCTGTTTGGCGCCCCATAGTCAAGCACTGCGAGTGCTCAGCAAATCAAATAAAGGTTGAAGATGAGGCAAGAATTTTCCCAACAGATGGTGTAGTGTGTACCAAAATATCTTATTCCAATAATAGAGCACCATGCGCATGCGCATCCTAATAATACTACTACATCTCCCTTTTCAATACATGTTGTTAGAATGTTCAATACAATGTTTCTCATTAGTATCTATCCGGTGGCTTGGAAATTCTTCCACTTCTTGTAGTTGTCCACCTTGGTGCAACCAAATCCTCATGTTCTGCAATGTCGTTCTGTTGGGGTGTATTGCTGACCTCATCATTTCTTTCTCCTGTATCATTTTCTACTGTCTCCTGTTCCTCCTGCGGCATCATTATCTTCTGGGCATCATCATTTTGGTGCATAGTATTTTCATCTCTTTCGGACCTTGCACTCTCCTCGTTTTGTATTCCCAACCTCTCTTGAATGTCTTGATCATCAAGCTCACTCTCAGGTGTTTCACTGTTCCTGCTTTCAGCTATTTCATCCCTCCCCGGTGCTTCCTCTTCATCCTCTGCTTCAGTAACTGGATTTTCCACTCTCAAAGGCTCAGGCTCAGACTCTTGCTGTACCACTGTACCCCAAAGTTCACTTTCTTCACTAATATTCAGTGATTGAGAAGAATAAGTCCTGTCTTTAGTCTGCCTTTTCAGCAACGTCAAAAAGCGTCGATTCCTGCGGTATTCCCCAATGGTAGTGTTGATGATGTATGATCTGGGAGCTACTCTTTTGACAACGTTTCCCTCTATCTTACGATCAGTTATCCACACTTTGTCACCTGGGTTTAACTCTGGTAACTCCACTGCTCTGTGACGGTGATCAAAATTGATTTTCTGTAACCCCTTTACCTGAGATTCCATTTCTTTGACAACAGCTTGTTCTGGAACTTTAGGAACGCGTTCCTGCTCAATGATTGGCACCGTGGTTCGCAACTTTCTACTCATTAGCAATTCTGCTGGGCTGTATCCATTTTGCAAAGGTGTGGCTCTGTACGATAGCAATGCTAAACATGGATCAGATGTTTTCTTCCACATTGTCTTGATCGTTTTTACAGCTCGCTCCGCTGCTCCATTGCTTTGGGGAAATAACGGACTACTCGTTATATGGTCAAATCCATATTCCTGACTGAATTTCAGGAATGAGTGAGATGAAAACTGTGGTCCATTGTCTGAAATGAGTTCTTCAGGAATACCATGTCTTGCAAATATTGACTTTGTTCGGCTTATCACTTCCTCTGCTGTCATATGATCCAAATGTGCAATCTCAATAAACCTGGAATAATAATCGACAATAAGCAAGTAGTTGTCCCCTTTCCAGTGGAAAATGTCTGCAGCAACTCTCTGCCATGGTAAAGAAGGTAACTGTGTTGGTATTAACGGTTCCACTTGTTGTGGTTGATGTTTAATGCACTGTGGACAATTCTTCACCAATTTCTCCAAATCTTTTGAGATGTTAGGCCACCATACACTCTGTCGAGCTCGCTCTCTACATTTAGTTATCCCTTGATGTGCACCATGGATTTTATTTAAAATTTCTGTTCGGAGTGGCTCTGGAACAACAATCCTCTCAACAGTAGCCCTTTTTCAATGCTCAACTCTCCAGCAACTGAAAAATATGGTTTAACTGCTTCAGGTACATCTTTCTTTTCTGGCCACCCTCTGTAGCTGTACGCAGCTATCTGCCTACATACACTGTCAGTTTTCTGACATTGACGTATCTGGTTAGGTTTCTTGTCAGAAGCTGGGATACCCTGGATAATCCAATGAACGAATGCCTCTATGTCATTGTGATGAGCTTTTTCCTCATCCGACGGTTGAGTTACTGGAGCTCTTGATAGCGCATCACCAATAGTGAGGTTTTTGCCAGGTACATGTGATATTGAAAACTTGAAGTGCATTAGTCTCAAGCAAAAACGTTGTACCCTGATGGGAAGCTCCTCCAGGTTCTTCGTACTCAACAAGGGAACCAATGGCTTGTGATCTGTTTCCAAATGGAATTTTAATCCCAGCAAATAGTCTGAGAAACGTTCACAAGCCCAGGTTAGCGCTAACGCCTCCTTTTCAATTTGTGCATATCGCTGCTCTGTTGGAGTCATAGCTCGTGAGATGTAACAGACTGGAAGTATTTTACTATCTCTCTGTTTCTGTAAGAGGACACCACCCAAACCAAATGAGGATGCATCTGCTGAAACCACTGTAGGGAGATTAGGATCATATAAAGCCAATAGTGGTGAACTACTAAGTAGCTTTTTAATTTTCTGGAAAGCTCTTTGCTGATCCGTTCCCCATACCCACGAATTTTTTTTACTAAGCAAATCTCGAAGAGGCTTTGTTTCATGGGCGATATGAGGTGAGAATTTGCTCAACTGGTTGATTATCCCAAGAAACCTTCTAATATCACCAACATCCTTCGGTTCCGGAAACAGAGTGATGGCCTTCATCTTTTCCGGGTCTGGACTGATCCCCTGATTACTCACAACATGACCCAGGAATCGTATCTCTGTCTTCGAAAATTCACACTTACCTGCATTCAGTGTAAGTCCAGCTGAAAGTAGACGTTTGAGAACTTGATCTAATCTTCTGTCATGTTCCACCCGTGTTGTTCCAAAAGCCAGAATGTCATCAATCAAACATACTACTCCGTCCATACCCCCAAGAATCGAAGACATTCTCTTCTGAAACAATTCAGGAGCTGATGTGATTCCAAATGGCAAGCGAATAAAACAGAAGCGCCCAAACGGAGTTATAAAAGTTGTCAACAAGGCTGATTCACGAGCCAATGGGATCTGCCAAAATCCTGAATTGGCATCCAATTTAGAGAACAATTGTGCCCCAGTGAGTTGTGTTAAGATTTGATCAACAACTGGCAAAGGATGATTCTCTCTACAAACATTCGCATTTAGCTTTGTAAGGTCAACGCAAATTCTGATATCCCCATTTGCTTTTGGTACTACCACCATCCCTGCACACCAATTGGTTGGTTCTTCTACGCTTGATATCACACCAAGTTCTTCCATCCGCTTCAACTCTGCTTTGACTTTAGGCAATAAAGGTGTGGCAACCCTTCGTGGAGTTGTGATAGCGAATGGTGTGGCTCCCTCTTTCATCCGTATCTTGTATTCTGGTCCCATTATTCCTAATCCTTCAAACACCTTAGGATATTTCTGTTGCACTGCTGTCACTCCCACAAAATCCACTCGTTGCAAGAGGCTTAAAGATTCAATAGCAGGTCTTCCAAGTAGTCACGTCTGCGCCAGTGTCAAGCTTGAAATGTATCTGATGTCCATTCAAACTAAGACTCTGTTTCCATGGAGATTTGTCTAAGTTGGTATCTCCAAGTGTATCGATAAACACAGCCTGGACTGAACTTGCAGTCTTTGTGCGACACATTTCTTTCCAATGGCCACGCCTCTTACACTTGTGACATATCGACTCCCTTGCTGGACAGCGTTCATAGCTGTGTCCTGGGGTCCTTCCACAATAGGAGCATTTACCTCTGTATTCTGATCCTCCCCCTGCGCCAGGTGTGTACGCTTGTGCTTTCCTTGGTCGCACCTCTCTATCCTCAGGTTTAGCTTTAGAGTGCACTCGATCTATTCGCTCTTCCGTTTCCACTTCCCTTCTCAGTAGAACTTGCTGCTTCTTCACCATTTCTGATTGACGAACCATTGTCACTGTTTTTTCTAACGTTAGATCTGGGTCCAATTGTAGCTTCTCTGAAAGAGACACGTCTCTCAGCCCTACAACAATTCTGTCTCTAATCAGTTCGTCACGCAAACTAGCAAAGCCACAATGTTCTGCAAGAGCATGCACACTGGTAACAAAATCATCGACAGATTCACCCTCCTCTTGCTTTCTCCGATTGAATTTCGCCCGCTCAAAAATCACGTTCCTCTTCTTCCCAAAATAGGAATCAAATTTCTGTTTAACCACCTCGTATTTCTTCTTGTCCGTCTCGCTCAAGTTAAACATGTGTAGGATATCCTCCGCTAAATCTCCCATCGTATACAGAAGCATATTTACCTGTTTCTCTTCACCCTTTGAGTCCAATTCAGTCGCGAGTCGAAACCGCTCAAACCGTCTGACCCATTTCGGCCACTCTTCCGGTTGGTTGAACGTGAAACCCTCTGGAGGTGGTACTTGGCTAGTTGCCATGGCTTAAAACTAGATTAGAGCAACACCGCTGCCACCATGTAGTGTGTACCAAAATATCTTATTCCAATAATAGAGCACCATGCGCATGCGCATCCTAATAATACTACTACAGATGGATCATACCTAGAAATCGTTGCAATTCAGACACATTTTCAGGTTTGGGCATCTTATGGAGGGTTGACATCTTGTCAGGATATCTTTTTGGTCAATTATATAACCCAGGAATTGGATCTGATGCCTTGAAAGCATGCATTTTGTTGGGTTCTGAGTCAAACCCGCTTTTTATAACCGGTCTAGAGCTGCCATAAGTCTTATGTTATGTTGATGTTACAATATGAGGATGTCATAGTACAACATCCAATCCCTCCAATATTTCACACTGACATGGCACTTCCAGACACACTTGGGTTAAATTTTACTGAAATGAGTGAAATGAGAAAATTTAATAAATAAAAAATTGGTGATGTACTTGTATGATAAGTAGCCAGTAATAGAGGAAACAAGAGATTACAGAAATTACACATTCAGATCTACATCTACCTGCCTGAAATTGCTAAATGTAGGTATATGCCATATTTATCAATTGATAATTCCTTGTTTCCTTACTTTTTACCTAGGTGCTGCATGCCTATAAATCCTACATCACCCATTATATCACAATTAGATTTTTATGTACATGTATATGTATATGTATGTCAAAAAGCTGCATAAATCCTCCATCAAATGTTGCTGGACTGATTATCGAATCATACAGTCAATCGTATTCAAAATGCTACGTATTTGCTTGCCTTGCGAACAAGATCAGTTTTGCTGGGTGATGGATAGTGATATACAATACCATAGAGCAGTTACTAGTGTGTCCCTTTGAAAACATATAAGTATATATTCAAAAAGCATGCATCTTTGTACATGCTGCATACATGTATATATAGTGGCTACATGTTGATGACCATGTACTAAATTAAATGTACATATGCACATTGTACTCACCATCTTGACTGAACTACTGTACCCGCTCTAGTATGGCAATACTCCACTACACTTTGCTGCAATGGGAGGTCATACTTCTTGTGTGAAACGTTTCCTGTCCACTCCTGGTATTGATATGAATATTACAGACAATGTGAGTTGGTCAATTGCCTACACAGCGATAGCATTAATGAAGATGGATCTTCAGTTATCTAAAACTGAAACTCAAAACTAGAACTAAATGAACATCCACTGTGCATCACTAATTGATTTTTGCATGTGCTCTACTCTTGGGGCACCCTGTGGACAAAATACAGCCTAGTGTAGTTTTGTAATGAATTTGGATACAAAGAAATAAAAAGACTTCATCCCCACCCATTCTCCTCCCCAATACCCACTATATCTGCCGACATTTCAAAGTGTATAATGATATCTGTGTATCCACAACATAACACCACACTTTTATAACTCATAGTTAATATACATTACAGTTGTTAGTTAGGTAATCAGTAGTTATTTCAGTTATTCGTATCAAAACTATCATATTCAAAGCCCAATAGTAATGATCAATGTTAGAAATATATTATAAGTAGCTAATGTATTAGAAACATCGTAACTCACTAACTAGCAAGATTTAAGTTAACAACATAGTCTGGTATTGGCCTCAACCAAAGTGTGACAAAGTTTTAAGACTCCACAACTGCAGGAATTGATTGCATACATGTATATTAGAGTGCCACCTTAAACTTCACATACGAATAAATAGATTATGTATAATACTAATTTATTATATAGATGCATTTTTTTAAGTGTGTACATGGTGGTGTATGGTGAAGGTGTGTGATGTACATTGAGCAGTTTTGCTGGACACTTAAACAAGTCCATGAAGTAGTTTCACTCAAAGACCAGTGTGCCCTTTGAAAACATAATTATATCTCCTACCATTCAACTCATCAGCAATGTTTTGTATTCATAAAGCATACATCTATTTACATACTATATACATGTACATGCAGTGGCTACAAGGTCGAAAGGCCATGTTGATAACCATGTACTTCCTGTGCATGTGTATATTGTACCCACCATGTTTTCTGAACTGTTATACCCTCTCCAGGATGGTTATACTCCATTTCACCTTGCCACAGAGGCAGGTCATACTACTTGTGTGAAACGTCTCCTTTCCACTCCTGGTATTGATATGAATATTACAGACAATGTGAGTTAGTTAATACTCGTTAATGAAAATGGATCCTCAGTTACCTAAATCTGCTGAAACTCGAAGCAAAAACAAAATGAACATATCACTAAACGATTTTAGCTTGTGCTTTAGTCTTGGAGCATTCTGTGGATAACATACAGCCTAGTGTAGTTTTGTAATGAACTTGGGTACAAAGAAATAAGAAGTGTTTCATCCCCAACCATCCTCCTTCCCAGTGTTCCCCACTATAACTGCTGCTTCATGCAAAATTTCAAAGTGCATATAGATATCTATATGTCCACAATATAATACAACACCTTTATAACTCAGGATTGAAATTAATCAACCACTTTTACTAATCATACATTAGAGTTGTTTAGTATTCAAAGCCCTCTGTTATCAAAAAGATTAATGATTAAGGTTAGAAATACCCAGTATGTGATTATTATTTATAAGTAACTAAATATATTATACTATTAATAATACAGAAATGAAACTCAGTAACTAGCAACATTTAAATTATGAATCTAATAACATAGTCTGGTATTGGTCATGAAAAAAGTGTGAAAAAGCTTGCCTTCCAAGACTCATATGTGTCTGCAACTGCAGGAATTGATTGCACACATACACATATATATATTAATATGCATTTCCACCTTCAATACAATGCACTGCGTATTATGAATAAATAACTTTCATTTGTAGATGCATTTTGTAATTTTGCAAATGGAGGAATTGAATCATATATGTCAATCCTATTCAACTTGTTGCATACCTATGCTTGCCTTGTGAACAAGGTCAGTTTTGATGGACGCCATCCTGTATATGGATGGTAATGTAAAAACAAGTCCATAGAGCAGCTGCCTCTAAGCCTGCACACAAAGTACAGTGTGTCCCTTGAAAACATATATATCCTCAGCAATGTTTGTATTCATAAAGCATACATATGTGTACTGTTTCATACATGTACTTGTACATGTGTATACCCTAATACATGTTTGAAGGGGCCATGTTGGTGACTATATATGTGTACCATGTTGACTGAACTATTATACCCACCACAGTTAGGTTATACTCCATTGCACCTTGTTGCAAGGGAAGATCATACTACTTATGTGGAACATCTTCTTTCCACTCCTGGTATTGATGTAAACATTAGAAATAAGGTGAGTTGTTACATTAGATAGATTAACCGATGAGTTATGGTAATAATAGATTAAGTAACGTTTTCATGATATTAGAACATGAGGGATGGGAGTGTTCATGTTTGAGGGCTATATCAAGGCTGTACATTTTGCTACCTGCACCTTGAATGAAGACATTGATATGAAATGTTGGTCCCCAAAACTATCTCAGCAGCTGTGATGTACATAAAAACATTATGATCATAGAGGAGTATGGCTTAGACTCGTGGTAAAACCAGATACCAAACACGGGGATGCACATCAATGCAATGTAATGCAGATGTAAGCCAAAAGGTTAAAAGCAAATTCTTTGTGATTTCACTCCAAAATACCACTGCAACTGCTGCTTTTTGCAACGTTTCAAAGTGTACAGAGGATTGAAATCAATTGGCCGCTTTTACTCAATATGCATTGCAGTTGTTTGTTTACAGGTAAACCAATTAGTTATCAGTTATTGTTCATCATTAAGTAATTGTATCAAAGCCCTAAGCCTCTATTATCTAAGTCATTCAAGATTAAGGTTAGAAAAAAGGGATTATTATTATAAGTAGCTCACGATAAAAATTCTATTGGATATACAAACTCTCTAAATACATGTATAAACATCATAAGCCACTACTACCAACATTTAAGTTATGATGTAACAATATAGTTTTGGTATTGACCATGGCAGAAGTGTGACAAAACTCCCCAAGTCTCATATGTCTCCACAACAACATAAATGCATTGCCAAACAAGATTTTATGTTTGCTTGCCTTGCAAACAAGGGCATTTTTGCAGGACACTATCCAGCATATGAATGGTAATAATAAGGCGAGCTGTTTCACTAGATAAACCGATGAGTTATCTAACAGATTAAGAAAAGTTTCATGATATTAGAACATAAAAAGGGATAGGAGTGTTCATGTCTGAGGGTTATATCAAGGTGGTGAACACTTATATGGATGGTGACACAAACAACAAGACCATAAATCAGCTGCTTCTAAGCCTGCGGTGCATGTGTCCCTTGAAAACATATATATTTATTATTATAATTATAATAATTATAATTATATGGGACAGTTTCCGACAAAATGGCCCTTCGTATATATATATAAAATGTTATAAAAATGCTTCTCTTTTGAATTGCTATATCTTCCGAACGGTTAACGCTATCAACTTCCTATTTTCAACACTTCATACTACACCATTTCTCTATGGCAAAACTCTTTTTGGGGTCTTGCACTTGCTCCGTGCTAGTATTGCAACGTCCGATACCCCTGTGGGTTCAAACCTGCCATAACTTTCTGTAGGAGTAATCAAATCGCTTCAAATTCGGTTTGTAGGTAGAGAGGTCGTATACCTATCGATTTGTTCTGTTCGTTAATTTTTATGTCATCCGTTACGGAGATACAGCGGCGCAAAGTTGGTACAAGTTTCCCGCTCGAATCGCGCCGTTGTACGTGCGTGACCCGCTTCCATGCACCAAATACATGAATATGCAACTACTTCCTGTGGGCTGACACTTCGATAACTTATAGCCACACCTACTCTGCGCTGGATACGTGAATCCATCTCCCGGTCGGACTCACATGCAGTTGTTATACTATTCGATCCCTATTTCGTTATCTTCTGCGTACATAAACTTTATGGCGACGTCAACTGAAGACAAGATCATAAGAGTTTCAATCGGCGGACGTGAAGTTCGAGCGGTGCGAATACGACGATCGTGAGAAAGGTTACTAGATCTATGCTAGTACAGTGACGACGGTGGTCCCATTTACACCGTGCACTTTTGTCTGTTGTGGGATAATATCCATGGTCCCCGTTGTGGGATCAAATCCATAGTCCATTTACATGTACATCCTGTACTTGTGTAGTTTGGGGTCAAATCCATGGTCCTATTTACACCCTGTACTTGTGTCTGTTTAGGGTCAAATGCATGGTCCCATTTACACCCTGTACTTGAGTCTGTTTAGGGTCAAATCTATGATCCCATTTACACCAGCACTTCTGTCTGTTGTGGGGTCAAATCTATGGTCGCATTTACACCCTGTACTTGTGTCTATTGTGGGGTCAAATCCATGATCCCATGTACACCCTGTACTTGAGTATGCTCCATGGTTCCATTTACACCCTGTACTTGTGCCTGTTGTGGGGTCAAATCAATGGTCCCATTTACACCCTGTACTTGTGTCTATTGTGGGGTCAAATCCATGATCCATGGTTCCATTTACACCCTGTACTTGTGTCTGTTTTGGGGTCAAATCCATGGTCCCATTTACTCCCTGTACGTGGGATCAAATCCATGGTCCATTTACATGTACATCCTGTACTTGTGTAGTTTGGGGTCAAATCCATGGTCCCATTTACACCCTGTACTTGTGTCTGTTTAGGGTCAAATGCATGGTCCCATTTACACCCTGTACTTGAGTCTGTTTAGGGTCAAATCTATGATCCCATTTACACCAGCACTTGTGTCTGTTGTGGGGTCAAATCTATGGTTCCATTTACACCCTGTACTTGTGTCTATTGTGGGGTCAAATCCATGATCCCATGTACACCCTGTACTTGAGTATGCTCCATGGTTCCATTTACACCCTGTACTTGTGTCTATTGTGGGGTCAAATCCATGATCCATGGTTCCATTTACACCCTGTACTTGTGTCTGTTTTGGGGTCAAATCCATGGTCCCATTTACTCCCTGTACGTGTGATCAAATCCATGGTCCCATTTACACCCAGCCTATACTTGTGATCAAATCCATGGTCCCATTTACACCCTGTATTTGTATCTGTTTAGGGTCAATTCATTGGTCCCATTTACATCCTGTACTTTTGTCTGTTGCGGGGTCAAATCCATGGTCCCATTTACACCTTGTACTTGTGATCAAATCCATGGTCTCATTGACACCCTGTATTTGTGTATGTTGTGGGGTCAAATCCATGGTCCCATTTACACCCTGTACTTGTGTCTGTTGTGGGGTCAAATCCATGGTCCCATTTACACCCTGTACTTGTGTCTATTGTGGGGTCAAATCCATGATCCATGGTTCCATTTACACCCTGTACTTGTGTCTGTTTTGGGGTCAAATCCATGGTCCCATTTACTCCCTGTACGTGTGATCAAATCCATGGTCCCATTTACACCCAGCCTATACTTGTGATCAAATCCATGGTCCCATTTACACCCTGTATTTGTATCTGTTTAGGGTCAATTCATTGGTCCCATTTACATCCTGTACTTTTGTCTGTTGCGGGGTCAAATCCATGGTCCCATTTACACCTTGTACTTGTGATCAAATCCATGGTCCCATTTACACCCTGTATTCGTGTGTGTTGTGGGGTCAAAACCATGG
This sequence comes from Spongilla lacustris, assembly GCA_949361645.1. NCBI lineage: Eukaryota > Metazoa > Porifera > Demospongiae > Spongillida > Spongillidae > Spongilla > Spongilla lacustris. The sequence continues at coordinate 5,576,207 of OX442423.1, read as the reverse complement.
TTCCATTTACACCCTATACTTGGTCTGTTGTGAGATCTAATTCATGGTCGCATTTACACCCTGTACTTGTGTCTGTTGTGGGGTCAAACTCATGCTCCCATTTACACCTAGAACTTGTGTCTGTTGTGGGTTCAAATCCATGGTCCAATTTACACCCTGTACTTGTGATCAAATCCATGGTCCCATTTACACACTGTACTTGTGTCTGTTGTGAGATCTAATCCATGGTCCCATTTAACCCTGTACTTGTGTCTGTTGTGGGGTCAAATGCATGGTCCCATTAACACCCTGTACTTTAGTCTGTTTTAGGGTCAGATCTATGGTCCCATTTACACTCTAAACGTGTGTATGTTTTGGGGTCAAATCATTGGTCCCATTTACACCCTGTACTTGTTGTGTCTATTGTGGGATATACATGGTGTATGTGTCTGTTGTGGGATCAAATCCATGGTCCCATTTACATCCTGTACTAGTGTCTATTGTGGGATCAAATCCATGATTCCATTTGCTTTACACCTTGTACTTGAGTATGCTGTGGGGTCAAATCCATGGTTCCATTTACACCCTGTACTTTTCTCTGTTGTGGGGTCAAATCCATGGTCCCATTTACACCCTGTAGTTGAGTCTGTTTAGGGTGAAATGTATGGTCCCATTTATACCTGTACTTGTGTATGTTGTGGGGTCAAATCCATGATCCCATTTACACCCTGTACTTGTGTATGTTGTGGGGTCAAATCCATCATTTACACCGTGTACTTGTGTCTATTATGGGGTCAAACTCATGCTCCCATTTACACCCTGTACTTGAGTCTGTTGTAAGATCAAATCCATGGTCCGATTTACAACCTGTACTTGTGTCTGTTATGCGGTCAAACTCATGCTCCCATTTGCACCCAGGTACTTTTGTCTGCTTTAGGGTCAAATCTATGGTCCCATTTACACCGTGTACTTCTGTCTGTTGTGTGGTCAAATCCATGGTCCCATTTACACCCTGTACTTGTGTCTATTGTGGGGTCAAATCCATGATCCATGGTTCCATTTACACCCTGTACTTGTGTCTGTTTTGGGGTCAAATCCATGGTCCCATTTACACCGTGTACTTCTGTCTGTTGTGTGGTCAAATCCATGGTCCCATTTACACCCTGTACTTGTGTCTATTGTGGGGTCAAATCCATGATCCATGGTTCCATTTACACCCTGTACTTGTGTCTGTTTTGGAGTCAAATCCATGGTCCGATTTACTCCCTGTACTTGTGATCAAATCCATGGTCCCATTTACACCCTGTATTTGTGTCTGTTTTGGGGTCAAATGCATGGTCCCATTTACACCCTTGTACTTTTGTCTGTTGTGGGGTCAAACCCATGGTCCTATTTACATCCTGTACTAGTGTCTATTGTGGGATCAAATCCATGATTCCATTTGCTTTACACCCTGTACTTGAGTATGCTGTGGGGTCAAATCCATGGTTCCATTTACACCCTGTACTTGTGTCTGTTGTGGGGTCAAATCCATGGTCCCATTTACACCCTGTACTTGAGTCTGTTTTAAGATCAAATCCATGGTCCGATTTACAACCTGTACTTGTGTCTGTTATGCGGTCAAACTCATGCTCCCATTTGCACCCAGGTACTTTTGTCTGCTTTAGGGTCAAATCTGTGGTCCCATTTACACCCTGTACTTCTGTCTGTTGTGGGGTCAAATCCATGGTCCCATTTACACCCTTGTACTTTTGTCTGTTGTGGGGTCAAACTTATGCTCCATGGTTCCATTTACACCCTGTACTTGTGTCTGTTTTGGGGTCAAATCCATGGTCCGATTTACTCCCTGTACTTGTGATCAAATCCATGGTCCCATTTATATCCAGCCTGTACTTGTGATCAAATCCATGGTCTCATTTACACCCTGTATTTGTGTATGTTGTGGGGTCAAATCCATGGTCCCATTTACACCCTGTACTTGTGTCTATTATGGGGTCAAACTCATGCTCTCATTTACACCCTGTACTTGAGTCTGTTTTAAGATCAAATCCATGGTCCGATTTACAACCTGTACTTGTGTCTGTTATGCGGTCAAAATCAAGCTCCCATTTGCATGGGTACTTTTGTCTGCTTCCTAGTCAAATCTATGGTCCCATTTACACCGTGTACTTCTGTCTGTTGTGGGGTCAAATCCATGGTCCCATTTACACCCTGTACTTATGTCTATTGTGGGGTCAAATCCATGATCCATGGTTCCATTTACACCCTGTACTTGTGTCTGTTTTGGGGTCAAATCCATGGTCCGATTTACTCCCTGTACTTGTGATCAAATCCATGGACCCATTTACACCCAGCCTGTTACTTGTGATCAAATCCATGGTCCCATTTACACCCTGTATTTGTGTCTGTTTTGGGGTCAAATGCATGGTCCCATTTACACCCTTGTACTTTTGTCTGTTGTGGGGTCAAACTCATGTTCCATGGTTCCATTTACACCCTGTACTTGTGTCTGTTTTGGGGTCAAATCCATGGTCCAATTTACTCCCTGTACTTGTGATCAAATCCATGGTCCCATTTACATCCAGCCTGTACTTGTGATCAAATCCATGGTCTCATTTACACCCTGTATTTGTGTATGTTGTGGGGTCAAATCCATGGTCCCATTTACACCCTGTACTTGTGTCTATTATGGGGTCAAACTCATGCTCCCATTTACACCCTGTACTTGAGTCTGTTTTAAGATCAAATCCATGGTCCGATTTACAACCTGTACTTGTGTCTGTTATGCGGTCAAAATCAAGCTCCCATTTGCACTGGGTACTTTTGTCTGCTTCCTAGTCAAATCTATGGTCCCATTTACACCCTGTACTTCTGTCTGTTGTGGGGTCAAATCCATGGTCCCATTTACACCCTGTACTTGTGTCTATTGTGGGGTCAAATCCATGATCCATGGTTCCATTTACACCCTGTACTTGTGTCTGTTTTGGGGTCAAATCCATGGTCCGATTTACTCCCTGTACTTGTGATCAAATCCATGGTCCCATTTACACCCAGCCTGTACGTGTGATCAAATCCATGGTCTCATTTACACCCTGTATTTGTGTATGTTGTGGGGTCAAATGCATGGTCCCATTTACACCCTTGTACTTTTGTCTGTTGTGGGGTCAAACTCATGCTCCCATTTACACCTGTACTTTTGTCTGTTGTGGGGTCAATCCATGGTCTGATTTACACCCTGTACATGTGATCAAATCCATGGTCTCATTTACACCCTGTATTTGTGTATGTTGTGGGGTCAAATCCATGGTCCCATTTACACCCTGTACTTGTGTCTATTATGGGGTCAAACTCATGCTCCCATTTACACCCTGTACTTGAGTCTGTTTTAAGATCAAATCCATGGTCCGATTTACAACCTGTACTTGTGTCTGTTATGCGGTCAAAATCAAGCTCCCATTTGCACTGGGTACTTTTGTCTGCTTCCTAGTCAAATCTATGGTCCCATTTACACCCTGTACTTCTGTCTGTTGTGGGGTCAAATCCATGGTCCCATTTACACCCTGTACTTGTGTCTATTGTGGGGTCAAATCCATGATCCATGGTTCCATTTACACCCTGTACTTGTGTCTGTTTTGGGGTCAAATCCATGGTCCGATTTACTCCCTGTACGTGTGATCAAATCCATGGTTCCATTTACACCCAGCCTATACTTGTGATCAAATCCATGGTCCCATTTACACCCAGCCTGTACGTGTGATCAAATCCATGGTCTCATTTACACCCTGTATTTGTGTATGTTGTGGGGTCAAATGCATGGTCCCATTTACACCCTTGTACTTTTGTCTGTTGTGGGGTCAAACTCATGCTCCCATTTACACCTGTACTTTTGTCTGTTGTGGGGTCAATCCATGGTCTAATTTACACCCTGTACTTGTGATCAAATCCATAGTCCCATCCTGTACTTGTGTACGCGTGTCTGTTGTGGGGTCAAACTCATGCTCCCATTTACACCCTGTACTTTTGGCTGTTGTGGGGTCAAATCCATGGTCCGATTTACTCCCTGTTCTTGTGATCAAATCCATGGTCCCATTTACACCCAGCCTGTACTTGTGATCAAATCCATGGTCTCATTTACACCCTGTATTTGTGTATGTTGTGGGGTCAAATTCATGGTCCCATTTACACCCTGTACTTGTGTCTATTGTGGGGTCAAATCCATGATCCATGGTTCCATTTACACCCTGTACTTGTGTCTGTTTTGAGGTCAAATCCATGGTCCGATTTACACCCTGTACTTGTGATCAAATCCATGGTCCCATTTACACCCTGTATTTGTGTCTGTTTTGGGGTCAAATGCATGGTCCCATTTACACCCTTGTACTTTTGTCTGTTGTGGGGTCAAATTCATGCTCCATGGTTCCATTTACACCCTGTACTTGTGTCTGTTTTGGGGTCAAATCCATGGTCCCATTTACACCCTTGTACTTTTGTCTGTTGTGGGGTTAAACTCATGCTTCCATTTACACCTGTACTTTTGTCTGTTGTGGGGTCAATCCATGGTCTGATTTACACCCTGTACTTGTGATCAAATCCATGGTCCCATCCTGTACTTGTGTACTCGTGTCTGTTGTGGGGTCAAACTCATGCTCCCATTTACACTTGTACACCCTGTACTTTTGGCTGTTGTGGGGTCAAATCCATGGTCTGATTTACACCCTGTACATGTAATCAAATATATGGTCCCATTTACACCCTGTACTTGTGTCTGTTGTGGGTCAAATCCATGGTCTGATTTACACCCTGTACTTTTGTCTCTTGAGGGGTGAAATCCTTGGTGCGATTTACACCCTGTACTTGTGTTCAAATCCATGATCCCATTTACACCTGTACTTGTGATCATATCCATGGTCCCATTTACACTCTGTATGTGTGTCTGTTGTGCGGTCAATTCATTGGTCCCATTTATACCCTGTTATGGCCCTGCGTCCAATCAGGTCAGCTCCCTCACTTCATGCGGACAGAATCATTAATGCAAGTTAACTTAATAGCCCCACACTACATGTCCAGTTAGCACCAGTGCATCAGTGGAGCAATTGCAGATGGAGTTATCAGACTGCCAGCAAGGGAGCAACCAGGTACTAAAAAATCCTACAGGGTCATTGGGGGCTCCCTCATTAATGATTCACACATGCCGCATTCGCCACCATGGCCCTATCTCCCACTACCTATCCTCCTTTACTGCAAGTTGTATCCGAGGCCCAGGCCACCCCTTACTCTATAGCACTCACAGTCCCCACACAACCAGCCCTTCCACCCACCCACCCACCCACCCACCCACCCCTAAACACCCCTCGTACATATGGTGTAATCAGACTGCCAACAGAAGAGCTGCCAGCCGCCACATTACCAGGGTTGAATGGGGTCGTCACAAAACTAGACCCCAGCATGTGAAGTGGAACCTTGAAATGGAGCCGGCCCCAAACACTGGGGCAAGCCACAAAGGCCCCCTATCCTAGCCCCACACAGTACTAACACCAGCTCCTCACTGCAAATGCAAATGAAGCCACTACCTGTGAAACCATTAACCCCACACTACAAGAGGACTTACTGTTAGGGGAACCATCAACTACAAGTGGATTTACCAGCTCGCATTGGACAAATGGAATACCACCACTGAAGCAGCCTCCATTTGTAGAGTGTACATACGTGCCTATGTTTGTCTCTTCAGATCTGAACTACTGTAGACATGTACATGTACAGAGTAAATTTTATCTGGTGTGGATGCTGTTAGTGGTGAATATAGTTATCTGCCCTATCGGTACTGATTGCGGTGGGTCTGCACCCGTGGTTGGTTTATATAGACAACAGGGGGCGTTTTGCCCTTACTGCTACTGTACGCGAGTAGCAAAACATGTAAGTGCCATTTTGAATGTCATGCACAGTCACAGCTACAATGTGGCACGATGAAGACATCAGAATTCATTACCACACAAGTGGAGCTAGCAGACCCTACAAATGTAATGGATCCATCAACTACGTACTTGCGTATACCTAGCCCTAGGCTGTTGTATATCTGCTAAAATGTATGTGCCAGTGTATATAGTGGCCGTGGGGCACAGGTGAAACTGGGTTACACTGGTAATGTCTAGATCTGTTGACATCTCTGACAGTGTAGGGTCTGCTAACTTCACTTGTGTGGTCATGAATTCTGATGTCTTCATCGTGCCACATTGTAGCTGTGACTGTGCGTGCAATTTATGTGACATTCAAAATGGCACTTACGTGTTTTGCTATTACTCGCGATCGTACAGTACCGTAGTTCCCAGTGCTTAGGCAAAGCAAGGCGCCTTGGTTGTCTATATAAATCAACCACGGGTGCAGACCCACCGCAATCAGTACCGATAGGGCAGCTGGTAACTATATTCACCACTAATAGCATCCACACCAGATAAAATTTACTCTGTACATGCACAAACATGTACATGTCTACAGTAGTTCAGGTCTACAACACAAAATGTGAGAAGTGAAAAACGTAGGCACGTATGTACACTCTACAAATGGAGGCTGCTTCAGTGGTGGTATTCCAATTTGTCCAATGCGAGCTGGTAACTCCACTTGTAGTTGATGGTTCCCCTACCATTAAGTCCTCTTGTAATGTGGGGGTAATGGTTTCACAGGTAGTGGCTTCATTTGTTTGGGGCCGGCTCCAGTTCAAGGTTCCACTCCACATGCTGAGGTCTACTTTTGTGACGACCCCATTCAATCCTGGTAATGTGGCAGCTGGCAGCTCCCCTGTTGGCAGTCTGATTACACCATATGTAAGAGGGGTGTTTAGGGGTGGGTGGGTGGGTGGGTAGGTGGGAGGGCTGGTTGTGTGGAGACTGAGAGTGCTATTGAGTAAGGGATGGCCTGGGCCTCGGATAGTAAAGGATACAAATTGCAGTAAAGGAGGATAGGTAGTGGGAGATAGGGCCATGGGGGCGAATGGGGTGGGGGGGGGGGGGGGGGGGGGGGGGGGGCGCCGATTCCTATCGCAGTGTGAGAACTGCATTATTGTGGGGGCCCCCAATGACCCTGTAGGATTTTTTAGTACCTGGTTCCTCCCTTGCTGGCAGTTTGATAACTCCTTCTGCATGTGCCCCATGCACTGGTTCTAACTGGACATGTAATGTGGGGCTATTAAGGTAACTTGCATTAATACATGGTTCTGTCCGCTTGCAGTGAGGGAGCGGACCTGGTTAGACCCAGGGCCATTACAGGGTATAAATGGGACCAATGAATTGACCGCACAACAGACACACATACAGAGTATAAATGGGAGCATGAATTAGACCCCACAACAGACAAAAGTACAGGTTGTAAATGGGACCATGGATTTCATCACAAGTACAGGGTGTAAAGCAGACCATGGATTTGACCCCAAAACAGACAAAAGTATAGGGTGTAAATGGGATCACGCATTTGACCCCACAACAGACACAAATACAGGGTGTAAATGGGACCATGGATTTCATCACAAGTACAGGGTGTAAAGCAGACCATGGATTTGACCCCAAAACAGACAAAAGGATAGGGTGTAAATGGGACCATGCATTTGACCCCACAACAGACACAAATACAGGGTGTAAATGGGACCATGGATTTGATCACAAGTACAGGGTGTAAATGGGACCATGGATTTGATCACAAGTACAGGGTGTAAATCGGACCATGGATTTGATCACAAGTACAGGGTGTAAATGGGACCATGGATTTGATCACAAGTACAGGGAGTACATCGGACCATGGATTTGACCCCACAACAGACAAAAGTACAGGGTGTAAATGGGACCATAGATTTGACCCTAAAACTGATTTAAGTACAGGGTGTAAATGGAACCATGGATTCGACCCCAAAACAGACACAAATACAGGGTGTAAATGGGACAATGGATTTGATCACAAGTACAGGGTGTAAAGCAGACCTAGGATTTGACCCCACAACAGACATACGTACAGAGTGTAAATGGGACCATGCATTTGACCCCACAACAGACACAATACAGGGTGTAAATGGAACCATGGATTCGACCCCAAAACAGACATAAATACAGGGTGTAAATGGGACCATGGATTTGATCACAAGTACAGGGTGTAAAGCAGACCTAGGATTTGACCCCACAACAGACATACGTACAGAGTGTAAATGGGACCATGCATTTGACCCCACAACAGACACAAATACAGGGTGTAAATGGGACCATGGATTTGATCACAAGTACAGGGTGTAAATGGGACCATGGATTTGATCACAAGTACAGGGTGTAAATCGGACCATGGATTTGATCACAAGTACAGGGTGTAAATGAGACCATGGATTTGATCACAAGTGCAGGGAGTACATCGGACCGTGGATTTGACCCCACAACAGACAAAAGTACAGGGTGTAAATGGGACCAACGAATTGACCCTAAACAGACTCAAGTACAGGGTGTAAATGGGACCATAGATTTGACCCTAAAACAGATTTAAGTACAGGGTGTAAATGGAACCATGGATTTGACCCCACAGCATACACAAGTACAGGGTGTAAATGGGACCATGGATTTGATCACAAGTACAGGGTGTAAAGCAGACCATGGATTTGACCCCACAACAGACACATTTACAGGGTTAAATGGGACCATGGATTAGATCTCACAACAGACACAAGTACAGTGTGTAAATGGGACCAAGGATTTGATCACATATACAGGGTGTAAATCGGACCATGGATGATTTGATCACAAGTACAGGGTGTAAATGAGACTATGGATTTGATCACAAGTACAAGGTGTAAAGCAGACCATGGATTTGATCACAAGTACAAGGTGTAAAGCAGACCATGGATATGACCCCACAACAGACACAAGAACAGGGTGTAAATGGAACCATGGATTTGACCCCACAGCATACTCAAGTACAGGGTGTAAAGCAAATGGAATCATGGATTTGACCCCACAATAGACACTAGTACAGGATGTAAATAGGACCATGGATTTGACCCCACAACAAACACAAGTACAGGGTGTAAATGGGACCATGGATTTGATCCCACAACAGACACATACACCACGTATATCCCACAATAGACACAACAAGTACAGGGTGTAAATGGGACCAATGATTTGACCCCAAAACATACACACATTTAGAGTGTAAATGGGACCATAGATCTGACCCTAAAACAGACTAAAGTACAGGGTGTTAATGGGACCATACATTTGACCCCACAACAGACACAAGTACAGGGTTAAATGGGACCATGGATTAGATCTCACAACAGACACAAGTACAGTGTGTAAATGGGACCATGGATTTGATCACAAGTACAGGGTGTAAATTGGACCATGGATTTGATCACAAGTACAGGGTGTAAATCGGACCATGGATTTGAACCCACAACAGACACAAGTACTAGGTGTAAATGGGAGCATGAGTTTGACCCCACAACAGACACAAGTACAGGGTGTAAATGCGACCATGGATTAGATCTCACAACAGACCAAGTATAGGGTGTAAATGGGACCATGGATTTGATCACAGGTACAGGGTGTAAATGGAACCATGGTTTTGACCCCACAACACACACGAATACAGGGTGTAAATGGGACCATGGATTTGATCACAACTACAAGGTGTAAATGGGACCATGGATTTGACCCCGCAACATACTCAAGTACAGGGTGTACATGGGATCATAGATCTGTTTTGGGGTCAAATCCATGGTCCCATTTACTCCCTGTACGTGTGATCAAATCCATGGTCCCATTTACACCCAGCCTATACTTGTGATCAAATCCATGGTCCCATTTACACCCTATACTTGTGATCAAATCCATGGTCCCATTTACACCCTGTATTTGTATCTGTTTAGGGTCAATTCATTGGTCCCATTTACATCCTGTACTTTTGTCTGCAGACACAAGTGCTGGTGTAAATGGGATCATAGATTTGACCCTAAACAGACTCAAGTACAGGGTGTAAATGGGATCATGCATTTGACCCCAAACTACACAAGTACAGGATGTACATGTAAATGGACTATGGATTTGATCCCACAACGGGGACCATGGATATTATCCCACAACAGACACAAGTGCACGGTGTAAATGGGACCACCATCGTCACTGTACTAGCATAGATCTAGTAACCTTTCTCACGATCGTCGTATTCGCACCGCTCGAACTTCACGTCCGCCGATTGAAACTCTTATGATCTTGTCTTCAGTTGACGTCGCCATAAAGTTTATGTACGCAGAAGATAACGAAATAGGGATCGAATAGTATAACAACTGCATGTGAGTCCGACCGGGAGATGGATTCACGTATCCAGCGCAGAGTAGGTGTGGCTATAAGTTATCGAAGTGTCAGCCCACAGGAAGTAGTTGCATATTCATGTATTTGGTGCATGGAAGCGGGTCACGCACGTACAACGGCGCGATTCGAGCGGGAAACTTGTACCAACTTTGCGCCGCTGTATCTCCGTAACGGATGACATAAAAATTAACGAACAGAACAAATCGATAGGTATACGACCTCTCTATCTACAAACCGAATTTGAAGCGATTTGATTACTCCTACAGAAAGTTATGGCAGGTTTGAACCCACAGGGGTATCGGACGTTGCAATACTAGCACGGAGCAAGTGCAAGACCCCAAAAAGAGTTTTGCCATAGAGAAATGGTGTAGTATGAAGTGTTGAAAATAGGAAGTTGATAGCGTTAACCGTTCGGAAGATATAGCAATTCAAAAGAGAAGCATTTTTATAACATTATATATATATATACGAAGGGCCATTTTGTCGGAAACTGTCCCAATTATATAATAATTATATATATATATATAGAGAGCGTTTAGCTCTGCCATATAGCAATAATACATGGGGCTGGCTGTCACAACCGTACCGCATTTTTAAGATTTGGTTGCTTTTAAAAAAAATAAGAATCAACTGCAAAAGCCAAAGTACACGTATGTGCATAGATGATATCCTTTTTGTAATAGCTATTGGCACTTTCTAACTTATTGGATAATATGCATGAAGTACAAAAAATGCCCCTACTATTTCATTTTTGACACTTTCTCGTTTATTGTGCACATCTAGTGAGCTATTGCTATACTCTCCTAATTTAGTTCTTAGGTAGCATGTTTCACTTTATGGTGCATTTTGAGGGGATTGTATGTGAACTAATTACTAGTGTACCATGGATTCCACGGATGTGGAAGGGGTTGAATGAGATATTGGTTAGTGGGCTAATATGAGTAGGTTGGACGTGGAGGAGTTGATTAAGTTGTAAGTGATTTCTGTAATGAGCAAGGCATTAATTTGAACCATACTGGGGATACATATACATGTATACATGTATGTATTTGCCGATCGGTTTGCATATTACATTCAGCTTGAATATACGCTGTACATGTACATAGGAAAGCTTGACTTAATGGTGCAGAATATTATGGCGAAGTTATGTTTTTAAAATGACTCATTAACCTAAGACCATATTATGTGTAATAATATCCAATAACACTTTAAATAGTTGTAGTAGATGGTGTGTGTAGTTATGTTACTTGTGCTTGTACACTAAAGCTTATGATGTTACATATGTAGTAAAATATATAAATAAATATGCCTAAATATGGTTGTAAAGAGATATGAAAAATCCTTGTATCATAAATTTTCTTTGGTCGCAAATATCCTCCAAAGAAGGCACAACACTCTGGGTCAATTTGGTTAATTTTTTTTTGTTTTATTACAGGACAGAAGTATAACTTTTTATAGTGGTAGCATTCATTTTTAACATTCTGTATTCACAAATCATCTTGCCATTCACCTCAATCCCACATGTACATTGAACATGGTCAGATTTCCTTACAGCCTCGTAGCAGCAATGAAGGTGGACTGTCACTCATTGACCTTGTAAACTACTGTACTGGGATATCGTTTGAGGGCTTTGATTCTGCTGAACGTATGTGGTTTCACCTTTCTCTGCTCATTTTGCATTGCTGCATGAACTGTATAGTGAAAGGCACAATTTGATGTTTACAATCATCCAACACTTTATCCATCACTTTTAGGGTTGAATTGTTCATTCTATCAGTCATCATTTCCAGATGATAAAGCATTTAGTCTTCTCAAATCTTCTCCCGTGCAATTGGCGAGATACAATGTACGGCAGCTCATCAGGATCTACCCTCAACTAGCACGCATCAACTCCAGCAACTATATGCCTCAGGTGAGACAAATGTGTCATGTAACAAGTATATTTTATAGTGCTTTCTTATTGGTACCTATAGAATGCTGGTTGTCAACTAGCAGCTCTGAACTTCCAACACTCAGGTAAAGTACCTATAGGCACATGCAAGTAGGCATGACCTGGAGGCATTCTGCTTGCTTGGCTTGTTATGGTTTTCAACTGATGTCACTTTGCAGACACTGCTGCGTGTTTGAATCATACAAAGTTTGAGTACAACTGTTCAACTGGTTACCTGCTGAAGCCAGCTGTCATGATAGAAGATAGTGGTAATGAGGGTTTTAACCCCTTCACTCAAGCTGTACTTAAAAACATAGTTCCAGTAAATTTGGCAATCAAGGTACATGTACATGTACATGTAGGAATGACGTCATACTTTATATTCTCTTGCCACTGTCACATGCCCTATTTTGACAACAGGTGATGTCCGGTCTATTTCTGACAGAAAAACAAGTTGGTTGCTATGCATTGGTTGACCTGTTTGGTCTTCAGGCTGACACTATTGCAAACAAGTTTCTTACTGAGAAGAAAGAGGCACCGAATCCTATTTGGGAGCATGAGCCTTTCATCTTCAACAAGGTCAGCACTTTACTTAAAACCTTTATTCAACTGTCACTAATTTTCGTTATGGACTTGTTGTTGGATTCTCGCAACATGTTGCCATAGATCATTCTTCCTCAACTTGCAACAGTCCACTTTGCTGTCTACAATGAAGAAAAAGAACTTTTGGGCCAACGATTCATTCCAGTGTGTGCCATTATGGCTGGCTACAGATATGTACCATTGAGGAATCGCCACAATGAACCGCTTCCATTAGCAGCTCTGTTTGTGCACATCACAGTGGAGGACTGGATACATGATGACATGAAAGGTGACAGTGTTGTGATGAACTCTTTACTGATGTGCCTACTAGCATATCTTTCTTTTTTTCTGCAGCTGTTGCTGACCTCCTGACAGATCCTATTGCTAATCAATCAAAAGTAAGTATTGATTTATAAGTAAGATATGAAAGTTCGTCAGGCTGTCTATTTTTATGGTCTTACACCTTTTGATCCACCATTTTGAACCTGTTGTCCAATAATTCATATACGCTTCGTGTTAGGTCTAAGGTGCTACTATGCATGATAAGAGCTATACAATGCAGTAACCTAATCAATTGCATGCTAGTGGTGCTGTATAGATGTAGGAGATTTTTTTCTATGAAACTACACTGACCAGCACAGCTTTGTCCTTGAAGATGCATATTTTTAGCAACAACTACAAGTGCAACATTTCATCTTACTTACCCACTTACTCTTGGTGGCGATTGGATAGAGAGGTGCCTGGAAAATCATAGACAGGGAAATGAGAACAAAGAATTGCACATAATGTCAATGACAAAGCTGGACTTGCAAAAAATAAAGTTTTGTATACCTGCATCAATGAAAGCAAAACCATGTGAAATAATTCATGCTTTATATGATTTGGAAAACCTTTTGTGTATACAATGTAAATATAATGTAACTATCTCAACTTTTTCAGGTTTCTGAACCACTGCAGCTGCAGACGGAAAAAGGTTTATTTTTAATAATTAAATTTCTGTTACTCTGTAACCTATAACCTCCTATCCATGCTCATTCTCCAACTTATATCAATTTGGATCTAATGTAGCAGCTAATCTTTCATCACCATCTCAGCCAATATTCCCTGATACCTTGCCGATAATTGAGCTGGCCAAAACAAGAGTAAAACCAGTTGCAGTACATTATGAAGATGACCTTGTTCTGCATGACCAGGTTAGTTATTTGTAGGTAGGACGCAATCATGTTATTTCTAATTTAAATTAACCACAGGGTCTGCTGCAAAAACAAAAAAAGGTGTCAACTGAAAGAAGAAGACTTACTGACAGACATGACAGAGCACTGAAGAGCTTGGAAACAAAGCAGATGAAGTCAAAGATATCACTAAATGAAGCAACAAAGAGTGGGACTGAACTTGAGAGCCTTCATGTTGTGGAGCTGTGCGATTTTGACAAGCAAGCAATGCAAGAGGTTTACTCTTCAATGTATCTCTCATGAATTGTTTACATTCAGTATCTTTTGTCCTCAGACATTGGAAAAACACCTGGCCATTCTGAAAGAAGTGCACTATAAACAAAAGAAGCAGATAATGCACCAGCACAAAACTGTATGTATCTATTTGTGCAACTCTTTATGTGAACGAACACCCATATTTACTTTCAGTGAAGTCAAGCAGATTGGATCTGAAATTATCACAGAAGTTGGGTTACAGAGCACTCCAAAATCAAGCACAATAGACGATAGAGTGACAAAATTTGGAACCAGAATGAGAAGAAAGGTCAATCCAATAATTTTTTGTAGCTGATTTATAATATCAATTTCTGCTGAATGGTCACGGTACATTAAGTACAAATTGATTTATGAATCTATGTGTTCCAGTTAGAGGAGCTCCAGATGCAAGAGATATTGGCACTTGAGTCAGACCAAAACTCAATGCAGGAGTTACTAATCAACAAGTACACTTCTGTAAGGACAGTGGTTGTTTGAAATGTTATATGAATATATATCTTCACTTCTGCAGCAAACTGGGCAGGTGAATGGATCTGTGTGCACTAATTGATATGTGCGTGCAAGCAATAACCGTATTTGTCTATGCATGGCACACATGCGTGTATGTGGCACCATTAATATATTCAGTCACATATTTTTTAACCCAACCACTCATTTCTGGTTGCCTATCGTTTGTATTATACTGATGATTCAGGGCCTGATAAAGATTTACATTCTGATCCTTCAATGGCTATCCCTCATCTGTTACTAGGCTAGTGTTATGATAGTTTGAACTGCATAACACTACAAATAATACATAACTTCTTCACACAAAAGTAGAACACTAAAGAAAGGCTATAGTAATAGCCCAGTTCAAATAATTACTCATTGATTGAAGTGGGTGCAAAAGATCCCTTATGGAAGTTTCATTATACTAAGAGTAAGACTGAAATTGTTAAGGCAATGAAATTACGAAATCTAACCTGGGGGGGGGGGGGGGGCGGAGCCGGCTAATTTAACTTCATACAATGACATCGTTCGTACACACGACAGTGACATACAGACGATATACTATCTCTGGTGACGCGTAAAATTGCATGCGTCGCCTATGTGATTCCCGCGATTTTTTTCTATGGGCTAGGTGGTTTTCAAACTGCAGGCTATATAGGTCCACTATCTCTGGTGACGCGTAAAATTGCATGCGTCGCCTATGTGATTCCCGCGATTTTTTTCTATGAGCTAGGTGGTTTTCAAACTGCTGCAGGCTATATAGGTCCGCTGAAGATTTATGCAGCTGATGTACAGGGGACGAAATCAAAATAGAATACTGTTCATTGCTTGAAGTAGGTTATCTGAGTATGATGCAAATTTTAAGTGGCTCAAGTATCGAAGTAACTAAGCGCACGTGCAAATCTGACGAAACTGACAGATTAAACACACCCATGAACAAGTTCAATTGAGTGCAAGTGATCCTTGCAATCTCTCTATGGAATAACATGCACACAAAAAATTGCGCGCGCGAAGCGCGCGCCCCTCCCTCATCTATTATTCATGTCGGACCCCCCCCCCCCCCCCTCGCCGAATTCCTGGATCCGCCACTGCTAAATGATCCGCTGAGTATGTTGTGAATACCGATAAGCGCTCTGGCATTTGCCAGCAATGCAGCTTTAATACTGTGGATACTTCGTATCCATGCCAAGGATAATTTTAGAACCAATTGCATGTAATCAGCACCTGGCTTCAAGTGGTTGACTAGCATGCTGTATTTGCACTGATCACTGATGTTCTTTGTCTCCACAAAGCTTCCTACATCGCCGGTGTAACAGGATAGCGTGTCCCCCCGGATACATTGTCCGCCTACGGACAATGTATCCTAGGACACATTGTCCCCCTTTAGGATAGACTGTCCCCCCCACCATCGACACATACGTAAACAGTTGTCTCTTTGATCCGATCTTCTCCAAAGGCTTAGCCCTCCAGACTAAATAATTAGCGACAAGTGACTCCGTATACTACCGATCACTTCCGTTCAAACACGTGTCGTCGTGTCGAAGAAGCCAAGGGGTGAGCGTTAGTGAGGATAAGGCCAGATATCACAACGGAGGTGCTTTTGTACAATGAAAATTTTCTAAGTACATGTACTTACGCGAAGGCGCGTATCGTGAAGAAGCAACAAAGCCAGGATGAAAGAATGATCAAAAGAACTGTTAGGCTTAGAGTCTACTGTTTCGAAAGGGTAGGTTGAAAAAAGAAGGAAAATCAGCTAAAGGTCATGCGATCGTGCCATGACGAGAAGAGCGGTTAGTTTGTAAAGTACATTTACCTCATATGTCCAAGGTTGTACTTCAGTTTACCCCCCCCCCCCCCCCCCCCCCCTAATTTTGTAATATGTAAACTTACCTTACATACTGCTGAACCTAAGCTAAACTAAGCCCGGCTAGATGGCTATACCCTAAACTAAGCCCAGCTAGACCAGGGAACAGTCGGCTGATCCACTAACAAATCCAGCTAGCCCTTGGCCCTGATGCTCTCAGTTTGCTCACTGATATCAGCAGGCATCAGCAGAGCATCACAACTCCCTCCCATTCCTTCTCCAGAGAGTATCCATTGCACTCCAGCAGGGTATTGGGTATTGGGCAGCACAAGAAGTGTGTAATTTATATAGTGTAACCTTGTGTATCCAGTACTGTATGGATAATAATAAATTTATTGTGTAGTTTTTAAAAAGGCATATTATAATATATTCAAAGTAAGTCTCCAATTAAATCACGCAATGTGCTGAGGTGAGAGCTGCATATCTGCCAGATTGATGAAGGTGGATAAGTAGAAGAATATGGTTTCTTTGGCATTGCATATGCAACCAGCAATTGCAATGGTGATGATGTGTGTACCATTCAGTATCATAGCAGTATGAAGATGAGAGCTCATTTGGTAAAGTATTTTCAAGACAGCAAGATTAGCCCATTTCCTAGTACTCAATTAAGCGCTGTATGAGGTCTAGTATATTGAAGACATGCAAATTCCTGTGATATAAAAAACATATGCCTGAGAAGGTGAAAATGATCCGGTGCTTCCAATGCAAAGAATGGATACACCAAACATGTGAAAAAGCTATAACTTGCAGGGCATTTACTGAAAGGATATTTGTTTGGCACGGCAAGTCTTTGAAAAGAACTGCATGGCTCGAATTAATGGACGGATGAACGTATATTAATTGCTCTATACATGTTGACTTATATATCCCGTTGGCAGCATGCTGCAGTGTTTGGTTATTGCTCAGAAACTGTTTATACAAGCTAGTGTGCACATGTACGTATGGCGCTGAGTATTATATGTGCATCCCTTGTGTCAGAGGGAGGGGGGGACAAATAATCCTAAAGCGGACCGATAATCCTAGGAAGGATTGTCCGAGGGGGGACAGCGTATCCTAGGACACGGAGTCCGGCGGACAATGTATCCTAGGATACATTGTCCGGCCGGACAGCCTATACGGCGGACACGGTATCCTATTACACCGGCGCCAAAGTGTGGAGTAGTAACTAAATTGCGCTTTTCAGCTGGAGGATGACTAACAGTCAACGGAATCCAACTACATACATACATGTACATGTAGGAACACAACAATTATTTATAACCGTGGTTGCAGTGGCTGATCCAAGGTTGAACTGGACACTGGTTACTTGAGGTACAGACACCTTCAGGTAATACACCATGATTGAAGTGCTTGCTTCTTTAATCGTAATACCCCCCCCCCCCCCCCCCCCCCAAACGAAAAAATGTATCGTGTTTTAAACTAGCGCATCTTCATAATCGTTAACGCTCCCGACATCCTGTTTAGCATTTCAGGAAAGAGCTGGTACTCCAACAAGATTTTAAAGAACGTCATGCATGCAGCTGCGTTCATGATTAGGAAGATACGCTCGTTTAAACACGAGACATTTTTTTTCGGTGGGGGCAGAGTGGACTTTACGGTAATGTTATATAGTGATGTTAATAATAGAAGTGAATTGAATTAAATTACCGCGCTAAAGCGTATACGTATGCCTGCGTAGGGAAATTACGAGCGTGCTCACTATTTGAATTATATTCATTCCTGTGTCGGAGGGGGGTGCCTTAGCCCCCTGAGCCCCCCCCTAAATACGCCACTGAAAACTACCCCTATTCCACCCTGTCCAACCACGTACAGAATCCCAAGGGTTAAAAAACCGTGTAGACTCACGGGTTGTGGCACATGTGACTTACTCTGGTGCCGAAACACCATCTCGGCCACCTCATGTTACAAAAAACTAATTAAATTCATCCATTGTGGGCGTGTACATATGTGGTGCGCCATCTGCGCCCTGGTTAACCCGGCGCAGCCCAGATCCCACAGATGGCAAAGTGAATACTAGGGAATCACTATATCATACAAAACTATATGATACAGTAATTCCCTAGTATTCTCGTTATGTCTGATTCTTTGATGTGTCACAAGGGTGTGGCATGCATGCACGTGTACTAGTTGCCGTGCTACTTGAAAATGAATGGTGCTCAGGATGAATGGCTACTGTCAAATGAAAGTCTTCAGCAAATTGAAAAAGACCATGCTGAAATGAGCCTAATTTGTTCAGTGCTTCCTTCAACTGTTCAATGCACAAGCATAAATTTGCGCCTCAAAAATAAATTCATAGTGTCTCATTGTAAAAAAAAACCTCCATATTTTTCATCAGTTTCATAAATAGGAATGACACTGAAACCCTAATATGAAAACATGGCATCATATGAGAGAGCTGCTTATCCACACTGCACATGACCTAACTTGCTTAATTGATTGTAAACACCTGACAGTTGTTTTTTCAAGCATAGGAAGATATGACTTCAAACAGTATCATTGAAGTAAACTACCACAACATATGTAATACTTTCAGTTCTCCTTACAACACAATGGGCATCAATGAGTCCCACCACAGCTACATAGTGCAACATTTGAATTCGATGGTCCGCTTCAACCATATTAATGACATTATCCCTGAGAAAGTCACATTCAACAAAACTTCCATAACTTGCTTTGATCATATCTGCAGCAGCTTGTGTCCATTTATTTACCCTACCTAGTCTTTATCTTAACAATGCAAAACTTGTTTGCTAACCATAACTTTTTTTGTTTTTCTTCTTCTTTTATTTGTAAAGAACTGGAGATAGGAACCATGTCAAAGAACATGAATGCATGGTGCCAATATGTTCAGAATTTCAAGGGTAGTTCCCTTTTGGGTCAGATACATGTGGATCATATTAGACCTTGAACTGACAACAGAAATACATATAACTTTACTGGGGACTGTCAATGGAATCAATAGGTTTAGAATTTCAAACTGTATCCGTACAAGTAAGTACGTCCATGTTGCGACAATGGATACTTGCATGCACAATGGTGGCCAGTGGAGTGTGCCTCGCTATGCCTGCGCCACTTCACACCTCTCCACTAACAATTAAACCCTGTCTTTGTGTGTTGTTCTGTTGTTCGTGCTTTACATATATTCTGGTGTGTTTTCCTGTGTAGAGATAAGTAGTATTCTTCTGTGATCTTTCTACTAATGAGATTTCGTCATTCAAGTTAGCTGTACCAGTACTACATGTAAGTCCTATTTCCTGATCCAATGTGTACGAAAACACGACAGGATTAAGTGGCGTAGTCGGCAGGATATAGTATAGGATGGCAGAGATGGCGAAACTAATCGAGATACTTCAACAGCAGATGGAGGTGCAGCGGAAACAAACTGAGGCCCTCATGCATTTCTCTCGTCGAACCGCCGCTATCCATCGAGCCCTTTTCTCGACGATCCGATGGCTTGGAAAGCGGAAAAAACGAAGCCCGGGTTTCTTTTCCCAACGTAATTATTGCAACCAATGACAACGCAGTGATTTACCATGACACCTATAGACGCATTACCAAGATTTGGTGTCTACGTGTGTACCCCACCATATAATCTTTCCCACCAGTGGGTGTGGCTATACGTGTTACATTCCTTCACACCATGCTATCTATTAGCTACAACTTCAGGGCCGTAGCAGCCGGTCAGGCATTCGGGCTATAGCCTCACCACTTTTTGCCCAAGGTCCACCACGGGAAACGGCTGACTCTGAAATTGAGTGCATACCCGGGCCGGGGTATGGATTATTTACATGTATATTACCCGCAAAAACGTTTTCATGGTTGTTTAGCTGTGGACTCGATAATGTTTTTTGTGTCTGCTTTGGCAGAAACTAATAGAGTACCGTTTGATTTAACAGAAGGGGAATCCGAATTAGTGTCTGGATATAATGTCGAATACTCTAGTATGTCATTTGCTTTTTTTTTTTTAAAGCCGAATATGCCTATATAATCTTGATGTCAACTTTTGGGGTCATTCTCTTTTTAGGAGGGTGAATGGTGACTTCAGAGCTTCCCAAACTCATGACACCACAAACCTAACTCTTCGCGTTGCTTGATTTGACGAAGTACTCTGAGTTTGGCTGGATATACATATTATACCACAGAACTCAGGCGCGGCGGAGGGTGTCCATATTTGGGGGCGGGCAGGGGTAAAAAAGATAATTATATTCATACCAATGCGAGTACCCCCCCCACTGAAAAAAAAAATGGTCCGTGTTTAAACAAGCGTATCTTTGTAATCGTTCATGCTTCCTCGTACCCTGTTTCAACATTTCATAAAAGAACTGGTACTCCAACAAGATTTTTAAAGAAGAATTGCACGCAGCTGCGTTCATGATCTCATGATTACGTCAATACGCTCGTTTAAACACGGGCCATTTTTTTCGGTGGGAAATGTACCGAATTCGCTGCATTCAATCATTTCATTCCTTGGCTGCATCCTCCAGATTTATGCATTCTGCTGGCTCTTTATGCACATGCAAGTTGAAGCAGTTGTAAAATCTTCTTTCTGTCTCAAATAGGTAAACAGTTGTCTCATCGTCGAAATTATGTCTATACTTGCGTTTGACGTTGATGTCTTGTAGTTTTTAAGGGTACTGACTCGACAACTCACAGAACTACATGTACTCTCTTCGAATTTGTTCCCCCGGCCCCTATTCAAAACCGCACTTTGTATAACGTTTGCCTTCAGTATACACTGATGTATTTCTTCGGAGCAGACCATGATTCATGCAATAGAACCTGCCTTCATTTCATCCACACACACCCAAACAAAACACCGATAAATAAGTCATTCACAGTAAGCTAGTCTCGCCATAGATTAATAACCTTACGGAACGTTCCGTAAGGTTATTAATCTATGACTTCACGCTCGATTACAATGGCCTGGGAACCAGTAGATGGAACTACTTATCCTGGTCCCCAGTCCATTGTAATCGATCGTCAATAACGAAGTAGGTCTGGCCAAGGATTGTTAACATTAAATATTACAGCTTGCGAGGCTAACCCTATTTAAACACACAGTCACTGACAGTACAGAAATCGCAATAAGATTAAAGTTATTCATAACCTGATGGTAGCGCAAGGGGGGGCTGAGCCCCGCCACCTCGATATTTGGGGGGGGGCAATAGCCCCCCCAGCCCCCCCTGCTCCGCTGCCCCTGACTGAACTGTATATATTATACCACGGGACAGAACATAACATACCACAGGACTGCAAAAATTATACCATAGGCCTAGCCTGTACATATTATGCCACAAGACAGAACCTATTATACCACAGGACTGTACATATTATGCCACAGACAGATGTACATATATATTTTTTAAATGCGGAGAGGCATTAAAGGTAGTATATAAAGAGTGTTGTTTGGAGCTTTGATTCTTTACATCATGCAGGGGAAGATTTCATTGCTACATTGCAATTTTGCTGCCAAAAATGCCACTCAGATTCGAAGAAATGCGATAGCTTCTGGGGCGGAGCCCCAAAGCCCGCTGGGGGAGCTTACAACACTCCCCAGACCCCCTAGCTGCTATTTCTTTCGGTCCTGTTACCAGCCTGACCACTTTTCTAATGCTCCCTACGGGCCTGATAACTTAGTTACGGATTTGTTATATTGAAATGATGCAACTATAGTACATAGCTAATGTGCGTTAACGCGTTTATCCCTAGTTACTATACAGTTTGCAGGGGCGGATCCAGGAATTTAGAAAAGGGGGGGTTGTTCATGAATAAGAATTAATTAAAGAGGGGGAGGGTGCGGGGTGCGGGATGGGGACCCAGCCCGCCCAGCTAGGGGGTCTGGGGGAGCGCTGGAAGCTTTTTTATTATATCAGGCTCAAATCACTACATAAAACTGCATGCAAAAACAGAAATTGTATATGAATCAAATAATTTAGCAATTTAGAATTGCTGCATGGATCTATATGTACGTACTATACAATCGGATGCTTGAAACAGTTTTCTGCACAGGATGTGCTCGCAGATTTCATCCACAGGTACTCTTTCTTTATAGTGCACGCATGCATGCATGGAAATCAAAGCCAAAAGATGTTGTTTTATCCTTCTCATTGATTAACTAGCTACATATACTTCGGCGATATCTAGCAAGCGCTCTCCATAACCATTTACATGTATACGGTGCATCGATCTCTCATACATGTTGCTTACCGGTGTCACAGGCATACGGGTCCCCCCCCCCCCCCCCCCCCCCCCATTTTGGGTCCGGGGGGACCCATATGCCTAGGCAACTGGGTCCCCCCCCCGGACCCAGTTGCCTAGGCATGTGGGTCCCCCCCGACCTATATGCCTAGATGTAAAAAAATTAATTATCCCGGACCCAAATGCCTAGGCAGCCGGGTCCCCCCCCGGACCCAGCTGCCTGCTAGCACAATATAAACATTTTATAAAGAAAGTATGCTTCGTGACCAAAGGCGTCCGCTCGATGAGGCGCAAGGGGGGGCCGGCCCCCCGCCCCCCAGGCCCTGTGTACCCCAACTAATTTATATCCATAGCATAGCATTATACCGGTTAACAATCGATTGCATCGAGTACCTACTTTTGTATTGAACGGCACAACAATCGATATGCATGGGGACTATACCACTGATTCCCCGTCCATTGTATATCGCTCGTTGAGTGGTATATGCCGTTCAATAACGATGGCTTGCTTGTGACTTCAAAACTGTGTACTTATTGTAGTGCTGTCGGAAGCACTGACTTTGTTCTGAAACTGCATGTGGCTTTCATGTAGAAATATTCCATGCACTGCACTGAAAGCTTCCGCGTCTCGCGCGGGAGGGCTGGTTGATGTAAGATCGTTTCGCATGAATATAATTACTGTACGCCCCTTTTCGTTGGATACGAGTGAACAAATCGAGTGAGATCGAGAACAAATCGGGACTTCTACGTTACTAAAAAGTCTTAAACTGTAGTCAGTACCTTTACCAGTGATTGTAACTAGTTGGATTCATTTCTACTCATTTCGCTTCGTGCCTATGTTGTCGAAACCTTTGTAAACCGCTAGCGCGCGTGAAGCACAATGTTTTGTTTGACTCTTGTACACACAGAGGATAGCGTACAGGCTTGAGATAGAGCGCAAAGGCTACTATAAAGATCGAAGTTTTGCATGGTTTTATTTTTACAACAGCCAGACCTTTACTAAAAACGTTACGCTACTTTCAAAGTCAAACCAAGTGAATTTAAGTGCCTATCTTTGTCGGATCCTACTGAAGTAGTAAGCATAGTTCCTTTCGTGTTTAATAGTTCAATAATTTCAATAGTAGTTGAAGCTTTGCATGCACTTTGTTTCACTCTATTTTATGGAAGGATCACAAAGATATGATTTGGGATGCCACCTGTTCCGACACCTATGCCCCATCTCACCTGGCACAGTCCACTATGGTAGCAGGTGCTGTTGCCAGTCAGGCAGAGGACCGGAAAAAGGTCAAATACTCTTATCTGGATGGACACCCGGGCATATGTTTTACCCCTATTGCCTATGAGACATCAGGAGTAGTTGGTCCTCTTTCCCAGATCTTCCTGAAGGAGCTAGGTCACAGGCTCTCAGCCACAACTGGTGACACAAAAAGTTACAGCTACCTGCTCCAACGTCTTTCAGTGGCTGTACAAAGGGGCAATGCTGCCTCCATCCTAGGAACACTTTTTTCACCTTCTTTTACTGACTTTTAGGGTGTGTAGTTTTTATGTCATTCATTTTGTTAACATTAAGACTTATAAAAATAAAAAAAAAAGAAAAAAAAAAGAAGAGGTCAATCACATATTTGAGTCAATGTATAAAGCAGTATGTATCGGCAAAGTCGCATATCGGTGAGGCGAAAAAATGAGACCAGAAATCCAGGACCTACTCCATTGATATCTCCTACTACGTTAGGGTGGCCCATTTACAGCAACAGCTAAGTCTGACTTCTGTCAGTCTATGATGACGTCATATACGGTGAAACGATCATATACGTCAAGTTCAATGTATTGCGTTTGCCAATCCCGTTACGTTAGGTCATTAATCTATGATGTAATAATCTACGTTGCCTCCGGAGCCCTGGATACAAATGAGCGGAAGCCTATGCTTTGACAGATGTAAGTATTACCTACCCGGCTTAGAACATGGAGTGAAGAAATTTTCCTAGCGTGTCTCAAAATTACATTGCGATCGACAGGTCAATCATTAAGTCCTGCATGGCGGTATGATACGAAGAAACAGTTGTGTACTACTTGCACATGACCCATTCATTGTTTTTATATGCTCAACATGTTTTTAAATTTATCGCAAGTATATCACTATTATCATAACAGGATAATTACACAACAATAACACACTAAATAATAGCTACTTATTAAACAGACTACTAGCTACTTAAGCCTAACTAATGTTTCAGACATAGGCTATACTCAAATGATTGGGGCAGACTTCTCGTCAAAATAGCTCTTGCTATGCTACGAGTTAGCACCAGACTAAGTCTGCCAAAAAGATCAGCTGACAGTGACCTTACTTTTCGGCAGAGAAACACAGATGGCAAGCCGAGTGGCTGTAATGGCTGGTGGACGCTATCTTACCGTTGGGAAAGTAACAACAAATGTGTCTATCGTATCAAAACCGGCCGATGCCAGTAAAAAAAAAACGCAACAGGAAACTCGGTCCCCCCTCCGCCCCCTAACCGGACCAAGATGCCTGGATGTACAAATAATTTACCAGACCCATATGACTAGGCATTTGGATCCGGGTTGGGGGGGGGGGGGGGGGGAGGAACCCAGGTCCCCCCGGACCCAAAATGGGGGGGGGGGGGGGGGGGGGGGGGGGGGAACCACATGCGCCCTTCGCGTATACAAGTATAATACAAAAATGTTATTAAAATGCCTCTCGTTTGAATCGCTATATCTTCCGAACGGTTAATGCTATAAATGTCCTATTTTCAACACTTTATACCACATCATTTCTGTATGGTAAAATACATTTTGGAGTCTTGCAATTGCTCCGTGCCAGTATTGCAACGTTCGATACCCCACCAGGTTCAAACCCGCCATAACTTTCTGTAGGAGTAATCAAATCGCTTCAAATTCGGTTTGTAGGTAGAGAGGTCCTATACCTATCGATTTGTTCTGTTCGTTAATTTTTACATCATCCGTTACGAAGATACAGTGGCGCAAAGTTGGTACATTTTTCCCGCTCGAATCGCGCCATCATCATACATCCTGTGGGCTGGGACATTTATAACAAATGGGAAAGTTTACGAGAAAAGGGACCTACATGTAGCGTGTATTATAAAAAAGTATTTTAAAAATGCATTACGTTTGATTTGCTATAACTTCCGAACAGTTAACGCTATCACCTTCCTATTTTTAAGACTTCATACTGCACCATTTCTCTACGGTAAAATACATTTTGGAGTCTTGCACTTGCTCCGTGTCAGTATTGCAACGTTCGATACCCCACTGGGTTCAAACCCGCCATAAGTTTCGGTAGGAGTAATCAATTCGCTTCAAATTCGGTTTGTAGGTAGAGAGGTCCTATACCTATCGATTTGTTCTGTTCGTTGATTTTTATGCCATCCATTACGGAGTTACAGTTGAACAAACTACGTGCCCATTTTCGCGCTCGATTCGCGCCAATGATTTGGGCAAATTGCCTTCCGCTCAATGTATGGGGAGGCGGGGATTATACCATTGGCGCGAATCAAGCGGGAAAACGTGCACATAGTTTGTTGAACTGTATCTCCGTAACGGATGGCATAAAAATAACAAATCGATAGGTATAGGACCTCTCTACCTACAAACCAAATTTGAAGCGAATTGATTCCTACCGAAAGTTATGGCGGGTTTGAACTCAGTGGGGTATCGAACGTTGCAATACATAGGTCCGGTGGGAACGTAAGCACGTGACCAGAATCGATGAATATATAAATTGGTTGGCATCTTTCGTGGCTAAAACATGGTTGTTAGTTGTTGTGCGTTTGGTTGCAAAAATCGCCACGGGGAACGTACTGGCCTTGGTTTTTATCGTTTTCCAATAACGGATCGTGCCAGAAGACTGAAGTGGATAAAAGCTCTGAAAAGACAAAACTGGATACCTACGGTACACTCACGAATTTGTGGTGACCATTTTATATCAGGTGAGTACGGCTATATGCTCACAGTTTGTGCGCGTGAATTTTACTGTATCTTTTAACGTGCAGGAAAACCGGTCAACGACAGCAGCAATGTAGACTACGTTCCTACTGTATTTTCGTTTAAGAAGACGCAAGAAAGCTCAGAAACGCAACGTGAGCGAGAGGTGAGAGTTAAGTCTAGGAGAGAGATAATAGAGGACAGGGAGCGTGAAATGGAAAGTCATCGCGATGCAGTGGAAGGTCTTTTACTTCTCGGAGACTCGCAGTTCATGTGTGAAGCAGGAACACAGACTGCAGCCCTTGAGGTCCAGTGTACAGAGACGCAAACACCAACGAGCACAACATCTTCAGAAACGCAGACAAGCCCTTTAACGTTCAGGTACAGTGAAATAGCATCCAATGATGAAGCGGTGAAGTTTTACACGGGACTACCCACCTGTTCTGTTTTTGAACAAGTATTAGCATACCTTTTGTCATGCTCTCTTACACTGGCCGTCAAATCACACACAACAACAAATGTGCGCTTATGTGATGCAGACCGCTTATTGCTGACCTTAATGAGACTAAGACTTGGTCTCTTGGTACAAGACCTTGCTTACCGCTTTGGCATCAGTGAGTCCACAGTAACAGATATATTTCTTGCATGGATAGATGCAATGTACTGTAGTTTAAAATTTCTAATAAAGTGGCCTGATCAAGAAACATGCAAGTCAAACATGCCTCAGATTTTCAAAGACTTGTATCCTAAGGCAAGATGTATCATTGATTGTTCTGAGATATTTACAGAGCGACCATACGCATATCAAGCACGGGCACAAACTTATTCCAATTATAAGAAGCACAATACAGTGAAATTTTTAGTTGCGATAACACCTTGTGGTGCCATATCTTTTTTGTCTAAGTGTTGGGGTGGCAGAGCTACAGATAAGTTAATCACCATGAACAGTGGTTTCCTACGCTTACTTGAACATGGTGACATTGTACTGGCCGACAGGGGTTTTGACATACATGATGATGTTGCAATACATGGGGCAAAGCTGGAAATCCCCTCCTTCACTCGAGGGAAAAAACAACTTTCACTGGATGAGGTGGAGTATTCTCAGCGACTTTCAAAAGTCAGGATTCACATCGAAAGAGTTATAGGACTACTTAAGAATAAGTATACTATTCTTCAGTCGACACTGCCAGTTTCTACACTTAAATGTAATGATGGAAAAGAAACATCACTAACTGACAAAATTGTGACTGTATGTGCTGCATTAGTAAATTTGTGTTCAAGTGTGATTGAATCTATTTCATTTTAATTACATAAAAAAGCAAAGTTATGTCTACAACAGTACCATTTTCCGCATGGTTTGCTCTTCAGACCCACACATTCGAAATGAAACCACTGGCGTGTGTAATTTTCATGGTCACAAGCTACCATTGCACCTTCATCTTTGCCATTGCACCAGCAGTAGGTGTCTTCTTTTTCAGACACGTGAGCAGTGCCCTGTTCCCGCTGTGTTGGTAACAGCACCCTTACAAAGAATGTATCAAGAGCTGGCTTGACAGTTTCAAAGAGTGTATCGGGAAGGATACGTTCAATGTGTATTCCATGAGGGGTCCAACAGACAAAGTCACAATATTCCATTTCACAAATAGCCAATTGCCCTTGTATCTGATAATAGTACTCATGGGTTTTCTTCAGGCGTACTAGGCCATCAACATGTTCAAGACAAAATTTGTTGCCCACAACACTATGTGGGTGATTTTCTTTGTGCTTGTAGGGACACTTAATTTCAATAAGCCCATTCCCACAACAGTCACATTTTACAATCCGTCTGGTGTGGCTCCAAGGTGAGGATATTTGGGATTCACACGAAGTCCGCTCAAAGTGCAGGAGAGTTCTGTGTGATCATCTTTAATTTGCCCAAAATACTGTTCTCGTGCGTTTTGTTCGTTCTCTATTCCCCATTTCAGCGACAACACTTCAGTATGTGCATGGACCTTTGTTTCCATGATTTCTTTGATCAGGGATCGTGACGGATTTTCAATAGATGTTCGTGCCACTGCAAATATTCTGGAAGCAGTTACACGACCTTTACGGTGCTGATGCCATAGTATTTTGACTGTGACTGAAGTCTGGTTACCTGTTCCAAATATGATGCCTCATCTTTTGAGACAACCAGCTTCGTTTGAAAGATAACTTGACACTCTGCATTGAGCTCTTCTGATGTCATCTTGTTATAATGTACCTTATGCAAGGATGTTAACAAAAATGGTAGCTTTTGAACAACTGGCTGAGATTGAACACATGGTGTTGGTTTTTGTAGGATCGACGAGAAGATGACAGCACTGGGAAAAACATCCTTTATGTTTGAAAAAAATTTCGCTTCAGCCTCTGGTTGTATCACAGCATTCCCTGTGGCAAGACGTCCTTCATTTTGCGCATTTTTGCTCACACTGGTGGCCAGCTTAGGTCGTTTTGGTCGTTTAAATTCGATATTCGCTATAAGAGCTGGTTCCACCTACAAGTCAGTACACTCACTGATGTAATGTAATAATTATAATACCTCCCCTTTGCCATGTATACATGCATGTACAATTTCAACAACAGCATGGAACAACACTGCATGACATATTGTAATTTATGTATACCTTTGAGCAAAATGAACTGTTCCATTTGCACACTTGGGAAGTTGAGGAAGTGTAGCCTAGCTTCACAGCACATTCAATTTTGAACATCACTGCAGCTATGTGAGAGCAGCCTTCCCCTAGACTGCGTAATATATCAAAATGTCGCTAATGTTAATAACTGATGTACTAACAAAAAAAAAAAAAACACGGTATTACAATACACACCATGTAGTACTTACCCTGCCTTGCATGTGCAGTGAGCAGACACAATATAACCATCAGGCTTGGCTATAACCCAAGCTTCATGTGCTTCATCTGGTGAGCGCTGGCTTGGATTGACTTTAGCCTTGACCAATACACATTTTGCTACGCCTTGCCCAAATGCAAGGGCGGACGCAGGGGGGGGGGGTCCGGGGGGTCCGGACCCCCCCCCCCCCACCGAACCTGTATATGAATATAATTAATGTATATTAGCGTACTACACGTGTCAATACACGTAGCGTACATACAATCCCCCTGTGTGGAAAAATAGGAATGCACACCACAAAAATTTTCGCGCGCTTCGCGCGCGCCCCTCACCCTCATCAATTATTCATGTCGGACCCCCCCTAGCCAAATTCCTGCATCCGCCCCTGAAATGCCATTGCGAACACAGTTCTCACGTACCCAGACTCAAAGAAATTATAGGCTTCTAGTTGCTTCCACGAAAGCAGCTGCTCCTGGGTGTATGTGCCTGGTCGTTTAATGAAGTACCCAAAAATATGACCGTACTCGATCCGCGGCCACAATGACATATCGTCTCTGAAACAATGGCTATTTGCTTCCAAGTATGGGTCGTCACTTACCTGCAAACCAACAGACTCCAGCTTTTGTTTATACCTTTCTTTTGCAACCAAATCGAGACCTTCCATATTGTTCACACACCATACGCTTGCCAACCAAATCAATTATTCATAAGCGTCACGTGATCCGCCGGTTCTATGTATACTGACACGGAGCAAGTGCAAGACTCAGAAATGTATTTTACCGTAGAGAAATGCAGGCGCTGATCCAGGAATTTAGGAGGGGGGGTGGCTGTACCCGAGGTGGTAAAAGGGGGTGGGTGCGGGAGGGGGATGTGCCCCCTCCCGCGCAAAGCGCGGAAGTTTTTATACTGGCGGTAGATATCTTATGCATGAAAAAGTGTTTTCTTTAGGACAGGTGCACTCATCGTATCAGATTTTTCACTGAGTTCATTTTGCCTGCTTTTTGTCAAAGATGTTGAAGTGCAAGTCCTTATTGGACTTTTTCAAGTTCAACTCGGAAAGTGAAATACTCAAAGGTCCTGATCACAGCGAGCCATCAGTATCTGGCCTACCAGTTACTTGTGCATCCTACGAGTCCGAATCTATGGATAATGATGCCGATACAGATTCTGATCTGGAAGCAGTATACATGTATATCTCAATCAGCATCTAAATGACGGGTGTAAAACCTCCTCGGCTGAACTTCCTAACACTGATCATGCAGACATGAGGAGCAGTCAGAGGAATAGGATCCTGCTCAGGATGTCTGTACAAGATGCAATCTGACAGTCAAGAACATGAAATGGTAATGAAAGATATCAGTACTGATATCTGAGCAAGACAGGCTTGCAGATGCTGTTTTTAATTTTAAAATACTGTATGATTTAGTGTTGCTGGAGTAAGGAAAAGGAAACAGGCTAAATTTCAGAGACGTTGGCTTCAAGATTATAAATGTCTCTAACATGAAGGATGTCTCAAGAAGGTATCAATACTGTGGCTGTCCATTCACAAATCCTGCATGTAGGATTTAGCTATGTATGCACAATCAACTGATCGTAAATGAGAATCTATCTAGCAGGAATATTTTTCAAGTAATTTCTCGGACCTATTATGGTTTGTAAATGGTGAGTACACAAAAGCACCTAAACTACTCTTTTCGCTTTGAGACAGAAACTAAATGCATGGCAGGCGCCAAGCAATGCAAAGAATTTTAGATTGAATTTTGAAGTTTTCCTTATTGAGGAGTATCAATCATTCACACAAATGCACCATAGAAAGTTGTGTAGTGAATCAGTGTTGTATGAATAACCTATGATGCATGAAGTTTTTGTGTAATGATTGACATATTTGGTAACTTAGTATTATCATGCAGTTTAAAGATGTGCACTGGCAACTATATGCTTACATTGATTTTTCTTTTGTGCTATATACTAGTCACAATTATTATGCATGTATCAAATTAAACATCTGATCATACAAAAAAAAAACAAACAAAGCGTCATGATCTTTTTTTCACCCCTAAAATGGAAGCTGTTGAACAGAAAAACTATTAGCCCTCAAACAGAAATTGCTGATAGTTCTCAATCAGTATTTTAGTATATTCGTAAATAATTATTTGAGGAAGGGGGGGGGGGGGGGGGGGGGGTGGCTAGCCACCCTATCCACCCTCTCTGGATCAGCCCCTGAAATGGTGCAGTATGAAGTGTTGAAAATAGGAAGTTGATACCGTTAACTGTTCGGAAGTTATAGCAAATCAAACGTAATGCATTTTTATTATACTTTTTTGTAATACACGCTAGGTCCCTTTTCACGTAAACTTTCTCAAATACCCCACCCACTACCACTGTGAGCATAGTCTGGGGACGTAGCTGAATTGTTTCCTGCAGAAGAAGCTTTTCGCTTCAAGTCTTAGACGTTGACTTGAGCGTATGATTTCGAACGGTGCGAAGACGATAAGATATAAGATCAATCTGACGAAGATGATTGAGAGCGGTAGCGATCGATCGGTGGCAGATAGCTGTGGAGCAGGCAGACGAGTAGCTAGTGGATCCCATAGTGAACAGCTGTGCCTGTGGAGTATGGCAGATAGCTGTAGAGCAGACAGTGGAGCAACTGCATGTGACCAGTACGAGCACTACAGCAGACGAAACCTAAGGCAGGCAGGCAGAGCTCTATGTAATGGACCCCAGAGAGAAAAGTTCATAGCTATACTATCAACAAAGCCAGGCACAGCTGTGGAATGGATTCCACAGTGTAATCCAGAGTGCGTAGAGATGGCAGGCAGATAGGTGCGTCCAGAAGACACTACCAACAAGTGTGGAGTGGAAAATATAGTAGACAATGCATGTAGGTAGTGGACCCTACGGCAGACATCAACACGGAATGGACTCTACTGCAGACATCTATACTGCATTGAGTGGACCCTACTGAGTGGACCCTGCGGCAGACATCGGAGTGCAGGCAGACAACTGTAGAGCGGACCATATGGTAGAACCTCACAGCCAGCAGTGGACACTGACAGCTTAGGAGGCAGACAAACTTGTATGTAACTTTGCAAGGAGTTGTGGAGTGCACCCTATAGCTATTCCCTACAGTTATCAGTGTCAGCCATGATGTGGACCCTCTTATAACTGGATTCTAACCTACCTCGTGCTATTGAGTGGACTCCACCCTACCCCCCCCTACAACTATTCCTTACAGCAAACACAGTGTCAGCCATGGAGTGGACCTTCGTTTTAGTGGGACCCTACCCTATCCCTTGTGCTGCGCCCTACAACTATTCCTTACAGCGAACAGTGTCAGCCATGGAGTGGACCCTCTTATTTATGGATTCCACCCTACCCTGTACGATTGATTGGACTCCACCCTACCCCCTGTGCTACGCCCTACAACTATTCCTTACAGTGAACAGTGTCAACCATGGAGTGGGCCCTCTTATTACTGCACTCCACCCTACCCTGTGCGATTGAGTGAGCTCTACCCTACCTCTTGTGCTACGCCCTACAACTATTCCTTACAGCGAACAGTGTCAGCCATGGAGTGGGCCCTCTTATTAATGGATTCTATTTTACCCTGTACGATTGAGTGGACTCCACCATACCCCTGTGCTACACCCTACACCTATTCCTTACAGCGAACAGTGTCAGCCATGGAGTGGACCCACTTATTAATGGATTCCACCCTCCCCTGTACGATTGAGTGGACTCCACCATACCCCCTACAACTTTTCCTTACAGTGAACAGTGTCAACCATGGAGTGGGCCCTCTTATTAATGGATTCCACCCTACCCTATTGAGTGGACTCCACCATTCCCCTGTGCTACACCCTACACCTATTCCTTACAGCGAACAGTGTCAGCCATGGAGTGGGCCCTCTTATTAATGCACTCCACCGTACCCTGTGCGATTGAGTGGACTCCACTCTACCCCCCCCCCCATGCTACGCCCTATTACTATTCCTTACAGCGACCAATGTCAACCTTTGAGTGGGCCCTCTTATTAATGGATTCCAACCTACCCTGTGCTATTGAGTGGACTCCACCCTACAGTTTGTACCCCTCTGTGCTGCGCCCTACAGCATTTCCTTACGTAGATCACCTTCTTTAGAATGGATTCCACGCTACTCTGTACA
The DNA here is from genome assembly GCA_949361645.1 of Spongilla lacustris. Classification (NCBI taxonomy): domain Eukaryota; kingdom Metazoa; phylum Porifera; class Demospongiae; order Spongillida; family Spongillidae; genus Spongilla; species Spongilla lacustris. The sequence continues at coordinate 5,542,344 of OX442423.1, read as the reverse complement.
ATTGAGTGGACTCCATCCTACTCCCCTGTATTGAGTGTAGCTTACAGCGAACAAGGTCAGCCGTGGAGAGGACCCTCATTTGAGTGGACTATCATAGCTATTGAGTGGACTCCACCCTACCTACTACAATTTTCAGCTTGGTGCAGGCTGGCAAGGGTGTGTGGTCATATATATGTAGCAGGATGGCAAGGGTGTGGTGGTTGTGTTTAGCTTGGTACGACATCTACTGTTCCGAGTAGACCCTACGGCAGACAGCTATGAAGTGAATAAAACATGACTGCAGAAGCATTTGTCACCAAAAAGCAAGCAGAGCTGTGGAATGGACTCCACAGAGAGGTATGTCCAAAAGACTGATGGAGTGGACCTAATAGTAGAGAACCCCCTGTCACAGATATCTGTGGAGTTTACTGTACAACAGGGCAACGTTGCAGTGATCCCTATTGTAGTCAGCCATGGAGTGGAACCCTTGACTTCTGTGCTGTGCCCTACCTTTGTTGTACCTTGTTGTACATGTAGGACTGCTATGATAAAGTTTTGCATACATGTATGTTCAACACATCAGGTATTGAACATGTAGTACCTTGCCTACTAGGTATCCTATTTTACCATGGCCAGACCAACCAAGATCATAAGGATAGGTCTAGAAATTACATTTCACCACTAAGAGGAGCTGTTGTACTAACAGTGAATATCATTACTAGCCCTATCTGTGATCTTTTGTTGGTCAGGGCTAGAAAGAGGCAACTATCATGCTACCTAGCTCATTTATATGTACATGTACACAAATACGATAACCAATAGCTACACGTATGTATAGCTTATATGCAAACTTGACATACTTATGTACAGGGTGATCCAAAAGTCGCGCAAAATGTTTGAATTGCTATAACTCCAGAACTGAACATTGTAAAATTATGCTGTTTGAAGTAAAAATCATGCCAATGACTAACTTAAAGCTATTAATATGTAGTTATTATTAAGTTTATTTAATACATGCCAATGCATTGATCAACAAGCAACAACCCCCAGAGAGTGTGTAAAAATTAATTTTTATAGCTACTAATATTACTTATCACGTGATCTACCTTATCAAAGGTTTTTGCGGGAAAACCCCCGCTCAAAGTCAAGCTATAGCATATAAATCACCAATATCACGGTAAATCTATGCAAAGGAGCATCCAATAATCGTGCCAATAAACAGTTTACCATCTTGCCTGGTGCCTAACGAAGCCAAATGTTTAAAACGGAATTTATTAATTTCCGTTAATTGGACTTGTGAAAAGCAGAGTTTAAATTATTAGACCCGTAGAGGAAGTCATACTCTAATTGTGGAACTAACAATTGCATTGATTCGTGTTTTGGAAGCAGAGCTTAAAGCTGTTGAAGTTAGACAGCGCTTACGCATGCGCGGTATCCATATAAAACAATGTTAGGTCCGAGAACGAGAGTTCCTCACGTGAACATAATTATCGCATTCACGTGATACATTGCCACAACACAGCCCCACCCTCCTAAACTTTGCATCTCTGCAACATCATATTGCGGGCACTTTGCATTCACCTATCCGAATAGTCATCGTGGCCCATGCAGATGCAGGAGCAAATATTGTAAAACCCAGTGTTTTTACCATCAATGACCCCAAGCCGTTAAATAAGTTGTTTCCCAGGCAGTGCTTCAGTGCTTTAAAAACACAGCATCTTTATAGAACCCAAAGCATGGCATACCGCGCCGTTTGTAACAGCAGTAACGGTTTTAATAACAAACCAAACTCGGTGGGCATCATTTCAATTCGATCCATCGATCCGGCAAGTACGTACGCGCGTACGTACAGCACTGCAGCTACACGGGTGCATGTAACCACGTAGAGCAGAACGTGATTCATCAAAAACGCTATGGTATACGCGAATAGGTAAGCATCGGTTCAGAATGTAAGCCTACGTGTTACAGACAGTATTCAGAGAAAACATGCAGCGTCGTTTCGAGCAGAACCAGCCCAACAACATGCAACTCGCTGAAACAGCTCGCACTGTAACGTCCCACCACGCTAAGGTACGTGTGCCTCAGGGGAGCAAGAGCCAAAGAACACTCCCAATGGTGCACACATTATTAATTAAGAGATGACCCAATGACATTAAAGGGGGTTCCAATGGTTCACCCATTAGAGGGGTCCCAATGGTCTGGACATCAAAGGAAATAAGAAGGTCTCTATCTCTTAGGTAGGACAGTGTCCATTGTCACAGAATGTGCATAGGGTAACTGCAGATGGAGCGAATGTGCTTCCACTGTATGCCTTGTTGACATGCAGGATTGGTAGGGAAGGTTGGAAAAATTCTTAGCTGATACCGCATTAGTGAGAAATGTGTGGGGAACACCCATGGTGTATTTTTGGTGTAATTTCTGGGACACTGTCAAGTGTCACAGAATGCATTAGGTGACCGCATGTGCTTCCACTGCATACCTTGTTGACGCATGTATAGGGAGGGTAGGGGTGAAAAGAGAAATGTTTAGCTGAGTCCCCACTAGTGGAACATGTGTGTGGTACACCAATGTTGAGTTGATGTAATTCCTGGGACACTGTCAAGTGTCACAGAATGCATTGGGTGACTGCTGATGTGCTTCCACTGCATACCTTGTTGACACATTTACAGGAAGGGTAGTGGTTGTTTGAAAAATGTTTAGCTGAGTCCACACTAGTGAGACATGTGTGGGGAAGACCCCTGGTGTACTTTAGTAAATTCTGGGACTCTATCAAGTGTCACAGAATGTGTAGGTTGACTGCAGATGGAGCGAATGTGCTTTTACTGCATGCCAGGTTGACACATGTATAGGGAGGGTAGGGGTGAATAGAAAAATGTTTAGCTGAGTCCCCACTAGTGAAACATGTGTGTGGTACACCACTGTTGAGTTGCATTGGGTGACGGCTGAATGGAGCAAATGTGTTTCCAATGCATGCCATGTTGAGCCATGTACAGGAAGGTTAAGGGAGGTTAGAAAAATGTTTAGCTGAGTCTCCACTAGTGAGACATGTGTGTGGTTCACCAATGATGAGTTGGTGTAATTTCTGGGACACTGTCAAGTGTCACAGAATGCATTGGGTGATTGCAGAATGGAGCAAATGTGTTTCCACTGCATGTCTTGTTGGGCCATGTACAGGAAGGGTAGGGGTGGTTAGAGAAATGTTTAGCTGAATCCTTAATGTGTGGGAAACACCACTTGTGTATTTTTGTAATTTCTGGGACTCTATCAAGTGTCACAGAATGTATAATGTGACTGCAGATGTGCTTCCACTGCATGCCTTGTTGACACATTTATAGGAAGGGTAGGGGTGGTTAGAAAAATGTTTAGCTGAATCCTTAATGTGTGGGAAACACCCCTTGTGTATTTTTATAATTTCTGGGACTCTATCAAGTGTCACAGAATGCATAATGTGACTGCAGATGTGCTTCCACTGCATGCCTTGTTGACACATTTATAGGAAGGGTAGGGGTGGTTAGAAAAATGTTTAGCTGAATCCTTAATGTGTGGGAAGCACCCCTTGTGTATTTTTGTAATTTCTGGGACACTATCAAGTGTCACAGAATGCATAATGTGACTGCAGATGTGCTTCCACTGCATGCCTTGTTGACACATTTACAGGAAGGGTAGGGGTGGTTAGAAAAATGTTTAGCTGAGTCCTCACTAATGAGACATGTGTGGGGAACACCACTGATGTATGTTTGTAATTTCTGGGACTCTGTCAAGTGTCACAGAATGTGTAGGTTGACTGCAGATGAAACGAATGTGCTTCCACAGCATGTCTTGTTGACACATGTATATGGAGGGTAGAGGTGGTTTGAAAAGTGTTAAGTTGAGTCCCCTCTAGTAAGACAAGTGTGTGATACACTACTGTTGAGTTGGTATACTTTCTGGGACACTGTCAAGGCATTGGGTGACTGCAGAACGGAGCAAATATGTTTCTACTGCATGCCTTGTTGAGCCATGTACAGGAAGGGTAGTGGTGGTTTGAAAAATGTTTAGCTGAGTCCCCACTAGTGAGACATGTGTGGGGAAGACCCCTGGTGTACGTTTGTAATTTCTGGGACTCTATCAAGTGTCACAGAATGCATAGGATGACTGCAGATGGAGTGAATGCACTTCCACTGCATGCTTTGTTGATACATGTATAGGGAGGGTAGGGGTGGTTAGAAAAATGTTTAGCTGAGTCCCCACTAGTGAGACATGTGTGTGGTACACCACTGTTGAGTTGGTGTAATTTCTGGGACACTGTCAAGTGCCACAGAATGCATAGGGTGACTGCAGAATTGAGCAAATGTGTTTTCACTGCATGCCTTGTTGAGCCATGTACAGGAAGGGTAGGCGTGGTTAGAAAAGTGTTTAGCTGCGTCCCCACTAGTAAGACATGTGTGGGGAACACCCCTGCTGTATTTTTGTAATTTCTGGGACACTATTAAGTGTCACAGAATGCATAAGGTGAGTGCAGATGTTCTTCCACAGTATGCCTTGTTGACACATGTATAGGGAGGGTACGGGTGGTTAGAAAAATGTTTAGTTTAGTCCCCACTAGTAAGACAAGTGTGTGATATACCACTTTTGAGTTGGTGTACTTTCTGGGACACTGTCAAGGCATTGGGTGACTGCAGAATGGAGCAAATATGTTTCTATTGTATGCCTTGTTGAGCCATGTACAGGAAGGGTAGGGTTGGTTAGAAAAATGTTTAGCTGAGTCCTTAATGTGTGGAAAACACCCCTTGTGTATTTTTTTAATTTCTGGGACTCTATCAAGTGTCACAGAATGCATAAGGTGACTGCAGATGTGCTTCCACTGCATGCCTTGTTGACACATGTATAGGGAGGGTAGGGGTGGTTGGAGAAATGCTTAGCTGAGTCCCCACTAGTGAGACATGTGTGTGGTACACCACTGTTGAGTTGGTGTAATTTCTGGGACACTGTCAAGTGCCACAGAATGCATAGGGTGACTGCAGAATTGAGCAAATGTGTTTTCACTGCATGCCTTGTTGAGCCATGTACAGGAAGGGTAGGCGTGGTTAGAAAAGTGTTTAGCTGCGTCCCCACTAGTAAGACATGTGTGGGGAACACCCCTGCTGTATTTTTGTAATTTCTGGGACACTATTAAGTGTCACAGAATGCATAAGGTGAGTGCAGATGTTCTTCCACAGTATGCCTTGTTGACACATGTATAGGGAGGGTACGGGTGGTTAGAAAAATGTTTAGTTTAGTCCCCACTAGTAAGACAAGTGTGTGATATACCACTTTTGAGTTGGTGTACTTTCTGGGACACTGTCAAGGCATTGGGTGACTGCAGAATGGAGCAAATATGTTTCTATTGTATGCCTTGTTGAGCCATGTACAGGAAGGGTAGGGTTGGTTAGAAAAATGTTTAGCTGAGTCCTTAATGTGTGGAAAACACCCCTTGTGTATTTTTTTAATTTCTGGGACTCTATCAAGTGTCACAGAATGCATAAGGTGACTGCAGATGTGTTTCCACTGCATGTCTTGTTGACACATGTATAGGGAGGGTAGGGGTGGTTGGAGAAATGCTTAGCTGAGTCCCCACTAGTGAGACATGTGTGTGGTACACCACTGTTGAGTTGGTGTAATTTCTGTGACACTGTCAAGTGTCACAGATAGCATTGGGTGACTGCAGAATGGAGCAAATGTGTTTCCACTGCATGCCTTGTTGACACATTTACAGGAAGGGTAGGGGTGGTTATAGAAATGTTTATTTCAGTCCCCATTAGTAAGGCAAGTGAGTGATCTACCACTGTTGAGTTGGTGTACTTTCTGGGACAATGTCAAGGCATTGGGTGACTGCAGAATGGAGCAAATGTGTTTCCACTGCATGCTATGTTGAGCCATGTATAGGGTTATTTGAAAAATGTTTAGCTGAGTCCTTACTAGTGAGACATGTGTGAGGAAGAACCCTGGTGTGTTTTTGTAAATTCTGGGACACTATCAAGTGGCACAGAATGCATAGAGTGACTGCAGAATGGAGCGAATGTGTGTCCAGTGCATACCTTGTTAAGCCATGTCAAGGAAGGGTAGGGGTGGTTAGAAAAATGTTTAGCTGAGTCTTCACTAGTTAGACATGTGTGGGGAACACCCTTGGTGTATGTTTGTAATTTCTGGGACTCTATCAAGTGTCACAGAATGCATAGGTTGACTGCAGATGGAGCGAATGTGCTTTTACTGCATGCCAGGTTGACACATGTATAGGGAGGGTAGGGGTGAATAGAAAAATGTTTAGCTGAGTCCCCACTAGTGAAACATGTGTGTGGTACACCACTGTTGAGTTGGTGTAATTTCTGGGACACTGTCAAGTGTCACAGAATGCATTGGGTGACTGCTGAATGGAGCAAATGTGTTTCCAATGCATGCCTTGTTGAGCCATGTACAGGAAGGGTAGGGGTGGTTTGACAAATGTTTAGCTGAGTCCCCACTAGTGAGACGTGTGTGGGGAACACCCCTGGTGTATTTTTGTTATTTCTGGGACACTATCAAGTGTCACAGAATGCATTGGGTGATTGCAGATATGCTTCCACTGCATGCCTTGTTGACACATGTACAGGAATGTTAGGGGTGGTTAAAAGAATGTTTAGTTGAGTCCCCACTAGTAAGACAAGTGAGTGATACACCACTGTTTAGTTGGTGTACTTTCTGTGACAATGTCAAGGCATTGGGTGACTGCAGAATGGAGCAAATGTGTTTCCACTGTATGCCTTGTTGAGCCATGTATAGGAAGGGTAGGTGTTGTTTGAAAAATGTTTAGCTGAGTCCCCACTAGTGAGACATGTGTGGGGAAGACCCCTGGTGTGTTTTTGTAATTTCTGGGACTTTATCAAGTGTCAGAGAATGCATAGGGTGACTGCAGATGGAGCGAATGTGCTTCCACGACAGACCTTGTTGACACTTGTATAGGAATGGTAGGGGTTGTTTGACAATGCTTATCTGAGTCCTCACTAGTGAGACATGTGTTTGCTACACCCCTGTTGAGTTGGTGTAATTTCTGGATCACTATCAAGTGTCATAGAATGCATTGGGTGACTGCAGAATGGAGTGAATGTGTTTCCACTGCATGATTTGTTGACATATCTACATAAAGGGAAAAGTACAGAACCAGTTCAGCACTGCAGCTACACGGGTGCATGTAACCACATAGAGCAGAACATTATTGATCATAGACGGTATGTTGTACATGAATAACTAATCATCAGTTCAGAATGTAAGCCCCGCGCATTTGTTTCCTGTTACAGACAGTATTCAGAGAAAATAACATCACTTCGAGCAGAACAACATGCAACTCGCTGAAACAGCTCGCACTGTAACGTCCCACCACGCTAAGATACGTGTGCCTCAGGGGAGCTAGGGCCTAATAGGGGTCCCAATGGTGCACACATAAGAGGGGTCCCAATGGTGTACACATAAGAGGGGTCCCAATGGTGTGCACATAAGAGGGGTCCCAATGGTGCACACATAAGAGGGGTTCCAATGGTGTACACATAAGAAGGGTCCCAATGGTGTACACATAAGAGGGGTCCCAATGGTGTGCACATAAGAGGGGTCCCAATGATGCACACATAAGAGGGGTCCCAATGGTGTACACATAAGAGGTGTCCCAATGGTGGACACATAAGAGAGGTCCTGTTCGCGCACACATTAAAAGTTTTGATGGTGTACACAAAATGGGGGTCCCACTGTTGTGTGGTCCCTATAGTGTAAACATTAGAGGGGTCCCAATGGTACACAAAATGGGGTCCCAATGGTGATATACATGTACATTGTAGGTCACTCTGCAAACTAAATGAGGGATATCTTTACCCATTCTTACTACCAGCTATGCAGAGAGCTTCCTCTCCATTTGGTCACGTGTCTCTAAATTGCTGCTAAATTGATAGGTAAAAAATTTTGCCTTACACTTACAAGTATGTCCCATGTGACACACACTGCCTTTTCTTTCACTACCAGTAAGGTATTTAGATGCCTCACTTGGGACTTCTCATACATTTGCACCATTGGTACCCCTCTTATTTGTAATGACTTTGTTATCTTGTAATTTGGCGGTGGAAAAAGTATAAGGTGAGTATGGAGGCAGAGTAGCAGAACAGATTGGAGACAGAGAGATGTGGGAGATGTGTGAAAAATGAATGCATCAATGAATGAAGATATTCCTTCCTGTATATTTATACATGAGTGGTTTACATGTGTGTGTATGTGTGTGTGTTTGTGTTTTCTTAAGACTAGTATTTTTTTCTACTCAGTCTTCACACTTCATGTGTGCCGGCACAGTTGTTACTTGCATGCTAAAGAGGCAAACATTGAGACTTTGGAGAGGTAAATTAAAAAAGAAACAAGACTTCTGGTAAAGGAATGTCTCCTCAAGTACATAAGTATGTGTCTGCATGTCTTTATGTTCTCCACACTAGGACCGTGCTGCTTTGGATGAAGTAACAACTGGAGATACCGATTAATCCTTTCCTACTGCATAATGGAAATTTGTCTTTGTGACATGACTATCTTTTTTTGTTTTGTGTAGTGTATTTATTGCAAATATCAATTTTTAGAAGCTTGATGTGGTAATATGTATCGTGTGTTCAAGAAAGCGTAGGAGAGTGTGTGTGTATGTGCACTATTAATCAACTAAACTCATGGTCCAGGAAACAGAACTGCCACCCTCTGTTTTGGAAGCTGAGAGACCTCTTTTCAACTACCTAAAATAGGTACCTTTCTCTCTATCACTGAGGCAGATGACACAGTGGAACCTTTCTGTAACTGAGACTTCTGTGCAACAGAGGAATTACTCCCCACTGCTTATGCAACCATTGGACCTTTATCTGTGCATGTTGGACAGAGGAACCTTTCTTTCTGCTTTCATGAATATGTGTGAGATAGGATGGGTAGGAGGATTGTGGGAGGTTGCAGGTGTCATAATCAATGCAAATTACTCATAGAGGTCATGGGGAGGTGTTATAAGCCCCTCCTCTTACTGCACTACTAGACATCAAAGGAATACAGAAACATAACATTCTGTTTGCTTTCTCATGCTCCTATTGGCCTGCAGGTACATGTGATACAGTTCATAAGGTCAGATACTCCCAAGAAAAAGGCTCTTCTACACCACACACATGCACTCCCAAAGGGGTTACATGTAACAGCCAGCAACTTCATTCGGTCACACTCCTATCCCATCCTCACCATACATCTATCTGTCACCTTTCTACAACTTTATCTCCATGTCTCCCATCTCCCTATGCTAAGAAACTACATTTAGGTCTGGTGAGTTATTCTATGCTCCCATGCACGTGACCACACAAGTGTGTGTGCAGTTAAACCTAACCATGTTCTCACAATCACACAAATAAAAAAGATACTATTAAGAATAGACTGAATTTTAAAATCACAGTCTCACATATTTACATGTGCATATGCAAACACACACAATAATACATTGACACTAATACAGATAACATATAAGATAATATGGTACCTATGTTAATATCCTCCATCAGATTGAATGCATTTTGATGTAGGACTGAAAAGCAATAAACCTCAATATCATGTGCCTGCGAGAAAGTACAGGAAATAAGGATCAATTAGCTGTAGTGCATTTTGGCGGGAACCAATAGAAACACTCTACTGTGATTGGGCGGGAACCAATAGAATCAATCCAGCACTGTGATAGGCGGGAACCAATAGAATTGCTCCACTGCACTATAAAAGCACTGCAGGAAAAAAAACTACTGAAATCATTTTGTACAGCATGACTGGAGCAAAGCTTACAAAGGATCAGAGAGTGACTATTGTGATGCTATATGCAGAAACGAGAAATGCAAGTGAAACAGTTAGACAGTTCAAGGTGAAGTATCCTGGACATGGCACTCTAAGCCCATCCACTGTGCTAAGGACAGTGAAACGATTCTATGACACTGGTGGCACAGATGATCGTAAGCGTTCAGGGAGGAGGAGAAGTGGAAGAAGTCCAGTCAACATACAGGCTATAGATAGGAAAATTAATGATGACCCTGAGTTATCATTGAGGCGAATATCATGTGCCACAGATATACCATATAGCACAGTACGAACAGTTATCCGAAAGGACTTGAAGATGAAAGCTTACAGGAGCAGAATGGTTCAGGAACTGAAAGAAGGAGACTATGAGAAAAGAGTGGAATGGGCAGAGGAATGGTTGGAGAAGGTCGAGTACAACAATGAATATGAGGAGAATATTTTGTGGATGGATGAGGCAATATTTAAATTAAATGGTAAAGTAAACATCCATAATGCAATCACATGGGCCAAAACCAATCCTCGAAAAACAGTTGACAGGGCATATAAAAAGGAAGGCATCATGGTCTGGAGTGGACTCCTTAATGATGAAATCATAGGACCATACTTTTTTGAACAGGGCACAGTGACAGGAAAGTTATATCTAGGAATGTTAAAACGCCTTTGGCCATATCTCCAATCATCTCTTGATGAGGACAAAATTGAGGAAATAATATTTCAACAAGATGGAGCACCATCTCACTATTTTCATGAAGTCACAGAATGGCTAAACAACACCTTCGAGGACAGATGATGTGCCGTGGAGGGCCAAGTCCGGATTTGACACCTTTGGATTTTTGGCTTTGGGGTTACCTGAAAGGAATTGTGTACGCACAGAGCCCCAAAACTATTCCGGACCTCAAACAAGCCATATCAGATGCCATTAGTGATATACCGAACCACAGTGTTAAAAATGCTACTAAATGTGTAACAAAAAGAGCACAAAAGATTGTTGAAGTTTTAGGACTACATATAGAAAACTACTTTTAGAACTTATTTGTGCAAGCTATTATGTCAACATTGTAATCCAAGTGCATATTATTGTAACTGCGAGTTAATTTGTATTAACAGTACAGTGATCCATAGTCACTTGCCATTCAAACTTGCACAACCATAACCCTCTCTCCCAGAACAAGTTACAGTGCATTGCCCTATTGTGGGTGTGAGCTCATTATAACTACATAGGATTCCACAAATGCACATAACTCCTTTCATATTTGCCTCTGTTATCATGTTTTTTCTAAAACTGTACATACAGGTCTTTACACACAAAAACACAAAATGGGAGTCATGTGACCTCGACAATTCTTTATCATGTAGTACACTTGAAGATGGAGGTAAAGGATTGGTATATCCAGTTCTTTATTCCTCTATCACTGGATGGTCCAGGGCATAAAGACAAGTGCATAGAGACATACTTGAGGCATCACAACTCTACTCTGCAGGTACATTATGTACACCACATACCACTGATTCCTGAAATAGAAGGGGCAGCATAAGGCTCAAGCACTCAGTACTAGTGTAAAAAATGAGCACTAATGCACAAACACTTTAGAACCTACACTGTAAGTTAGACACAGGCACCATTATCCACAATTTAGACAGTTAGACCCCTTTGTACATAGCTGACAATTTATACCAGTCATGGTGAGAGACAACCCATTCATACCAGAAAGGCAGAGAGACCTTAATCCACACAGCAACACCTATGTAATAATGAGATAGAGAGATTTCTCTCAACCAGTCTGCACACTAAAATCTTGAGACACACAAGCCACTTTTAACAGTCAGAAAGAGAGATAAATATCTATCAGTAACAGTCTGAAACACCCCATTGTTCCTGTGATGGAGAAGCAGACAGAATCCACAAACACACCACTGGTGTTCAACACCCATGTTTGATTACTGGAGACCGAGCCAGTAGGGACTCAGCTAAACAGTTTTCAAACCACCCATACCCTTCCTATAGATCTGTCAACAAGGCATACAGTAGAAGCACATTCGAACCATTCTACAGACACCCTTTGCATTCTGTGACACTTGACAGTGTCCCAGAAATTACACCAACTCAACAGTGGTGTACCACACACATGTCTCACTAGTGGGGACTCAGCTAAACATTTTTCTATTCACCCCAACCCTCCCTATACATGTTTCAACATGGCATGCAGTGGAAGCACATTCGCTCCATCTGCAGTCACCCTATGCATACTGTGATGCTTGGTAGAGTCCCAGAAATTACAAAATACACCTGGGGTGTTTCCCACACATGTCTCACTAGATGGGACTCAGGTAAACATTTTTCAAACAACCCCTACTCTTCCTATATATGTGTCAACAAGGCATGCAGTGGAAGCACAACTGCAGTCACCCCATGCATTCTGTGACACTTGATAGAGTCCCAGAAATTACAAAAATACACACAGGGTGTTCCCCACACATTAAGGACTCAGCTAAACATTTTTCTAACCACCCATACCCTTCCTGTACATGTGTCAACAAGGCATGCAGTGGAAACACATACACTCCATTCTGCAGTCACCCAATGCATTCTGTGACACTTGATAGTGACCCAGAAATTACACCAACTCAACAGGGGTGTACCAAACACATGTCTCACTAATGTAGACTCAGTTAAGCATTTTTCAAACAACCCCTACCATTCCTATACAAGTGTCAACAAGGTCTGTAGTGGAAGCACATTCGCTCCATCTGCAGTCACCCTATGCATTCTCTGACACTTGAAAAATGTCCCAGAAATTTCAAAAACACACCAGGGGTCTTCCCCATACATGTCTCACTAGTGGGGACTCAGCTTAACATTTTTCAAATAACCCTATACATGGCTCAACATGGCATGCAGTGGAAACACATTTGCTCCATTCTGCAGTAACCCAATGCCTTGACATTGTCACAGAAAGTACACCAACTCAACAGTGGTGGATCACTCACTTGTCTTACTAATGGGGACTGAAATAAACATTTTTATAACCACCCCTACCCATTTGCTCAATTCTGCAGTCACCCAATGCAGTCTGTGACACTTGACAGTGTCCCAGAAATTACACCAACTCAACAGTGGTGTACCACACACATGTCTCACTAGTGTGGACTCAGCTAAACATTTCTCTAACCACCCCTACCCTCCCTATACATGTGTCAACAAGGCATGCAGTGGAAGCGCATTCTCTCCATCTGCAGTCACCCTATGCATTCTGTGACACTTGATAGAGTCCCAGAAATTACAAACATATACCAAGGATGTTCCCCACACATGTCTAACTAGTGGGGACTCAGCTAAACATTCTTCTAACCAACCCTACCCTTCCTGTATATGGCTTAACAAGGTATGCACTGGACACACATTCGCTCCATTCTGCAGTCACTCTATGCATTCTGTGACACGTGATAGTGTCCCAGAATTTACAAAAACACACCCGGGTCTTCTTCACACATGTCTCACTAGTGGGGACTCAGCTAAATATTTTTATAACTACCCGTACCCTTCCTGTACATGACTGCAGAACAAGTCAACAAGGCATGCAGTGGAAGCACATCTGCCATCACCCTATGCACTTGATAGAGTCCCAAAAATTACAAAAATACACCAGGGGTGTTCCCCACAGATTAAGGACTCAGCTAAACATTTTTCTTACCACACCTACCCTTCCTGTACATGGCTCAAGAAGGCATGCAGTAGCTCCATTCTGCAGTCACCCAATGCCTTGACACTATCCCAGAAAGTACACCAACTCAACAGTCGTGTATCACACACATGTCTCACTAGTGGGGACTCAGCTAAATATTTTTCTAACCATCCCTACCCTCCCTATACATGTGTCAACAAAGCATGCAGTGGAAGTGCATTCACTCCACCTGCAGTCATCCTATGCATTCAGTGACACTTGATAGAGTCTCAGATACTACAAATATACACCAGGGGTCTTCCCCACACATGTCTCACTAGTGGGGACTCAGCTTAACATTTTTGTAACCACCCATACCCTTCCTGTACGTGGCTCAACAAGGCATGCAGTAGAAACATATTTGCTCCATTCTGCAGTCACCCAATGCCTTGACAGTGTCCCAGAAAGTACACCAACTTAACAGTGGTGTATCATACACTTGTCTTACTAGTGGGGACTCAACTAAACTATTTTCTAACCACCCCTACCCTCCCTATACATGTGTCAACAAGGCATGCTGTGGAAGAACATCTGCAGTCACTATATGCATTCTGTGACACTTAATAGTGTCCCAGAAATTACAAGGGTGTTCCCCCCACATGTCTCACTAGTGGGGACTCAGCTAAACACTTTTCTAACCACCCCTACCCTTCCTGTACATGGCTCAACAAGGCATGCAGTGGAAACACATTTGCTCAATTCTGCAGTCACTCTATGCATTCTGTGGCACTTGACAGTGTCCCAGAAATAACACCAACTCAACAGTGGTGTACCACACACATGTTTCACTAGTGGGGACTCAGCTAAACATTTCTCTAACCACCCCTACCCTCCCTATACATGTGTCAACAAGGCATGCAGTGGAAGTGCATTCACTCCATCTGCAGTCACCCTATGCATTCTGTGACACTTGATAGAGTCCCAGAAATTACAAACATACACCAGGGGTCTTCCCCACACATGTCTCACTAGTGGGGACTCAGCTAAACATTTTTCAAACAACCCCTACCCTTCCTGTACATGGCTTAACAAGGTATGTACTGGACACACATTCGCTCCATTCTGCAGTCACTCTATGCATTCTGTGACACTTGATAGTGTCCCAGAAATTACATACATACACCAGGGGTGTTCATCACATATGTCTCAATAGTGGGGACTCAGCTTAACATTTTTCTAACCATCCCTACCCTTCCTGTAAATGTGTCAACAAGGCATGCAGTGGAAGCACATCTGCAGTCACATTATGCATTCTGTGACAGTCCCAGAAATTACAAAAATACACAAGGGGTGTTCCCCACACATGTCTCACTAGTGGGGACTCAGCTAAACATTTTTATAACCACCCCTAACCTTCCTGTACGTGGCTCAACAAGGCATCCAGTGGAAACACATTTGCTCCATTCTGCAGTCACCCAATGCATTCTGTGACACTTGACAGTGTCCCAGAAATTACACCAACTCAACAGTGGTGTGCCACACACATGTCTTACTAGTGGGGACTCAGCTAAACATTTTCTAACCACCCCTACCCTCCCTATACATGTGACAACAAGGTATGCAGTGGAAGCACATGCGCTCCATCTGCAGTCACCCTATGCATTCTGTGACACTTGACAGTGTCCCAGTCATTACACCAAATATACACCATGGGTGTTCCCCACACATTTCTCACTAGTGAGGTATCAGCTAAGAATTTTTCTAACTACCCCTACCATTCCTGTAGACATGTCAACAAGGCATACAGTGGAAGCACATTTGCTCCATCTGCAGTCACCCTATGCACATTCTGTGACAATGGACACTGTCCTACCTAAGAGATAGAGACCCTCTTATTTCCTTTGATGTCCAGACCATTGGGATCCCTCTAATGGGTGAACCATTGGAACCCCCTTTCATGTCATTGGGTCGTCTCTTAATTAATAATGTGTGCACCATTGGAAGTCTTCTTTGGCTCTTGCTCCGGCCGGCCCCTGATGCACACGTACCTTAGCGTGGTGGGACGTTACAGTGCGAGCTGTTTCAGCGAGTTGCATGTTGTTGAGTTGGTTCTGCTCGAAACGACGCTGTTTTCTCTGAATACTGTCTGTAACAGGAAACGAATGCGCCGTGCGTAGTACGTAGGCTTACATTCTGAACCGATGGGGTCGCGTATACCATAGCGTCTTTGATGAATCACGTTTTGCTTTACGTGGTTACATGCACCCGTGTAGCTGCAGTGCTGTACGCGCGTACTGCTGTTACAAACGGCGCGGTATTGCATGATTTGGGTTCTATAAAGATGCTGTGTTTTTAAAGCACTGAAGCACTGCCTGGGAAACAACTTATTTAACGGCTTGGGGTTATTGATAGTAAAAACACTGGGTTTTACAATATTTGCTCCTGCATCTGCATGGGCCACGATGACTATTCGGATAGGTGAATGCAAAGTGCCCGCAATATGATGTTGCAGAGATGCAAAGTTTAGGAGGGTGGGGCTGTGTTGTGGCAATGTATCACGTGAATGCGATAATTACGTTCACGTTAGGAACTCTCGTTCTCTATTTTATATTGTTACCGCGCATGCGTAAGCGCTTATTAACTTCAACAGCTCTGCTTCCAAAACACGAATCAATGCAATTGTTAGTTCCACAATTAGAGTATGACTTCCTCTATGGGTCTAATAATTCAAACTCTGCTTTTCACAAGTCCAATTAACGGAAATTAATAAATTCCGTTTTAAACATTTGGCTTCGTTAGGCACCAGGCAAGATGGTAAACTGTTTATTGGCACGATCATTGGATGCTCCTTTGCATAGATTTACCGCGATATTGGTGATTTATATGCTATAGCTTGACTTTGAGCGGGGGTTTTCCCGCAAAAACCTTTGATAAGGTAGATCACGTGATAAGTAATATCAATAGCTATAAAAATTAATTTTTACACACTCTCTGGGGTTGTATTGGCATGTATTAAATAAACTTAATAATAACTACATATTAATAGCTTTAAGTTAGTCATTGGCATGATTTTTACTTAAAACAGCATAATTTTACAATGTTCAGTTCTGGAGCACGGCTGTTTCGAGATGGACATTAGGTTTTTTAATTAGAAATGTATTACATTTACGGTACTATTACGAATGAAGGAGCTCATTAAAATGTGGTTTATGTTCTAAAATCTATTTTGATCACAAAAAGCTATCAATAAATAATGCTATTATATTAAGTTTTTCTACATTCATTTCCGTACTGGATAAGATATGTGCGCACTGTCGAGACGTGTTATTTCCCTGCCTACTATAACTCCGCGCAGGTAACGGTCATAAACTTTGAAACGCTCGAACGGCAACCAATTTTTCTCGAAAAAACGCCTGACTCTTGGGCATGAAACTTACCTTTCCGTAAAGAGGAATCATTGCACATTCTATGCGTGTATAGTTCATGCTTAGACACATTTTGAATTTCTGGTGAGAGAACAAAACGGTTACTTTTTGTTTGTTTAGTCATGAATAATTGAAGTCACGTGAATGAACAGTTACAGCAATGGATATTCCGCAATGCCAAAGAACACCTTTTCTGCAGCGTATGTGGAGACAGATGATAAAAAACCTCTGCTGGTCATCAAGAGACAACATATAGCAGTGCTACCTGTTTAGTGGAGCTCAGGACATGTTTTCAAACTGAAAATCGTAAAGCTAAACAATTGGTCCCTACACTGTCCCAGTACATGCACATGCAAGGTAAACATATTCACATGACCTCATAGGGTTAATCATATATGCACATACACAAATACATGCACATACATGTTTAAACCATACATGTGTACACTCATGGATCACAGGCAAGAACACCAGGGTGACCACAAGGTGTCACGTTAAGTGCTTTGCTCCTTCATATAAAGAACATTGCACCTCCAAAGATCATGTGTGGTAAATAGGACCCTACATTAGCACCATAGGCAAGGCTTGCAGAGCACCCACCAAGTAGGCAAGGCCTGCAGAGCCAGTCATGGGTGTCCCCAGAGTGGGGGCAGGGGGGCCATGGCCCCCCCCCCCCCCCCTTTGGGACTGAATGGCGCCCTTATAATAAAAGTTAACATATATGCCCCCCCCCCCCCCACACACTGATTGAATGGGCCGAAAAGGGACAGCACCCCCCCCCCCCACTGATTGAATGAGCCGAAAGGGGACAGAACCCCCCGCCCCTCACTGATTGATTGAATGGGCTGAAAGGGGACAGCATCAGCAACCCCCCCCCTCCCCGCGCCAAAGCAGACAGCAAACCCCCATTTCCCACTGGTTGAATCAGCCGAACGTATTCGCGGCTGTCAAATGGCACTCCCTTGCCCTATCCTGGCCCCCCCACCCCTTTCCAGAAAAGCTGGGGGTGCCCATGCCAGTAGGCTGGGCCTTCAGAGCACACACCCAGTAGGCTAGGCCTTCAGAGCACACACCAAGTAGCCAAGGCCTTCAGAACACACACCTAGTAGGCAAGGCCTTCAGAGCACACACCTAGTAGCCAAGGCCTGCAGAGCATACACCTAGTAGGAAAGGCCTTCAGAGCACACACCCAGTAGCCAAGGCCTACAGAGCACACACCAAGTAGGCACTTGGTCTGCAAAGCAAAAACGCAGCATAGTACACACCTAGTAGGTCCAGTAGGCAATTTAAGGCCTGCTGGCTATGGCATTTCTTATCTTTTACAGCCACTGACTTTAGTGTGAGTGACAAAGGCCCAAATTTTTTTTGCAATACAAGAATTCTTTTAGCTACTCCGACTTTGCTTTCCCTGGAACAAAGAGGACAATTAAAATGCATATAAGTACATACAATGCTGGACTTGGACTAATGGGAGAACAAGGCACTGAAGCCATACATGCCCATTTCAAACAAGTTGTATAGGACAAGGACGTATGGCTGTATGCCCAGCAAAAAGTTCTTGTGCAAGATCATGGTCATGTCGGTCAAGATGGCAAGATTCTTGACCAAGAAGACAAGATCCATTTCAAGATTCATGACTTATGGTAAGATCGCAAGATTCTTCAATCTTGACATAGGGCAAGATTGCAAGATTCTTAACCTTGTGTCAACATTGCAAGATTCTTGTCTTACATTGCATCTTGACAGAAGGCAAGATTGCAAGATTCTTAACTATCCTCAACATTTCTTTGTCTTACAATGAATCTTGTGCAAGATTCATTGTAAGACAAAGCAATGTTAAGGAAGGTTAAGAATTATGTCAAGATTTAATGTAAGACAAGAATCTTGCATGTAATGCAAGATTCTTGGTATGCAGGACCCAAGACTGCATGCACTTTAGGATACCAATATCTTTAATTACATTACTTATTATGCCTGAAGCAAAAGGCAAAAAGATTATGCATGCATATGTACATGTACAAGACTTTTACATAAGGACAATGACAAGCAATACAATTTGAATCCAAAGTACATGTATCGATATCATGCAAAATGCATTCCTAATGATGTTCATATGTATTAGGAATGAGGACAATAACATAAGTTGGTGAATATTTGATTGGAACATGCACACTTTTGTATCAAATTGTATGCAGAAACTGCCACATCTTTTTTGGAAACTGATAATTTCAGGACTTTGATGAAATATTTAGACACAAGTAGTTCATTGCGTGCAAAAATAGACTTGCTGACAGTCAAGGTTTCAAGGATACTCTGAGGTTGCTGCACAAAAACATCTACAATTGCAATTGGTCCTTCTGTTACAAAACAGAACTTTCTAATAGATCTGAACATTTTCCGTGGTCCATCATTTAACTCACACACAGAACTATCTCGTAATGTTCCAACCTTCCTGGCACGATAGGAAGTTTTATTAATACAAAAACAAGGAAAAACAGTTACATGTGTACCATCTGGAACATGAAATCCAGCATTGTGTATGGCATCAATTTCAATATCTAAAAGACTCCTTTGTACCAATCGCCCCAATGGGCCTGTATGTTCCATTTGTTTCTTATCAAGAAACTCCATAGTTCTGCTGTTTTCAGAGAGAGATAGTTCTTGTATATAAGCAGGAGTATAATATTTCAAGGCAATGGATCGTAAAATACCTGGTAAAAAGTTTCTAGTGCCATGTCGATAGTTGATTATATGACCATTCATGTTTTCAAATCCAAAGGTAGAATAGGCCCACAGTGGGCCTAATTTTCTGACATATCTGCATACATGAATAATGCTATGCAGATTAGCTGACAACATTGTTTCAGGGTAGAGGTCTGGAACACAATTGTAGAATTCTAGCAACATTTCCTCTGCAATAGATATATCTGCTGCTGTGATATTGTTTCCAAGTAGCATGTGAACAGATGTTATAAATAAAGCAAAATGATGGACATACATGTAATCTGATGGTAAAATTTTTATTAGTACTGGCAAAGAGTAGTAAAGGAGCCATGCTCTATACTCAGAAGCTTTCCAGTAAAACCTCTTGGAAATAGGTCTTGGAGAATGCCAAAATTCATGAGGGGGTTTTATCCTTAGCAAATATTTATCAATATCGCCTTCATGATCACCAATATAAAAACTGAATTGTTTGTTCTTTGGATTTAACCAACAGTCTAGAAAAGCTTTAGTAATTCCTTCTAAAATGAAATGCATATACTCAAGTGGAATACAATCAATTGTGAGGTGTTCCTTTAAATGTGAAAAGCCTTTGATGCCATATACTGGCCTACCGGTAAGCTCAGCTTGCTCTGCCCACTGATCAATGTTTCTCTGCTTTCTAAGTTGATGTGGTTCATCGGGGTAGTACAAATGCCGATTATATTTATGAAACCCCCTATCAATACAGTATGGGCAACCATAATAACCATTAAATTGGACCACATTTAATGCCATAGCTTTTGCTGGTAAGTCAAAAACACCTGCTATTAGCTTCACTTTTAAAACTTTACTTCCTTGAGGTGTTATAAGCTCTAACCCCTTATCTTCAATCTCATTAATTCTAGATAACACTGGCTGAAGCAGTAATTCCATTGGTGGTTTGCAGGGACCTAGCCATAAAGCACATACCATCATATTATCTGCATCCATTCTAATCTCCGGTGGGAGAGAAGTGGAGTACATAAGGACTGGCCACAGGGATTCACCTTTATAGCACAGAAAATGACAGCAGTAACTACTTGAAGACAAATGTAATGATTTGATGCATACCTGATGATTCATAAACTGGAATGCCATCACAACACATTATTAATCCTGTATGCTCTGGAACTAGGAAGAATTCCCCTTGTCTCTTTAAATACTTGCATCATGTATATCCTGAATGGTGCCTTCGACCATTGTTCTATTAAAATACTGGCATATTACATTCCATTTTTCTGCGTGGAAATAGGAACAAAATGCATTAAATACATGTATGCTACTTACATATTCAGTTAATACCTTCAAAAATGTTGACCAAATGCTTATCAAATGGTAGAAAGGTAAGATAGCAAATAGCAGACTTTTTCTGTGAGCAAATACAGTTGTTGGTGTCCTTGATTTCTTTAAAGCATTGTGAGCAAAACTTCTTGATTTCAGACTGCACATCAATTTCCAGTCTCTTTCTCAAAACATATGTAGACAAGGCACAATTGTTTTTATCTATGCAGTGAATGGCAATCAGATTCAGTAATTGCTTAGTAGCTGCATCACTTAAGTTATTTGTTCTAGCAAAATAATTGCATGCAAACCAGCTTGCTTTCATACTAATTGGAGCTCCAGGATAAAGCAGTGATGTGGGAAGCTTGTTTTTCTGTACAGTGGAAACATGCTGCACCATTCCAACACCCTTAGTGGCATTATCATCACCATCGCCATGATCATCACCACTGCCATGATCATCACCATGATCATCACCATTGCCATGATCATCACCATGATGATCCCCGTTGCCATGATCATCACCATCACCATGATCATCACTGTCGCCATGATCAACACCATGATCATCATGATGAACATCATCACCATAACCAATATAATCATCTCTATCATCATTATATTCAATATCAACAAGGCCGCTACCACAACCATCGAAACATTCACTATCATCATCATCATCAGAACCATCACCCCCACTGTTATCATCATTATTACTACCACCATCACCATGATCACTACCTCCATCATACATATCACAACTAATACCACCACCATCATCACCATCACCACCTTCACCATTATAATTACCAACTCCACCATTATCATCATGATCAAAACCACTTCCACCACCACCACCATTGTGATCACTATGATCAGTACCCTCAGAGCAACTCAGCTGAACCATATTATGGCTGTCTCTTCCATCACCCTTAAGTACAGCTTGGTTATTTGTTGTGCCAGCTTTCTCTTGCTCAAAAACTATATGCATTGATTAAAACAATGTCACCATCACCTCTGAAATATCTCAATAGTTGCACTTACCTACAGTTGACCACCTATGAATAGTTCTTTTTGGAACAGAAATATTAGGTTCATGAGTGTAGCATTTTCTTTTCCTGGCTGACTCTGTAATATATTATACGCATTGAGCCATTCCATTATTAAATGTAGATATGCATCCCAAGAACATATATAAAACCACCCCCTGGGTCCTAGACACGCTACATTATATCTCCATTCACTCTATGACAGAGCTTCTATTTTGTCCCACCCTCCGGACACCTTCTATAATTCCCCATTCCAGAACGCCCCGGGACAGGCATTTAAGCCACTACGTCCAATACTCCCCCCCCCCCCCCCCTCTTCTCGATACCATTATATATTGTCGTCTGGAATGATCAGCTGGGAACAATTGAGTATACGTATATACATGTATATCCGTAATTTACGTCAGTGTACATGTACCAAATTAATATAACATACTGGTTTGCGATCGCAAAGAATCCAACTGAAGTCTCTCCCTCAGAGTAGTGCTTGATTTTGGTATGGGGATAGTCGGATCCTTCAGATACTTTCGGTAGCGTCGACTGCTTGTTTGAGATTCAGCCATTTCAAGAAACAATTAATGACGTCAAATTAAAATTCCAACCTCCACGTGCTCAAGGTTTTCCGTTGTGTGCAAAAGAACATGGCGTCTAAAGGCAAGAAACCAGTTTCAACCCGAAAGCAAACGCTATCTGCAAGAATGCTGGAGTCATTGTCAACAGGAGATCAGCAGGAGATGACGGTGCTCTTGAAAAAGGTTTGAATATACATAATTAGCACATCAGTTGAGACTGCATGGTAATAATTAGTGCAAACGCATTTTAAAGCCATATAATTGTATACATGTTGTACCAGACGTCTACGTACTGTGGGACCAACTTGCGCGTTTCATGTTTGTCAGCTTTCGCCCAGATATTCAGGATTCTTTAGCCCGGCAGATATAGACACCTCCGCAAAAGTGTCTTCAACGTCTTGCAATTAAACTAGAACAACTTTTTCGTTACCGTTTCTTTTAAAAGTGTAAAAGTTTCAGCGGCCACTAGTAGTATAGCTAGAGCTGATGAGTATCTGTGAGGTCTCCTGCGCCGACCGCTCTTCCCTGACCTTCCCGCAACTTACGCATCTCGCTCAGGAGTAGAACTACATATGGTGGCCGGTTAGGTCGCGCACTAAGACAGTTGCGCCGTGCACTAGCACCCAGCCGTGTACCAATATGCAACCTCAAATTGTTTGGTTACGTCACTTCATGGAACACTATTGTATTAAAGCGCACTATTGTATTAAAGTGCAGTACAAGCTAAAAATCAGTTCGAAGCTCATGATCACATCCTGCATCGAAATGATCCAGAGGTCGTTTGTTGCCTCCAATACCGCACGATTAGTTCTATAAGGACAAATCATACGTACTACAAGTTTACAAGACACCCATGTTTTTAGCTTACTCCTAACCTCTGCATCATTTCAGTGCAGCATACAAACTTGAAACAGTTTGTTAATGGCATGTACTGTGATTAAGATATAGTGTTCCATGAAGTGATGTAATCAAACAATTCATCATCCCATAGTTGGCATATATCAGTGCTGATTGCAAATCTCGAACAGTGCACTGTGCAAACCTCAACTAGTGTGTTGTGCAAAATTCAAGTAGTGCATGTGTAGCCTATCCCAGCTACCGTATAGAACACTTCACCACACCCTACCATGATGCTACATGTATGTAATCCAGCTGTATAAGCTTGAGTAATGGTAAAATGTGTAGTAACACTGTAAACATTATTCACACTGGATACCCTGATCTACAGCTGGCATGTTGATGTCAGGAGCTGGTGATGCCCAAGGCAGATTTTCTGAAGATTCTCTAAGTGAAGATGAAAAGCATGTGCCGGTATGCTAAAATACATTATTGACATATGGATTTTTTTGTTACAAACCAGTAATCATTCAGCAGGGCAGTTATAAAAAGAGGCAAAAACAACAGCAAAATGTACTATTGTCAACTGCACGAGTGATTAAGTGGCATAGATGTATGTATCTCTTGTAGGATAAACCTGAGACTTCAAGGAATTCAGTCCAAAATGTGATGCCTTTAAGAAATGTTCCCTCTGAAGAAGAAGAAGCAAGTTATTAAGTTTTAAATTATATTTCATCTATTCATAACTATTAGGAAGGGGAACCACCATATACACGGATCTCAAAGAACATACAGATGTTGGCTGTAAGCAAGCTTGCAACAAAATGCATAATTATAATCTATTTTTACAAAAGGCCAGTATTGATAAATTGACTGATGTCATCACAAAGCAGCCAGTACAGCTGACTAATACAATTGAAGAACAAAAGCACCCTTGCTCCTCGTCAAAGGCCACCTCTGCCTCAAATAGCAAACCAGATGCTGTTCAGCATACTTCCAAACCTACAGGTACATTTGAAAAATTATTGTAAAATGTATACTAATTTTTATTGAATTACTTTGCAGAAAAACACGAGGATGATGATATTTGCTACACTTCGGTATAAATTCACTTTATGTAAAATAATGGCATGGTACTAATTTTATATTTCAGAGTACTGGTATCAAACTACTTGAGCTTCGAGCTAGTGACATCTATAAGTATGCACTACAAATCATGGATGTCCTATTTACTGAAGAAGAATTGTCCCAATGCTGCTACATGCAATTGCAAACTGGTCATTCATGAGGATATGCTACTGAGAAGCCTCCACTTTCACCACATCGTGTTAATAAAATGGAAGGTGAGAAAATCATTAACCTGCATGGCTTTTAGTTTAATGGTAGCATTGATTTTTACAGAATGTATAGTAAAAAAATTTGGATGCAAAGAGTTTGAAGACAAGAAAAAGATGATTAGGAAAAAATGCAATCAAAAGTGTAGAGACACCAAGGCCAAACGAAAAATACATTTACATGCATCTGGGGACAATAGTACTGCACCAACACAAACTGAACCAGTACAAGACACCACTCCTGCATCTATGTAGAATGTTGAACAATATTTCTCCTGCATCTATATAACGTAACGCTGAACAGCATATGATTTTAGTGTATGTGATTTTGGTGCAAGACGCCACTCCTGAATTATATCAAACGTTCAACAGCATTTAATCATTTGTAAACATTTATGAATCATTCACATTTATTGCATCCTACAATGTGTCTTCTTATTAATGGGATATTAATATATTGGGTGTGCATTTTTCCCTTGAATCCCTTAATCATAACCAAAGGTAAGGGCCAAATCATGGCCAAGGTCCCCAAGAATCATGGCCAATGTCCCCAAGAATCATGGCCAAGGTCCCCAAGAATCATGGCCAAGGTCCCCAAGAATCATGGCCAAGGTCCCCAAGAATCATGGCCAAGGTCCCCAAGAATCATGGCCAAGGTCCCCAAGAATCATGGCCAAGGTCCCCAAGAATCATGCATGGCCAAGGTCCCCAAGAATCATGGCCAAGGTCCCCAAGAATCATGGCCAAGGTCCCCAAAAATCATGACCAAGGTCCCCAAGAATCATGGCCAAGGTCCCCAAGAATCATGGCCAAGGTCCCCAAGAATCATGGCCAAGGTCCCCAAGAATCATGGCCAAGGTCCCCAAGAATCATGGCCAAGGTCCCCAAGAATCATGGCCAAGGTCCCCAAGAATCATGGCCAAGGTCTCCTAGAACCATGGCCAAGGTCCCCAAGAATCATGGCCAAGGTCCCCAAGAACCATGGCCAAGGTCCCCAAGAATCATGGCCAAGGTCCCCAAGAATCATGGCCAAGGTCCCCAAGAATCATGGCCAAGGTCCCCAAGAATCATGGCCAAGGTCCCCAAGAATCATGCATGGCCAAGGTCCCCAAGAATCATGGCCAAGGTCCCCAAGAATCATGGCCAAGGTCCCCAAGAATCATGGCCAAGGTCCCCAAGATCTTAGCCAAGCTCATTTAAAGTAAAGAAAATGGGCGGCCATAATCTTGCATAAGATCTTACTATTAATCTTGGCCAAGATCATGGCTAAGGATCTTGGATAAGATAAACCTAAGATCTTGTCCAAGAACTTTTTGCTGGGATGGCAAACTAAGTGCAGTGGCTAAAATCCATCATGCAAGAGCATCACCTGAGTGTGTGTCTTACAGTACTCTTAATGCCAATAAGAACAATAAAAAGAAAGTGCGAAGACTAGAACTGAACCTTGTTAAGATATACTCATGGCATTGATTTCATTTAATGTTACGATAGTACACTGAATACCGGTAGATTCATCCGTGAATCAAAGCGGTCCACCATGTAAACAATAACTGCCATATTCAGAGCCTTCGTACGTCTCACAGAAAATGTGTCTAACAACAGAGATAGTAAGAATACGTAGAGGTAACACTGTTGTATAAGTTTATAGATCACTTGTCAGGCAAAAAAAAGAAAAAACATTTTTCAAAGATAATAACTCCAAATGGAGCGCTATCAGTCCAGGCTCGATATCGTGGCGTACGTGGACACAAATACCATAACGCTGGTATGTCTGTAATCCTCGAAGGATGTTTATCCCATATTTTCATGTGTATAAAGCTTACCTTAAACGGATTGTACAAGAGAGCCCACATTCCAATGCTATGCTATAATGAGGTCTCCATAAAATCTTCTATCGCCAAGTATGGGGACGAGGCCTAATGTCCATCTTTTCAAATCAATGAAACACCCGTGGGAGTTATAGCAATTCAAACATTTTGCGCGACTTTTGGATCACCCTGTACATGTAGCTGTCTTAGGATAAGGTTCAACAAAAGTGTTCAGGCGATAATTAAGGAATAGCTGTAGGACCAGCACAAGGGGTAGGGTGGAGTCCACTCAATAGTACAGGGTAGGGTGGAATCCATTAATAAGAGGGCACACTCCATGGCTGACACTGTTCGCTGTAAGGAATAGTTGTAGGGCGTAGCACAGGGGGTAGGGTGGAGTCCAATCAATCGTACTTAGTAGGGTGGAGTGCATTAATAAGAGGGCTCACTCCATGGTTGACACTGTTCGCTGTAAGGAATAGTTGTAGGGCGTAGCACAGGGGGTAGAGGGTGGAGTCCACCCACTCCATGGTTGACACTGTTCGCTGTAAAGAATAGTTGTAGGGCGTAGCACAGGGGGTAGGGTGGAGTCCAATCAATTGTACAGGGTCGGTTGGAATCCATTAATAAGATGGCCCACTCCATGGTTGACACTGTTCGCTGTAAGGAATAGTTGTAGGGCACAGCACAGGGGGTAGGGTGGAGTCCACTCAATTGTACAGGGTAGGTTGGAATCCAATAATAAGAGGGCCCACTCCATGGTTGACACTGTTCGCTGTAAGGAATAGTTGTAGGGCGTAGCACAGGGGGTAGGGTGGAGTCCAATCAATTGTACAGAGTCGGGTGGAGTGAATTAATAAGAGGGTCCACTCCATGGTTGACACTGTTCGCTGTAAGGAATAGTTGTAGGGTGTAGCACAGGGGGTAGGGTGGAGTCCAATCAATCGTACAGGGTCGGTCGGAATCCATTAATAAGAGGGCCCACTCCATGGTTGACACTGTTTGCTGTAAGGAATAGTTGTTGGGCGTAGCACAGGGGGTAGGGTGGAGTCCACTCAATTGTACAGGGTAGGTTGGAATCCATTAATAAGAGGGCCCACTCCATGATTGACACTGTTCGCTGTAAGGAATAGTTGTAGGGCGTAGCACAGGGGGTAGGGTGGAGTCCAATCAATTGTACAGAGTAGGGTGGAGTGAATAAATAAGAGGGCCCACTCCATGGTTGACACTGTTCGCTGTAAGGAATAGTTGTAGGGCGTAGCACAAAGGGTAGGGTGGAGTCCAATCAATTGTACAGGGTCGGTCGGAATCCATTAATAAGAGGGCCCACTCCATGGTAGACACTGTTTGCTGTAAGGAATAGTTGTAGGGCGTAGCACAGGGGGTAGGGTGGAGTCCAATCAATCGTACAGGGTCGGTTGGAATCCATTAATAAGAGGGCCCACTCCATGGTTGACACTGTTTATCAAACAGTGTCAACCATGGAGTGGGCCCTCTTATTAATGGATTCCAACTATCTGCATACATATACCGGAGCCATTAGAGGAAAGTGAAGTTATATAGTACGGGACCCACATATACGTACCATATCATCCATGTTAACATGACATCCGTCATTACTATCATCCACAGGAAAAACAGTCCATAATCAATGTCAACACACGTGTGCGCCTGCTATACATCTCTATCCAAACCTGGCTGCCATTAGACCTATAGGCCTACAATAAAAAAATCGAATTAACGCACTTGTATCATTACTATACATGTAGTGCCAGGTCATTGCAGGTACAGGTGTACCCGGCCAGGCTTGGACCGGAGCTAGCTGGAGCTCGAGCGCGAGCGGTACGGAAATTATAAAGTGACCTCTAAACGCGCGAAATGGTTTATAGAACCACACCCACTGGCTAGCTCGACTGCGAATCATCTTACCGAATCATATACTACAAAGGAATGGTTCATATGCCGTGTAAAGCACCAGGCAGCTTGGTTATGTCGCCTTCACACCGTTCCATCGGCTTAAATTTTAACTACTGTGCATGTCACGTCCTCGAAGCGAACTCACTAGCTCGACCGAAACGTACCGAATAGAAGTTAGCCTCACATTCTTCAGCCTCACATTCCAGCGGTTAGATCTTTATTTTGATAATGACCGGCCATAATCTAGTTATGAATAACATTGAGGTCTTTTGGCAGAAACCAACTACAATAACATCTTTTTATTTTAAAAAAGTAACAAATTCTAGACATAGCAATCCATCGAGCGTTTATGCTCATGTATACCTCCGAATTGCAATTTGGATATCACACATTTTCTACCTTCATGTCTTTCATATGCAAAATCACCACAACGCTGACTATCTACATCCAGGAAGGGGTGTGGTTAAAACCAGTGGTATCCTGAAGTAGGGTAAGCACCCTTGTGTACTGCTGGTGTATAGCCTCACATGGATATGCACGTGGTTCATCACTACAGCCATCACCACAAGATGGCTGCCTATCTTACTTCAGGAAGGGGTGTGGTCAAAACAGTGGTACCCTGAAGTAGGGTAAGCACACCTGTGTACTGTTGGTATATAGCCTCACATGGATATGCACGTGGTTCATCACTACAGCCATGCTGACACCTAAGATTTTAAAAATCACCACAAAATGGCTGCCTATCTTACGTCAGGAAGGGGTGTGGTCAAAACAAGTGGTACCCTGAAGTAGGGTAAGCACATCTGTGCACAGCTGGTGTATAGCCTCACATGGATATGCACGTGGTTCATGACTACAACCATTGCCACAAGATGGCTGCCTATCTTACTTCAGGAAGGGGTGTGGTCAAAACCAGTGGTACCCTGAAGTAGGGTAAGCTCACCTGTGTACTGCTGGTGTATAGCCTCACATGGATATGAACGTTGTTCATCACTACAGCCATGCCGACACCTAAGATTTTAAAAATCACCACAAGATGGCTGCCTATCTAACTCCAGGAAGGGGTGTGGTCAAAACCAGTGGTACCCTGAAGTAGGGTAAGCACACCTGTGTACTGCTGGTGTATAGCCTCACATGGATATGCATGTTGTTCATGACTACAGCCATCCCCTCACCTTGGCTATAATAGCTGTTTTCCGTGGCATGATATGCATTGTAACGATGAAGTGATTGAATTGTTTCTTGGAACTGTAATGCGAAGTTACGCAAAATGTGACTGCAAAACGTTTGGATTTGCATTGTGAAAATGGAGTAGTTCTTGTGATATAAGACAGCAGCACAGATGGTACATAATATACAGTTATAGAGTTAATGGGGTAACTTGTGTCCAAGAAAACATTCAACAGCTTGCTGATGATCCATTGCATATTTCTTCATCATGAGAGTAGTGATGATCTGCATGATGGTGTGGTTATTGAGGGGAAATACATGTATAATTTATTTACCTCAGGCCAAACAATAAATTTATTTATACGTGTAGTGCATATAATGCCTGTTGATTTAACATCACTTTCCAGCTCTTGTAGGTAACGAAATATCTCTAAAACCTGTAGTATAGATGTAATGTTTAAATGCCTACAGGTATAAAAATGGGTTGAGGTACCATATCATAGCAGTGATGTAAAGGCCAGCCACAATCCGTCTTGGTGATTTTTTCCACAATTTTGATTTTCTGGTGATAGTCTGTTAACTGCTTTCCTTCTAAAATGTTCCTTATCATGGGCTGAAATACATTCACAGGGTATGACCTAAACTACCAAATCATGATCATTATTACTTCCATAGCTTTCACTTCTCTTCTTATAAATTCTCTTGAAAAAGGACACTTATCATCTCTAAAAGTAATTGTTTGACCAATGTTACAACTTAACATCTTAATTGATCATGCCTTAACTCACATGTACAAGCATCTACTAAGAGAAGGAAAATGTCTAATGTAATGGTCTTTCCCCCATTGTAGGCCACATATGTCATCTGGATCTGGTTGATTCTTATAATCCGGAATTAGAAATTGTGATTCAGTCTGGTTCTGTACATCATTGGTTGGGCTGCTGGTTTCAGATATAATACTACTACTGCTACTGATATCAATGTGTTCACTATCACTGTGATCATTGTTCTCGGACTCATCACTATATACAGAATTTTGGTCTTGTATTCTGACTTCATTTTGGTACCTGTCCATACTGTTGCTGGACTGATACATTACCATGTCTGATATACACAATATTATATGAATCATGGAAGCACATACCTTCTCATCTGCGCCACCTTGCAAAGGGTATAGACTACCTTTAGATGTAACCTAAACTTGGTTACTGATTCCTTTGATTCAGAATTACATATCTTATACTGTTACCATAGCATGAAACTTTACCTGTGTATGAAGACAAGGTAACCCCTCCGCCAGTTGCCGTGCTGCCTATGTGGTATATGCATGTTTAAACCAAAATTGATTTATACATGTATATATGCACTTACAAAACACACAAATGCTCCACAATTATTTGCATTTTTCTGAGTTGGGGCATCCTTCTAAGCAGAGGCAGTAATCCATATCAGGTGTAGTGTTGAATTGTATGTACACATTTACTGAATCATGATATTTCCATTCGCAAGATGAAATTTGTTGACTGGATAGATTGTAGCTTTCGCTATACAGATACATCCTAGATGATACGTGTTAATGGTGTATCCATGCACAACATATAATATCTTACCATATCCAGTTCACTTCATCTACATTGGAGAAGTGCAAAGAGTCAATGCAGAGTATGAATTTTGATTTAGGATAAACACCCTGTATATTAAAATAATAACATTTGAAAAAACTCATTGTGTGATAACTAACCACTAAACTCCAATGTTTAGGTTTGTGTACTGGAAAAAGCATGAGATCCTGCTCAAAAATATTGCATCCCTTTTTAAAAATAAATTGCTTTACATTATATAATCATAGCACTGATACAGTTTGTACAATGATACCTTGGTGTAATGTTTAATGCTCTGATATCCTCTACTGAGAAAAGTTGGAAGAAAAGTAGGATCAAAGGAGATCACCTTTTGTACATCCTAAATGTCATAAATAAAAGATCATACAAATAACCGGCACAACTACGGACGGAATTACTGTTACTGTGGAAGTTTTCAAAAGTTCCATATATGCTGCAATGATCTGGGAAAAAAAGGATTAATGATTAGTAAGTATATATATTTCGTACTCTTGAGTTAATCCATGAATCAGAAACTAGAAGGCTTAAATCACTTCTGTCCAACTGAAATCTTGAGTGTGGCTCAGGAATACTCTGGCTGAGCTACGATAAAAGCATAGAAATAATATCAGTACCACAATAAACGGCATTTATTTACCTTTGACTGTTCGTGCAGTGGCAAGCCTTTGTATTTCTGCATGAAACATAGTTTTGAATTTCAAATACAAACATATCGATTATGTTTACAAATTTGTGACTGGGAGACATGAATTCTTCAATTGATGTGGCATTATTCAGAAGTAGCTAATGACATTATGCAGCAGTATGAATGTATTAATATACATATCCATTATACTTACAATCTTCATTGGTGATGTATATACTGCAAGACAAACATTTTCCTACATTGTTGCATGGATTATGCAAGCCATTTTAAATATGAAACAAAATTTATACCTTTATTTCATTGGATGAAGTGAATTGCTTTGATAAAACTTCGGATACCTTTGCATCATTGTAATGAATCCACTTGTTATGGCTCTGTACATAACAGGTATCTGCAACACAATTGTATAAAACATAACATTCGAACAAGTAAAAACGTATTACAGTGGCCTTGATAGGAGTCATCGCCATGATGTACCTATATATACATGTATATGCGGTTAGTGGGAGCGTATATGCATACACATGTGTGCATACCACGACTGCACTAAGTTTGTATTCAGTGTTTCCTTGCTGACTCTTATGCGATAGTGAGAAAGAACTGTAATTTTACACTTAACTAAAATAGTGTTAGGATACAAATAATAAAAAAACCTTGGAATTGTAATTCTGCTCTTAATTTTTCGTGCAAGGTCATCATCTGACACCCTGTCACAGTGTATAATCAGAATCGAGGGTGTCTGAACTTCAGTTTTTTGCACAATCAGTCGATTCAGACACACTCTGCAGAAACTGCAAATGACACTGCTCTATATTCTGTGTATGGTGACATTAAAACACCTGCTTACACTTTAGACAACTGCATGTGATATGGTGTTGTTTTTGCATCAAGGAAGCTCATCAGCAGATGATACATGCTTCTTTCTTCACAACTCTCCCTTACTCCACATGTAAGCAATGTCCATGATTCCGTTTCATTTACATTCTTTTACAAAAGAGTGTAACCATACGGTAAAATGCACAAACTTGAACTTATTATCACCTCTAAGCAGCATTCCGCTGTTCTGTGCACCAAAGTTGTGAAAACATCAGAATATATTTCTATCTCCTGAAGAAAAAACTTCAAATGCAACTGTACATGTATGTACAGAACAGACTTACTTTTACATTACAAAACAGTTTGCTTATCAAAGCAGATATGCCATCTACACAGTCGTTTTGAAATCCATCTGGCAGAGATTCAGCTTCTTTACAGAGCAACTTCTGTCATTCATAGTTTATTATTTATAAATGTGCTATTTGTTTAGTTTAAGTCTTACAGCAAGTCGAGAGGAGTCACAAGGATCACATGAAGTACCTTGTTGTAGTTGGTCCATAATATCAATAAAACACTTCTGAATGGATGTATGACGCTTAGCACATGTGGCAGCTGTAAGAAGACGAAATGTAAATGCATTATGGTTAAAAAACCACAGCACTGCACTTTTTAACAGCGGTACAAGTGGAGTAGTCAAGATGGCCTGCAAAACTGAATTAAGCCAGCAGAGGTTGGATGTGCCTTTTATGCCTTTGTTCATAATTTTGGACACATGCAACAGTGCACCTGATGTCTTTGGGAGTACAGTACATATGTATAAAAACACAGTAGTATGTGAACTCACCATTTCTTTTGGTACACATTTGTCTGATGGATTAGGTCTGAAAACATTGATGTGCAGTATTCAGAAATACCAAAGCCAAAATTGAATGATTGTGTTCTATAAACTTACTCTGTTGTGATTTTCTCTTGGTCTATATTTGCAGCTGGTTTTGCAGGAGAACTGTAAAGACATCTATAATCAATGCTATATGTCAATCAATATATGTGTCATTGATACCGAGATAGGTGAGCAGCACTATCAGACACAGCACCATTTTCAGAACTGGAATATATTACATTAATGTAAAAATCTGCACCAAACCATTAAATGAAATTGCCTTCCTATCTTGTGTTCCAGTGGTTCCAACGTTTTCTGAAAGTAACCAAACTTTGACCTTTTCTGCATACTGGAACTTCGTTTTGCCCACTTTTCCTTCAGAGGATGGGATGCTTTTCTTTTAAGTGATTGCTACATGATAAAAGGTATGCCAAAGTCAATACTATGTGCATCGAAATAAATCAGTGCAAAAACCTTAATTTTATTTCTAAATGGTTCCTGTAAGTCATCAAAAAATTGTCTTTGTCGTCCAGTTATGATATCAGAGTGCTGTTTTATAAAAAACATCAGGTCGAATATGTTTTTGTGGGTGATCAATGTTTTTAAGAATGAAGTTCCAAGCTTCAATGGTTCCTGATGTCTTTGTCAGCTGATGCTTAAAATAAGGAAATTGTAGACATCAATAATTCTGCAGTGCAGTGCTTAGAATAACATGTAATGAAACATGATCAAAAATATACTTAATGTAGTGCTATAGCACATAAGATGAATTGCATGTACACATGTCATATGCCTTTACCAGAATGGAGAGATTCAAAGGTTTCTCAATCTTGTGACAAGAAAGATCACCTATACAAAACAATACTTTAATATGATGCATACAGTTAGATTGCATAGTACTTACCAAGCAGTAAACTACTCCATAAAGGTGCCATGGGCAACCATGTGTTTAAAATATCTTCAAAATACTGAGGTTTTAGATACGAATTTTTAATCTCTCCATTAGCTGGAGAAGGAATATCAACACTGACAATTTTGCGCTTGAAGTATTCTGTAAATGGATTGACTGGAGCACAATTTTCTTCCGAGGAACAATTATCCTCGTTTGCATTATCACTAGATCCATTCTCCTCTAGTTCAACTTGGATATTATTAGTGTTCAGGGAGTTTATATCATCCACAATTGAATTATATGCCATTTTCAATTCTGGACATTCCATTTCTGAACAATGTATTATTTTCAGCAGTCCAACCCTTCTAACTAGCTCTTTAAGTGTTGAGCTGTTTACAAGGGTAGAAAAGCAAAACATCGAAAATTTGTACTGTTCTTTTGCAAACCTAAGTGGAGGCATTGATAAATTCATGCATATCACACGTAATTATATAGCAATTAATGATACATACATATGATCAAGAATCAGTGTACTGATGTGTGCTCTAGATAAGTTTTAATTCCTAAATTCATTACCATGCATGTGCTGCATTTAAGATATAAAAAAAACTAGCTCCACTTATTAAAAATAATAATAATATAATTGATGATGTTGCTTTTGCGCTAATTTATGATCAATGTACTTTTTTAAAAATTTGATATTCAAGTTAAACTTCACTTACCACTTTTTGCAGTTCTTGCTAGCTGAGTGCATTACATGACTGGTGCATGCATGTGGTGACACCTTTCTGAAATCCTTAACTGTCCCAGATCCTGTTACTATTCTAAATATGTGTTCAAGGTAATCTTGTAATGATTCTGAATTGTACACATGGAGTATGCTAAGTAGTAACACCATGCTGTGGTCTATTATGAACTGCAATGGATAAGTGATTGAACTAAATCCAAATATGAGTCCTTCTGCATGACGAAAGGTTTCCATGAAGTAGCACAGAGAAAGAACAGTATGGTCACTAGTGATTAGTTCTGCAACTGGTATGGGAGCTTTCCCTTCGACAGGATGTTTAATAACAATTGCATAATAGTACACTGTTGTTTTAGCATCATCTATGCTTGGCACTGATACAATTGTGCCAGTCGCATCACAAAATATTGGACTGTATTTAGCCATGCATTTGGTGGTACAGTCTAACACCAGTATCATTAAAGCAGATGACTGAGAATGGGTGAGCTTGGATGCACTGTATGAATCTTTGAATGGGGGTATTTTTTTTGTTTAGTGCTTGTGTCTTTGATTCATTTTCTATTAGTTTCTTCCTCAGGATGGACAATGATGTAATTAGGTCACTATGCTCTTGTTGAACTAATCTTGATTCAGACGATATTTTCTTCAAAACAGAAGTAGTGGCCCCTACACCATCCCTGTTCCCAGCTGTAAACTGTTCTGATCTGTAATGTTAAGTAGTCTGTTGATATATTCCTTTGATGGTGCAACATGAGTATCTTGGAAATGTTTGTATAGGTCTTGTCTGATGCAATGACTAAATCGACGAGCATGTTTTTCACCAATTGTGTGGCATATTGTTCCCGAACATTCAACATGTATTGTCACTACATCACCAGAAACATCACAAGATTTTACAGAAAGCATTGCTGATACATTGCAGCTATAAAATGTGCAGTAGGCCAATTAAAGCCTTGAAAATAAATGTTGAAGATTTACGAGAAATGTTTTTTTTTCTTCCAGTGCCTCTTAAAGGCAAAGGAACAGAACTGATTAAGATTTGACAGCCCAGCAGCACAAGCATGTACCCATGATGGGGACACTTTTTCTCCTGCAAAGTTAACATCCCACACAGATCTGCTCATTCCAAAACATCCTGACTGTGGCTGCAACCCTGTGATTGTATCAACACTAGGCTGTGTTTGCAAAATAGACATTGCACTCTTCTCTACCAGTGCAGGTATATTTAGCTGCAAAATAAATAAGATGGAGAAATTGCACTGTACAAAAATGCATGCATGCTACATTTTAACTACCTCAGGATTATCCATGCTTCCATCTTTCAGCAACTGAGAGTCACATGTACCTTTATTTATGCACATAATCCTATAAATGCAAAGTACTATCAGTGCTTATCACTTACCGTCTGTATACATTGGTGTATCTACTGACTGTGGTACACATTAAGGGCATCTGTAAGCATCAATTTTCTTTGCATCTTCTGCTGTAACACCCACGCAGCTTCCATGATACCATTCAGCACAATAGTCACAGCCAATCATAAACCTAATCACCAAATTAATCATCATACCGATAAAAATACAAATACCCTACCGTTTTGAATCATACGGTTGTTGACATAAACAGTACAGTGGCTTCATAATAAAAAATACCATCACTTAAGCTTTTTTTTTTCAGTTTAATTACCATTTCATTGCAATTAGGTTTTCCATCAAGCGTAATTCCAGTTGTTGTGACCTACACGTGTAAATACAATAATGCACCATACGTATATTGACATTTACATACATGTATATACCGCAGCTGGCAGTGAGCTGTGATCCAATGTGGCCTCATCTGTAGGTTTATGATCAATTAAAGCTTCCCCCACTATGCATATGCTTTCCATATGGTCTCTAGTACAGAACCAATATTTGTAAAGTGCATTGATATACTTTGAAGAGGGGTGTTTAAATCCGGATAGCGCTTGGGCAACCACAAACCAGTATCCATCTGGAGCAGATCGTGAGGCATTTGGCAGAGGGCTGCCTTTCTGCTTCAAAACAGCAGCTAGCCGTTCTTTATCAAAAAAATGCTTTCGCTTTGGCTTCATTCCCAACGAGTGAAACATATTAAAACAATGCTTTTCAAACAAAAACATGCACGTACATACCATGACTGCACTGCACAAGGCAGCAACGAGCCAGAGAACAATGAACTGTTTTTAGAAAAAAACACTTCCACAGAGATCATAGCAAAGGTAAACCACCAGTCGTAGCAGCTGAGGTAAACCACCAGTCGTAGCAGCTGAGGTAAACCACCAGTCGTAGCAGCTGAGGTAAACCACCAGTCGTAGCAGCTGAGGTAAACCACCAGTCGTAGCAGCTGAGGTAAACCACCAGTCGTAGCAGCTGAGGTAAACCACCAGTCGTAGCAGCTGAGGTAAACCACCAGTCGTAGCAGCTGAGGTAAACCACCAGTCGTAGCAGCTGAGGTAAACCACCAGTCGTAGCAGCTGAGGTAAACCACCAGTCATAGCAGCTGAGGTAAACCACCTTGAGAGCTAATTCCTCCTACCAGCTACCCACAATACAAATCACAAATCTAGTGGTCATACATCACCATCAGAGCACATTGCACACATACCAAAAAATAGAAATATATACAAATACAAATCGTTTATGGTACATGTAAC
Source organism: Spongilla lacustris (assembly GCA_949361645.1). Classification (NCBI taxonomy): domain Eukaryota; kingdom Metazoa; phylum Porifera; class Demospongiae; order Spongillida; family Spongillidae; genus Spongilla; species Spongilla lacustris. Next base: position 5,504,468 of record OX442423.1, on the reverse strand, counting down.
AAAAAAACAACAACAATTCAGTGAGTTCATTGCATGTACATGGTTGCATTCATAAAATATATAATTACATAAATAAATAACGGAGTTCATTTACAATGTAAAAGAATGCCATCATAACCTACAATGAACGGATGGATTTAATGACACACAACATGCATAGCCATGTGAGCAGTACACAGGTGTGCTTACTCTACTTCTGGGTACCACTGGTTTTGACCACACCCCTTCCTGGAGTTAGATAGGCAGCCATCTTGTGGTGATTTTTAAAATCTTAGGTGTCGGCATGGCTGTAGTGATGAACCACGTGCATATCCATGTGAGGCTATACACCAGCAGTACACAGGTGTGCTTACCCTACTTCAAGGTACCACTGGTTTTGACCACACCCCATCCTGAAGTAACATAGGTAGCCATCTTGTGGTGATGGCTGTAGTCATGAACCACGTGCATATCCATGTGAGGCTATACACAAGCAGTACACAGGTGTGCTTACACTACTTCAGGGTACCACTGGTTTTGACCACACCCCTTCCTGAAGTAAGATAGGCAGCCATGTTGTGGTGATGGCTGTAGTGATGAACAACGTGCATATCCATGTGAGGCTATACACCAGCAGTACACAGGTGTGCTTACCCTACTTCAGGATACCACTGGTTTTGACCACAACCCTTCCTGGAGTTAGATAGGCAACCATCTTGCAGTGATTTTTAAAATCTTAGGTGTCGGCATGGCTGTAGTGATGAACCACGTGCATATCCATGTGAGGCTATACACCAGCAGTACACAGGTGTGCTTACCCTACTTCAAGGTACCACTGGTTTTGACCACACCCCATCCTGAAGTAACATAGGTAGCCATCTTGTGGTGATGGCTGTAGTCATGAACCACGTGCATATCCATGTGAGGCTATACACCAGCAGTGCACAGGTGTGCTTACCCTACTTCAGGGTACCACTGGTTTTGACCACACCCCATCCTGGAGTTAGATAGGCAGCTATCTTGTGGTGATTTTTAAAACCCCATCCTGGAGTTAGATAGGCAGCCATCTTGTGGTGATGGCTGTAGTGATGAACCACATGCATATCCACGTGAGGCTATACACCAGCAGTGCACAGGTGTGCTTACCCTACTTCAGGGTACCACTGGTTTTGACCACACCCCATCCTGGAGTTAGATAGGCAGCTATCTTGTGGTGATTTTTAAAATCTTAGGTGTCGGCATGGCTGTAGTGATGAACCACGTGCATATCCATGTGAGGCTATACACCAGCAGTGCACAGGTGTGCTTACCCTACTTCAGGGTACCACTGGTTTTGACCACACCCCATCCTGGAGTTAGATAGGCAGCCATCTTGTGGTGATGGCTGTAGTCATGAACCACGTGCATATCCACGTGAGGCTATACACCAGCAGTGCACAGGTGTGCTTACCCTACTTCAGGGTACCACTGGTTTTGACCACACCCCATCCTGGAGTTAGATAGGCAGCCATCTTGTGGTGATGGCTGTAGTGATGAACCACGTACATATCCATGTGAGGCTATACACCAGCAGTGCACAGGTGTGCTTACCCTACTTCAGGGTACCACTGGTTTTGACCACACCCCATCCTGGAGTTAGATAGGCAGCCATCTTGTGGTGATTTTTAAAATCTTAGGTGTCGGCATGGCTGTAGTGATGAACCACGTGCATATCCATGTGAGGCTATACACCAGCAGTGCACAGGTGTGCTTACCCTACTTCAGGATACCACTGGTTTTGACCACACCCCATCCTGGAGTTAGATAGGCAGCCATCTTGCGGTGATTTTTAAAATCTTAGGTGTCGGCATGGCTGTAGTGATGAACCACGTGCATATCCATGTGAGGCTATACACCAGCAGTGCACAGGTGTGCTTACCCTACTTCAGGATACCACTGGTTTTGACCACACCCCTTCCTGGAGTTAGATAGGCAGCCATCTTGCGGTGATTTTTAAAATCTTAGGTGTCGGCATGGCTGTAGTGATGAACGACGTGCATATCCATGTGAGGCTATACACCAGCAGTGCACAGGTGTGCTTACCCTACTTCATGGTACCACTGGTTTTGACCACACCCCATCCTGGAGTTAGATAGGCAGCCATCTTGTGGTGATGGCTGTAGTGATGAACCACGTGCATATCCACGTGAGGCTATACACCAGCAGTGCACAGGTGTGCTTACCCTACTTCAGGGTACCACTGGTTTTGACCACACCCCTTCCTGGAGTTAGATAGGTAGCCATCTTGTGGTGATGGCTGTAGTGATGAACCACGTGCATATCCATGTGAGGCTATACACCAGCAGTGCACAGGTGTGCTTACCCTACTTCATGGTACCACTGGTTTTGATCACACCCCATCCTGGAGTTAGATAGGCAGCCATCTTGTGGTGATGGCTGTAGTGATGAACCACGTGCATATCCACGTGAGGCTATACACCAGCAGTGCACAGGTGTGCTTACCCTACTTCAGGGTACCACTGGTTTTGACCACACCCCATCCTGGAGTTAGATAGGCAGCCATCTTGTGGTGATTTTTAAAATCTTAGGTGTCGGCATGGCTGTAATGATGAACCACGTATGTGAGGCTAAATACCAACAGTACACAGGTGTGCTTACCCTATTTCAGGGTACCACTGGTTTTGACCACACCCCATCCTGGAGTTAGATAGGCAGCCATCTTGTGGTGATTTTTAAAATCTTAGGTGTCAGCATGGCTGTAGTGATGAACCACGTGCATATCCATGTGAGGCTATACACCAGCAGTGCACAGGTGTGCTTACCCTACTTCAGAATACCACTGGTTATGACCACACCCCTTCCTGGAGTTAGATAGGCAGCCATCTTGCAGTGATTTTTAAAATCTTAGGTGTCGGCATGGCTGTAGTGATGAACCACGTGCATATCCATGTGAGGCTATACACCAGTAGTGCACAGGTGTGCTTACCCTACTTCAGGGTATTACTGGTTTTGACCACACTCCTTCCTGGAGTAAGATAGGCAGCCATCTTGCAGTGATTTTAAAAATCTTAGGTGTCGGCATGGCTGTAGTGATGAACCACGTGCATATCCATGTGAGGCTATACACCAGTAGTGCACAGGTGTGCTTACCCTACTTTAGGGTACCACTGGTTTTGACCACACCCCTTCCTGGAGTTAGATAGGCAGCCATCTTGTGGTGATGGCTGTAGTGATGAACAACGTGCATATCCATGTGAGGCTATACACCAGCAGTACACAGGTGTGCTTACTCTACTTCAGGGTACCACTGGTTTTGACCACACCCCTTCCTGGTGTAAGATAGGCAGCCATCTTGTCGTATCGACGTGATGGCTATATATAGTGACGGATAAATTGCATATCCATGTGAGGCTATGCACCAGCAGTACACAGGTGTGCTTACCTTATCATGTGTATCACTGTAGTTGGTTGCACCAGACCACTTCGTACCAGTCCACTTCGTGGTAGTACTTATAGACTAAGCGTAGGTTTATTCAGCTCATGTAATCGTCGCGTACATCCGGTAGATGGCACTCCAAATCGAATGGGAAAAGGGCCAAGTCCTTCTTTGAAGGTGTTTGTCGATCACAGCTCCTTGCGCTATCTTGGTAATGTAGGCTATATTATTACTGTAATAGTATATACCGCGCGCGCCGGTTATCGGCATGCTATTGATCTAACCGCTGGAATGTGAGGCTGAGGAATGTGAGGCTAACTTCTATTCGGTTCGCAAGAGTTTCAGTCGGCGGACGAGTTCGAGCGGTACGGATACGACGATCGATACATTCGACGAGGTGGGGAGATTGAGAACGGTAGTGACGGCGGTTATACTACTGACGATGGTGGTTGTAGGGAGTAAGCAGCTGCTAAATGGCTAAGTGCCAGCAGCCCTGGTCTCGTACCCAGACCCTGATTCCCACAGCTGCTGATGGACACCAGCCTCACCCCAACATATGCCTCACTACATTGCAAGTCCAGACAGCAGCCCCGCATAACCAACAGCAGACGCCACCAACCTGCACTACCTATGGAACCACCTGCCCATATCAGACCCTACACACTAGCCACAAACTAACCAATGGGGTCAGCCTCCACAATACCAGTGGAGCCACTACTATCCCTCTTGCTGCAATTGCCCCCACAATTTCAATCAATGGAAGCCACACATCCCAATGGACTTACAGCAGAACCTAGCTGACTGTGTCCGGCAGTGTGGCCAGGATGTCATTTGTGTGTCACAGCTGTACCAGGACTGGGATGCCATCTTGGGCCAGTGGTTTGGTCCTCTGGTTGGCCTAGGACACTACCGCACATTTGAGTTTGATCAAGACCACCCTGGTGTCATGAGGATGGAGACCTTGCCATCAGATACAAACTTCACCGAGGTAACCATGCTGAGGGCTGGAGTGGCCATAAAGGACATTAGGCTTATCAGAGCCAAGTGATGCCACCTGTTATTACCCCCAGTGGATTTCCCTGACGCGGTCACTGTACCTGGACGAGAAGGTGAGGGAATATAGGTACGTGACCCCAAGAAAAGGGACAAGGGTGTGTCCAAAGCCTTCACAAAGCTCAGAGGCCAACTCTTCCTATATATCCATGCGGCAGTACTTCATCCCGTGCAGTAGCAGAACTCACTTACCCACTGTTGAGGGTCATGAGTCTGCAGATGATAATCACAGCAAATTGCAATAGCTGTGTTTCTGGCAGGAGAAAATGCAAACCCAGGTCTGAACTAATCCTTGCCTACCAATGCACTGTACATTTATGTGGCAAGAAGTATGCCAGTAGCCAGGCCTTGTCCCTGCACAAAAAAAAACACTCACAAGCAGCCTGCTGTTCTAGGTGATGATCACGGATTCCAGTGTGAACAAAGGAAGCCAGGGTCCACCTGCGAGGCGTACACTACAATCTTAAATTGACAGACCATTTTCCTGTTCGGTGTAAGGCAAGATGTACGGCACCCCAGCCGCACTGTATACTTACAACAAGACCAACAATGGTTCATGACAAATGAACCATATTGTGAGATGCATGCTTGTTTAAAGTAGTTTCGGATAAAACGTCATGTCATGACTGATGTCAACTATGGAGCAAACTTTCTATTTAAAGTTTAGGCAAGTTTCGAAGCAATATAAGAAGATGATTTTTAAAAAGGCCTTGAATGAGCCGGTGTCATAGATTCATAGTCAGTACTAGTAGCTAAACGCTGGCCAATAATTCGCGCCAAGATAAATAATATCACAATCTACTTGCTACTTACACAGATTGATAATTAATGCACATCCATGATGGAGGAACACTTTTTTGCTGAATGCACCTGAAATGGTACTGACCACTGTTGGAATTAGTATTACATTGTATTCTGGTAACCTACTTGTGCATATTAATATATTACATTTATTTCAAAGCTGGGAAACCTTTTATGCAACCCCAATATGATATGGGTATGAAGTGGTGGACTGGTAGTATTTTCATACTCAGCAAGTGGAGCTCTTGTTCTTTAAATTCTCACCATGCATTACTTAGCACATACACGAGCATTTCGTTAAATATATATATATATAATGCATGACTGAAATCTGATATGAGAGTTTGAAATATATTGAGATAAATAGGATCCATATTGTCTGAGTAATGTCACATAAACACAAATTCACATTGTTTGTCGTGCCTGGCATATATACTTCAGGAATAAGGTTATATAATGCAAAGGTTATTCCCAAACTAATTACTTGGATGTCCTTTTACTACCCAAGCCTGTTCAGTAATACGAAGATAGAAATATTGCAACCTGTACCACCTAAATCCCCCATGTTGCATGGAGTGTTAATTGGACAAGTGGCGAAGATGGACCTTAAGCTTACATGTAATTACTGATCAGTTACGGAAAGTACACACACGCATTGGAAGTAATTGCCACTTACTGTTGTTACATCCTCTGACAGTGTTGATTGGTATATAGGTAATTCCATGATCCATTAATCAGATTGTTATTTAGCATAATCCGCCATATGATTTATAAATTTTATAATCTATATTGCTTGTAAGCATCAGCTTTCCTTGACCAAAAATGTAGCCAGTATGTCCCATTCAAACGGTACTGAATAATATTATAAGAAACATTCGGATGCAGACATTTCACCGCCTGCCTTTACTTAGCATGATATGTGTCCCAATAATAGATTAATATGTCTTCTGCACTTCACCTTATCGGCTAAAGATTAGCAAATTATAAAAAAGATTGTGAGCTGATTAACTAATAAAGATAGTGCTTTTTTATTATTGAGACACGTACTTCAGTAATGAGCTATCATGCATTATCATCACTGTTCAGCTGTGCAGATGTTATTAGTTTGGATGACATAATGAGAACGCTGTAGGCAGGAGGAACAGTATATAGGAAAACAATCGGGCGAGTCATCCTAGTGTGGAATGTAGTTACATTCTATACGGGGGGGAGGGGGGGGGGGAGGACAATTTACCCTCATGACCTATACAAGTTTCGTAACGTATAGATGTCATTTAAATTCTGAACTAACTCGTAGGCCAAGGAATTAAATGTGTCCCAGGACAGTTTGCTCTTCGCCACGAATTGATGTGCCCTATGATTTCAATATGAACTGCCATAACATAAATTAATACATCAAGGACAGGAATGAGCAGTATCACAATCAATGTTTATGAGCTATATAGGTCAGTATTCATATTCAGTTTCATTTCTTACACAAAGTACAAAACCACACACGATCCAACTCATTTGAGGCTCTTTCTAGAATATCCGTCACACAGTCCACAGTGGTACCACTCCTTGCATCCTGAACAGTCAATCATTTTCCTTTTGTCAATAGGCATTCAGAAAATTTCTATACTCAGTTGCTAATTCAGCTAGTTAACACTAACTTTTCTCTTCATTTTTCTCCACTGGAAACTTGCATGGAGAGAACCTGTTCTTCAAGGTATCTTGATAAATTCTGACTAATTTCACTCTGCTGAAACATACAATGACCATGTTGCATGAATAAGCCGGGTGAGCTATAGCTGTTGCAAAATAAGCCAGGTCATTTTCCCCGTCTTGCTGTTAAACTTTTATCATTTTGATGCTAATCACTTTCCCTGGACATGCCAAAACAGCTGCCACCTGTCATGCATGCGAGCACCAGCTAGGCCAGTAAAAACGTTAATTCTGTCACCTTATTTATAAGCTAGGTTACCAGCAGTATGATCATTGTAGCAGGACTCCATGATTTGCTTCCTCTGGTGTTTGCTGAATCAGTATCACTTCCACCCACATGCCTTTCTTTGCATGCTACTGAACACTGACGTAAGCGAGTGTATTAACAAGTGGACGATCTATACCTGTTTGCTTTTCATCGAGGGAAGGATTCCTCTTTTCATTAGCGGCGCAGGGTACCTGTGGAGTGTGGACATCAGAAAACTCGTTCCTCGTTGTCATATGCATCTGTCCTCTCATCCATTTAAGCAGCTGTAGTATAAGTCACATGCAATATCTGAAAAGCCAGCTACGCTCCTTAATCCTTATCGCCTTTATCGGTGTAGTGATTCAAAACTTACACCACCTGGCTGCGGACTATGTATAGTTTGAAATCAAAATTTACGGCACAATGTCGGACCGCTTACTCCGTTGGGGGACAATTTACTCTAGAGTAAAATGTCCGGTTAGGACAATCTACTCCGGAGTAAAACGTCCGGTTAGGACAATTTACTCCGGAGTAAAACGTCCGGTTAGGACAATTTACTCCGGAGTAAAATATCCGGTTAGGACAAGTTACTCCGACGGACACTTTCCTCCGTGACAGCACTATATGTCAAAGCATGTGTACATAAAAGAGGTGTATCGAGCCTACATTTCAGCGATTTCAGAATGGAACAATAAAATTTTGAGATTTCTTTGTGAATGAGGAATAATTATAAAAAATATTTAAAAAACTTGTCACCATGTTTTTGGTCTTATAATGATCGTCCTGGACCAAAAATTTTGGTGCAATTAAATAATTCATTTTAGATACTATCCCCCTCCCCCCCCCCCCCCCCCCAAAAAAAAAAAAATTGTAATGTCATAGCTATATCCCATGGGCATCACATTTGACCCGACTGGTAGGGATGAGTGGTACTTCTATAGAGTACTAACTTAAGATGTCAAGCATGCACTTCTAGCTGCTAGATTTACTGCACTTCAAGCTGCTATAGGATGGGAGTATAAAAGACTGCGAAACAAGGGTCTAACAATAATAAAGCCCTATATTTAGCAAGTTGTAGTTTATCATATATAGGATAATTTTGAAAACACCAACTTTCTAAAGCCAGAATGGTTTTGTACTTACTTGTATATGTTATCAGTTGGGAACAATTCCATGCAAAAAGATCCATCAACAATAAAAATGTAGAATTGATTCTTCTCAATTGAGCTGGGTCCATGCATAGATCCTGTTCAGTTATAATTATGCCAACATGATCTCGAGCCATTGTCCGTTTCTCTTTGTCATGTGCATTGTTTCTAGACGTGTAGTTTACTTATTGCTAAGATTGTGTGTTCAATTTATGTGTGCATTTCCATTGTATCTTAATGGTGTCATTGTGAGGCCTTTTCATATTCACCCCCAATTATACAATGTATTCACTTGGTTTTTCACCCGGCACAATTGTCTAGTAACAGTTTGCAAAGCTGACATTAATATTTAATCACCGGTTCACTTATCTGTCAACAAATTTATCACTGCAAAGTTGACAAATGCAATGCTATGGTTGTTAAGAGGATGAACGTAAGTCGTGCTGTACACCATCTGCTATGGAAGGTACTGTGTCGAACCGAGTCATAATCATCATTTTATTGTTTGGAAACAGAAACTGGACCATTTCATATACATATTCAAATCCTCCTGCAATGTATACATGTATAAGATAATCATTATGCACGTATACGATGCAATGTAATCACGCATGTAACACGGGATGTAAGATATCTATTTTACTATGCATAATTTAATTGAAACAATGATACTGCATGTTAATATTACATACATTTGCATGCGAAACAAGGTCACTGAATATTTTATATAGGACTGTATGTTTTTCAGTGTATCATGGCCCTTGCTTTCGCACTGACCAGTGTCAAATTCATCATATACATGTGGGAGTCGGACAACAAAGACCTCACAGCAAATCTGGTGCATGGCCTAAGTGAAGTATATGTTGAGCCTTGATAGCAAGTAGGCTGCATATATCTACACAGCGCCATTGGGATACAAACCTGCAGGTGATAAGCTCGCTGTAATTCTAGTCACATCTCAAAAGTTTTACTTTGGTGTTTATTCCACATACAATTAAATATTATGCTGCATGCATTATCAGCTAGCAGCTAGAAGTACAGTTCATCCTAGCAGCTTGAAGTGCAGTGCATCCTAGTAGCTAGACTGAAGTGCATCTCAGAAGTATACCTCCATGCATGCTGCAAGGGACTGATGAAGGTTTTTTAAATTTGAATTAATGAATGAGACTCATACCTCAGAGTATACCAGTCAAGAGAATTATCTATAGCTATGACATTAAAAGTGCTATTTGGGGGGTAGTATCTAAAATGGATCATTTAATTATAGAGACCAACAAATTGGCGATTGTGGTCTAGGGTTTGATGATGGAGCAGCAATCAATTCCTGTACACGGACAACAAAGTGACATTTTTATCATGTTCTCAGTAATAATTATTTATTATGATGTATATTGAACTTTGTGTACTATTACATGTATTGTGGATTCTAAAAAATATTTTTACAAACCAAGAGACCAAAAAATTAGTGACAAGTTAAGAATAAATCATCATTCACATGCAGAGAAACCTCAGTTTTTGAATTATTCCATTCGACAATCGCTGAAGTGTAAATGTAGTAATGCATATATTGCCTTGATTACTCCTTCCCATATTTAGCCTCCTCATTCATCAGTGTTTTCAATAGTGCAACCACTGGCACTATAGTGGAGGAAGCTTCAGATATCTTACTGTATTTGTATTCTACAAAAAGCCATTATTTCATACAAGGTAGATAGATTTGGTGTCTCCATTTAATGTTAATATGTTCTTTTACAAGGCCAAGACACAATAAAATGTTTTGTATCCATATATCTAATTTCTGGTGTTGTTTCGGAAATATTGAGTGATCACTCAAGGGAATTGTATTGTAGCTAGTGCTGCCGCGATATGGTTCTTTGCCGATATCGTCTATATCGCGATATATCATTGTCGAATTATTTGTCAATGATCACAGTTTTCAAGTTGAAGCTGCGTTGTTGGTGACACAAGAACCAACACATAAACCGTCCTCAGTATCATGCTGTGGGGCTGCATGCAGGGGAGAGGGATGGAGATACCGTATAGAGTAGTGAATTCTATTTCTCTTATGTTACCAAACTGCATGGTATAGTATCTAGCTATCTTAGCCTTGACTGCATGTGCCTTCAGAATGGCTTGCTCCACGGCATGGTTATAGACACCAGAAAAGAAATAATGGATCCACTTTATTTTAAAATCCTCTGTAAAATTACTGTGTAATTGCATGAACATAACTGAGAAAAGTGATTCCCAAAATGAATTTACAGTCAATGTAAAGTGGTTAGTATTGTAATCTTGCCCCTATACACATGATGTACAACACCCAGGCCCCCTCCCATGAAAAAAAAAGGAAAGAAAAAAAGGCAGTGTTTAACGATAGTATCTCCACAACCATGAACTTTTACGTGACAATATTTCATGCAGGAAATAATATGGTGAAAAAAAAAAGGTTTCATTCATGCACATGCATTTTCTTTCTCCACAATCTACTAGTAAAAAATTGCACATTTCAACATTCACTTACAATCTACTACTAACAAATTGCAAAGCTGTCATGTACAAGTCAATTGATGGTTACAACTGTGGTCAAGAGGGTGAACAGTTTCCTGCAAGTCACCATCTGGTAAAGGAGCTATAGATTGAATATAAGGTACTGTGACTTCATAATCATCATCATTTCTGGAAACAGCAAGTGGACCATTCCAGTCGATACCATAAGTATTCAAATCATCCTGCAAAACAATATATAATTCACATAATCATGTGTGTAAGTATATGTACCAAATTTATTTCCCTTCAAGTCATATCTGTATACAGTATAGCTGGGGTAAGCATATTATTGTGCGGGCAAGTCTTAGTAACCAGCTATTAGGCATACAATATATTACCTGTATGGTGTTGATAGCAACACCATACAGTAAAGTCATATAGTTTTGGCATGCAGCTTCAGAGCTCTGCAGCTACATGCCGAAACTATATGACTTTAGAGTGTACATTCAAATAAAATTCTACATTCATCAATCAAGGCCATGCTACATGCTGATGCGGGACAGTAGAAAGGACTTCACAGCAAGTCAGGTAGCCTAACGTTGAAATGAAGTATTTCAGTCAAGTCTTAACCACAGGCATTTGCCTGCAAGTTAATAGATTGCTGCACATATGCTGAGTTCTGCTAACAAACACACAACTATTAGGTAAGTGTGAAACATCAGACACCTATAAGCTATCTGGTTTATACAGTGTTGTGTGCTTGTGTCTTGTTTTTTAGTGATTATAAAATGTATGCACAATTTTTCCAATATCAAAAATGCCATACCTCAGGTATGCTTTCTGTATTAGATTCCCCACTGATCCATAACTGGCATGGTGAAAGGTTGCCTTCAGAACTTAGAAGATGCTGATTCCATGCCTCCTTAAATACTTGTAAGCTATTATCGATACAACTTAAAAATACATAATGGAGACAACAGACATGTACTTCATTTTCACAATCTAGCAGCCCCTCCTCTTCCATGGTATAGAACAGATTGTGTGCACAGTGTAAACTCATCTCTCCATAACCTCTCAATACACTGATTGTGGACACTGACCAGTAATAAAGCTACCTGGTCCATGTAATGGATGTTGTAGCATTAGTTGAACAACTTCTGTATTTTCTCCACCTCTGTCTGCATGGATTCCGGTTGGTAGCCCAAATTCTCTTACAGATGCAAGAAACAACTGCAGAACTGTGTCTGCTCGATTGTTATTGGAGCAATGTAGGTATATGATTCGACGACTATAGCCATCAATGCCTCCATGAATAACAAACCACCAGCTGAAAATCAATGATATCTACATTATAATTATATAAAACATTTGGACATTCTACTAAATTGTGGCATTACATGTAGGATCCCAATAATTTATTTTGATGGCCAGAAACTTGGACGACCTGGCAAAACTCCAAGTTATAGAATTTTTTAAGAAAGGCAAGAAAGAGAAACGGTACTTTTAAAGATATTCTATTTCAAAAGTGCCACTTTTGCATGTGTGTATAATATTTATATATCACTGCATTTTACCAGGCAAGTGCCATCATAAATCTAATGAGAGCTCTGCTAAGGATGCAATCAAGGTGTTTGTATACAAATATGTGTAACTCAGTTAACACCACATGTTATTGTGCATGCAGTTACATGTACATATGTTACTGCACAGTTGTGTACACATGAACATGTAAGGATGGGTGTGACGTCCTAGTCAAAATGTTCCTCCTCCCTCCATGCTAGCAGGCTGAACTCTCTCCACCCCCCTGCGCCTCAAGTACAGCAGTGTGCGCCAGAACATTACTTAATATGACTGTGGCAGCTGTGGTGTTGATGACTTCATCAAGATGACTCCAGGCAGCTAATAGTACCACCTTCCAGTTTGGAACAGAGGTACATGTACATCCAGTCATGTACATACATGAAAATTAAAAATCCAAATTTTATTATTGTCCTGTTTTCATCCCTCCCCCTCATGACCCCTCCCTCTTGTGGTCCCTTCCCTACCATTCTTGACCCCTCCCTACATCTCTCAACCACTCCCTCTGCTAATTTCTCTCCCTCATACTCCCCACCTACCATCAGACGTCTGTATAGAGGATTGCTGGCTAGCTCCAGGAAAATGGTTAGATGCCATCAGACGTATTGCTGTGATGGAACTCATTTTGCAGTTGCTTGCATATACATGCAACTAAAATTTTTTTAATGACACACAAAAATGTTAAGTCACTTAAGTGTTCACAAACCCCTAACATATGTACTGTCACACAAACACATCTGTGTCGTCGTCAGGCATTCACCGGGTATAACAGAGAAGTATACTAGAACACGAGAGTACTAGGCCTAGTATTATTGTAGGTGGGGTGTGTCTGGTTATATACATGATCTGCATGGTACCGGTCTTATTGTTAAATTAGAAGATCGATGCAAAGTGAGCAGAGGTCCAAAGGACACGTCACTCTCGGGTTCTCATTGGTGCATGAGCTTAACGACAGTACCCTACGCATGTGTCAGTATGAATACGAGATGGCACGACCCGAATACGAATTAAACGGCGCGACCCGATCACCCCCCATACGAATTATGGCTGTGATCACCCCCCATAGCAAATTACCATTCGCTATAACAATCCAGGTGATTCACACCTGATATATACGGTCTGAATCCCAGCCTTTCGGAGATCACCCCTGCTACGTCCGTAATATCACAAGCGTAACGCCCGTGGTCATATTATCATGAGAGATTCATCAGTGTGTAGAACTGGTTGTGTATGGGGACGAGACCTAATGTCCAATGCAATGAAACACCCGTGTGATATCACACGGGCGCCGGAGTCGGGGGGGGGGGGGGGGGGGGGGGAGGGGGCAGGTCCGGCAATTGCCGGACCAATATGTTTTTAGAAAATGGCAGAGACTTGTGAATCGCAAGCCTAGCAATGATCTGAGCCAGAAATCTTGAAGCTTCGCTTTCGTGTCCGGGCTTAAACGCGCGTCTTTGTATGTGACATATATGACTATTTAGCGAATCGAGCACGGTGTTCGTCGCTGGCAATTATTGGCCATGCATGCGTGTACGCATAATTCATAACTTGCCGGTGTCACGAAATAGATTATCCCCCGTAAAAATTTATCCTCCGGGTAATGTATTCCGGAATTTTTTATCCGTCCTGATAAATTATTCCGGAATAGTTTATCCGCCGTCGGAATAAACTATCCCCCTTACTGATAAGGATCCAAATACACAGATCAAGCAAAATAACACACTTCAATATCATACTGCAATTGTTGCGTGTGTCTGTTTTGTGTTTGTGTTTGTGTATGTGCGCATACACTGCATGCAGGCTGTGCGTGCGTCGTATGCTTGTGTTCGTACAAGCATAGATTATTTATGGTACAAGCATTGCAATACTTGTAACAATAATTTGCATGTGAGTGCGCATGCACGCGGACATGCATGTGTATACCGGCGTGAGTATCATTGCACTGAGAAAAGACCAGATAACAAGCACAACAAATGAATGCAGTTGTATGTTGATTGCATTGCATTTATTCATTATACAAATACAAATTACAATCATTACGTCATTAGGTTTTTCACATAGTACTGGACCGCTTCTTTACGTTTCATTTGTTGCTTGTTGGAAATCAAACAGATCAACTTTTTAAGGTGATAGATAAGACGTTATAGTGATTTCCTTAAATTGCTCACCTCTGGATACAAAACATCTAAGGTAAGACTATTTGCTCTGTTCCCTTTGTACCCCTCCTCTATGGCAACTCCATATAGAAAATGCTCTATACCTTCCACCTATGAATATCGATAAGCTTATCAAGTCTATGCATGCATGGTACATTTTAATAACCTACTACATCACAGTTGATTATGGGCCATTTGCGAAAAAAATACTTCAACTCCTTGGGGTTAAGTTTTTCAAAAACCCCATCATGTCTTCCATCAATGTAAACATTATAAAAGATTGAATCAATAGATCTGCGACAAATTGACCTTAGATGCTCCTATACATGGGAGAAGTTATGGTTAGAAGTGTATGGTTTTAAAAACATTTACACCTTTACCACATGTTTGTTTCATGAGTCAATTACAAAGGTAAATGATACATGCTGATCTCTGAATATGTACATGCATGCCAGCATGGTTCAATACATCACATCAACTTTGGTACCTGTCTACAAATGAAGGAATGGGTTTCTTCCACAGCCTTAATTTCTTCGCACGTTTTTCATAATTACATCTCTCCGGTAGTGGATCAATTGGGCTGACTTCAGGAAGTGGTGAATTAAACTGGGGCATTAAGTCCCTATATGTACATGTATATGATGCTATAAAGGTGTGTTATGAAGAAGGTGTGTTATGAAGATGTAAGGACATACTACAAACTGAAATCTGTACTAGAACACCAACCCTCTACTCCTTCATGATTAGGTATGAAAACAGCATTCTTGCTAAACTGAGCAAGTAGTGATAATTTTTTCTAAAGATCATAGTTACAGTCAATGGATGCGTACCTTGTCCATAGTAGCTTTCACCTCAGGCACAATGTCTGTGACATTTTGGTACAAAACTGACTGTACTGATTTGGCATTGATGTGAACTGATGAACTTGAAAGGTGTGTGGGCACATTTTAAATGGCATTTTTTTTTCATATATGCAGCTACCATTCTAACAGCTGTACTGCTAGCCAGGAGCGAAGCTGAATGCTCTCTGTCTGTAAAATGAATCACCGCAGCAGCGGTAGTAACTGCAATACAATGATCAGTTACTTACCACAAAGTTTAAAGCCAACTTGCTTACAATGCATTCTGCAAACTAGACAATGAATGTACTTACAAGCAGTTACATTATATTTACATAATAGTGTTCACCTTGCAGACATACACACCACAATCATACACGTTGTTCTGTATGAGGGAGGGATTCTTTCCAATGGGCAGTGATTAAGAAATGAAATATCCTAAATGTGTCTTACCTTATGAAAAAACCATTCATCCTCCTTGTAAATGTAGTTATCTCTTGTTTTGTCACACTGCTGTCGTTCATGCTGTAACAGCAGGCAGTTACTTTTGCATTTTAAACCGAAGGGAAAAAAATAATCCATAAAAATGCATAAATCAACAAATGCATTACCTTATCACACTAACAGCATTGCCCTGAATGGTTTCAAATACTGAATCATAAAATGTCACCTTTCCTTTTTGTACTTCAATCACCTAAAATTTCAGTACAGGGTACATGATAAGAAAACATGAAAAAAACCTAACTAATCTTACAGCAAGGAACCAATGGCCTGGAATATTGCATGGCATTAGGATAAAGCTGTATTCAAAGATGCTTTTGTTCTGAGTTGATTAAAGCTATGCCTTTAAGCTTTATTATACACCAAAACTACCTCAAAAATTGATGAAATCCGGTGCAGGGAATAGCCATTCTTCTCAGATAGCATGGTGAACACAAAGGAGTTAAGGCATTTTATTGTAGTGTTAGACAACTACATATTAGGCAAAAAGGTTACATCAAGCATATACCTTAGAACTGACTTACTAACCTTTGCATTGTCATTTTCAAGCATGTGGAAAAATAAGTTTATGACCTATATGTAGAGGGATTGAAAGCTTATTTATTAGAACTGCATGGGTTCAAGAGCACAAACATATATACATTATCTCCTTTGCAATCTCCCTTCAATAGTTGAATATATTCGGACACTCTGACTGTAACAGCTCCTGACCTTGCTGTTATCATTGGCTCTGAAAATAATAATACCATCAGGTGCAGTTCATGTGTGCAATATGATCTCATGGATGGGGTATTGTTAATTTTATTTGTCTTACCATCACATTCCAAACTTAAGGGAAGAGAAGCAGTATTGTCAATGGAATTTAGATGATATGATTGCTTTTGTGCTGCTTCTGCATTTGAATCTAAATAAGGAGAAACAAATCAAATATTGAAATAAATCTTACATGCATGTCTCACCTTTATTTACATCACAGTAGCTAATCAATTTGCTATTGCCGCTGGCAGTGGTTTCATTACTGAATCGTTTATTTGGCAATCAAAAATGTGAATCTGCTGACATGATGGGAACTAAGCTATGGTAGTGAAACTCCATTTCACAGCCCAGAATTAGTACAGGAGCATCAATCTGTGTTATGCCATTCAAAATAGGATATAACCAAATAATCGATTGGTCCTCAACACTGCTGTTTGTGACTATACAGAATGTAACACCCAACATATTGGACAATGCCTGCAACTCTAAATGGGTACCCCATGTTCCTGGTCTTTCCATCTTCAATATGTACATTTCCCAAGATTGAGAAGACTCAATAAAGCTGAAGAAGGGAATCCCTTCAGGCTGTAAAGTCATATTTGTCAATTAGAGTTATGTAGCCATGCTAAAACTTACTATTAAAGGATTGCGCTGCATGTAGTTAACTTCTTTTCGTAGACTCAAATGTCGCTTGCGCTCTCCAAGCACTCTCATCATTTGATCACAAACAGCTGTAAACAAGCAGTTACCATCTAAGGGTACATTTATGCACACCTGCAGGCCAAATTTTGTAATATTCTTGATTAGTGCAGCATGACCATTGAATGTATCAGATTTCTGCCTCTGCTCATGCAAAGCTGTTGTTACAGTAGGCATGATGAGTAATGCCTTGTACCAGCTCTTCATTTTGTTTTGAGCTGTCTTGTGTAATGGCAGTAGTTACTGCACAAGTTGATGTTCTGCTGCTACAAATTGCATTATCCATTTCCTGTAGGCATAAAAAAATGAACAGATTAGAACTGGTATACCAGCATAAGAATGCACATTACTTAATTGACTTGAGATGTTATCATGTTTACTTTTTGAAGTTGGTTGCTGCGATACTTCCTCTTAAGACCAGCAAGTAAATACATGTCACTGCCACATATCTGAGATATCACAGAAGGACCATACTGTTTGGAATCCTTTCTGTTGCTTCCATGTGATAGGCTGTACAATACCTGATCTCCTATCTTGAACGACACCATTTCTTTACCTTTAGCAATCTGCCCTTTAACTTTCCGTTCTTTCATGAATTGATTGTCCTCTTACAACCACCACCTCTCCATCTGCTGACTGTTGAGTACCATTAGACATGCTACCCTCCAGCTTTATTGTTGGTGCCACATCACTGGTCTTGGCCCTCCCAGAGCAGTTTTCTCCCTTGTCAGATCCCTAGCAGCAACCTCTTCAATTACTGGCTGTAGAACACCATCACATTCTGACACACGCTTTGTTAATAGTGTCACATTGCTAGCCTTAGTCCTCTTCCCTTTTGGAATCTTAAATCCCTTAGTAGTGATTTCTTTTTTTGCTGACTCTTGGGCACTGTCACAATCAGGTGTCACATCAGTATTCCTGGTTCTCTTCTCTTTCTGCATAGAGCCCTTTTCATCTGAGTGCTGGGCACCATCACACATGCCAACCTCTGTCTTAGCTGATAGTACTATGTCACCAGCGATAGCTCTCTTCACCTTCACTAATTGATCAGAATGAAACTTCCTTTTAAGACCAATAAGCTTATACGTGTTTTTCCCACATGCTTTGGCAACAAAAACAGGCCCTAGCCTTTTGGTGGATAGTTTGTCACCCTTTCTTGTATCTTGCCTGGAATTGGCATACCAGACTTCATCTCCGACTACAAACTCTTCTTGCCTGCAATGTTTTCTGTCGTACTGCCTTTTTTGGGTGGCCTGTGCTATGTGAATATTTTCACAAGCATCACTACGTTTTTCACCTAGCAACTTTGAGTTCACCATTAACTTTTCCATAGGGTTATCATCTTTATCAGCTTGAAATTTATGTGGTGGAAGATCTAATTCAATGGGTAGCCTTGCTTTCACACCATAAACAAGTTCAAATGGAGAATACAATGAAGATGATTGTATGGATGAGCGATAACCAAGCAAAAAAAAGGACTAGATCATCCTCCCAATTTAGCTTTCCACCTTCTGAGTACTTACTTAAGCAAGCACAAATTGTCTGGTTAAATCGCTCTGTGAGGCCGTTGCTTTGGGGATGATATGCTGTGCAGATGTGTCTAGCAATACCTAAGCTACTGCAAAAATTATCATTGAGCTCATTGCAAAACTCTCGTCCCTGGTCTGATATGATTATCTCTGGTACCCCAAACCTTCCTACTAGCTTCTTCAGACACCTAGACACAGTTAATGCCTCCTTATTAGGTATGCAATATACCTCTGGCCATTTGGTTAGATATTCTGTCAGCACCATTAGATAACAGACAACTGCACCTGACAATGGACCTACTAGGTCCATACCCCATTGTGCAAACGCTCGATTAGGAACACCAACCGGATGTAGGCTTGCAGTCTTCTTGGGCATTTTGTTCCTCCTTTGACACACTAGGCAAGTACCACAATATTCTGCTACATCCTTAGTCATTCCTTTCCAATAGTACCGCTCGGCTATCTTCTCTTGCCTGTAAATGAATAAGAGTATATATACGATTCAAATACAGTTACCATTGGCTAGCCTTACGTTTTATGAATTCCAAAGTGACCCCCTGCCGGATCTTTATGGACACTTTCAAGCATCCGCATCTTTTCGTCGATTTTTACCACCCTGTATCGTTCATCCTGGGGCTCGTCCCGCAAGCGCGCACCGGTAGCCTGTGTAGACGCCAATGCTCCAGTTTCAGGTTTTTTGCGCCTTTTAAGTTTGAACAAAAGACCGTCATAGGTAGCGAAGCTTTCACATTTTTGACGATATGCCCTTTTAGCCTCTTTGTCTTTGGACTCTTCCACACCTCGAGGCCAAGATCTTTGCTTATCACTTTTGCTCTCAAGGAACCGCACTATATCATTGTATTCTTCAGTTTCCATCAGTGCACCGTGTGCGTTAGAAATGTAACAGCAATCTCTATTTCAGTCACTTCAAAAAGATATGAACATTTTTAGTTTATATAGCATGACCCCTATCTCAGAGCTAGGTGCAGTGCTTCTATGCAGGCACGAAGTACAGGACAAATTACTATTCATCGTGCATGAAAGAGTCTATTCAAAACACTTGAATGGGGGTGACAGTCTATTCCAAGGGAGGATGATCTATTCCAGAATAATCTATCACATGAATGGGGGGGATAGTCTATTCCAAGGGAGGATGATCTATTCCGGAATAATCTATCACAGGAGGATTGATTATTCCGGAGTAGAGCATCCGGGAGGGTAAAATTACTGGGGGATAAACTATTTCGTGACACCGGCAAGAGTCGAAAGCGACGCTGAGCGCGACCGAGCTTGATGTATTTCGATGAGACAGGGTCCCTAACCCTAACCCTAACCTTTGCGATGTGTAAACACGTGTAAACCCAGACTTTACCACCTTTACACTATTGCGTAAACATTAGGTTTGCTTCGTTGTAAACATAAGTAAATATGTGTAAACCTGAGCTTTACCTCATCTTTACATCGTGTTTACCGCTTGCGTAAACCCGTTTTTTATGCAGTGTACCCCTACTCCTCCCCTCCTACCCCTACTCCTCCCCTACTAGAGGGGTTGAGTCCCACCCTAAAGTTAAACACTTTTCATCATTGGCCTGGTGTTTCCTGCTCTCCGTTGCCTCAAGGACTGCACCAAATGTTGCTCCCGCTTCAGCTAAAGTTGAAGGATTTAGCGGTGAGACAACGGAGATGTCCAGGGCAACGGGCCGTCCATGATTCCAATGCTTCAGGAGAATATCAGCAGGCCGTGACTGTGAATGGTCAGGAATGAGCCCAGCACCAGCTTCAACTTCGATTGAAGCATGGGCAAGGTGAAGAAACTGCGCTAAAGTGTCCCTGAGAGCATTATGGCGTGTAATAACATCCCCCCACATTTGCATGTTAATGCATGGTGTCCAAGAGGGTCCAGACTGTGGGCAGGGCAGAAAGCACACTGAGAACCCTGGGAGGTATCTAGGCCTAGCCACCACTTGACAGCTACCCTGAATTCAATTGGGTCAAGATGGAGAGCTAGGGATGTGGAGGGAATAACTGATAACCAGGATGTCGCATGGGGGGCTGAAACTGATAGCAACCTAGCCTTGTTAGCAGGGGCGGATTGATAAAAGAGGACTTGAAAGCAATAGTCGTTTACTTTTGAAGACAGAAGCTTCTGACAGGCGAGGAAACCACAGAATTTGCAGACAGTTTCTCAATTAGAGCAACAGTAGAATTGAAGTGGTCCAAGGCATTTTTAAGGTGTATGTCATCTGTATCATACACCCCAGAGGAGCAGAAGGAAGCAATAAAAGCTGAGATGGAGTGTAGGGACAGTGAGCACAACCCAAGACCATCACTGTTAAGGCCAAGTTGGGCCTGACACCAGCCTCATCTGACATTTCAAAACCTATGCAGTCCATGAAACAGTGGTGGACGTCATTGTTGAAAGCTTGAAAGCCTCTGATACTAAATTGGTTGGAATTGAGCGAGCCAAGTAGCTTAACCTGCAAAACTGCCACATAGACGAAGTAATGTTAATCATAGATTGACCGTGCGTTTGTGACTTAAGTCACAAATCACTAATTATATTCATGTGGCCTTTCAAAACTTAGCTACCTTCATGTGGATTGTGTAAATTGATAGGTACAGCTACAAAATCAGTGAATATATAAATGTACATGTAGAATGTGAGCAGCTGAATGTGTATGCAAGGCACTATATTTACAATGCAGCATCTGCAATATGCTTTACTAGACAATTGCTTCCTTGCTTTGATCGCAGTCCACATAGAGCCACGATTTTTCCATTTGATGCATCTGAGCAAACACTACAACAGTTCTTGCAGGGGCTCCTACAAACACTGCATAGTCTGCTTGCATAAGTAGCAGTGCACAGTTCAGAATCCTTGTTGTATAATGGAAGAGACTTTAGTGGTACAAAATTAGGTAGCAAATGCTCATTTTCACTTTCAAGCCTTGTACGATGGTTCGCCTGTGTGCCTATGCTTATCTGCATTAGCAAGGCTTTGGCAACAGCTTCAGTGAAGTTGGAGTGGCTCAGCATACTGCTTCCTGGGTGGAACTTCTTGTACAAGAGGTATGCATCAGTTTCTACAATCCCAAGAACTGTTGCCACAACACGGTTTGTCCAAGACTGGGTTCGCCATGCTGTTTCCAGTGCCAGGCCTCCTTGACGCATGTCTATAATCGATGCTGCATCAAAATAGGATTCAACAATCTTCTTTCGCTTGACAGTTTTGTTAAATACTTCCGTCTACTCATCTACGCACAGCTGCCACCCAGGATAGAACTTCTCTACTCTTCGCTGATTGAAGCATTCGATCAAGCGGCGAACTGATGGCCATTTATCACTGTTATTCTCATCTTCAGGGCAGAATGATAGGCATCTAAGTAAAATTTCAAAGCGATTTCGTGACAGGCCATATCGCTCCCCAAAACGAGGAGTTTAGCTAAGTTTTGAAAGGCCACATGAATATAATTAGTGATTTGTGACTTAAGTCATATGACTTAAGTCACAAACGCACGGTCAATCTATGATTAAAGCTACTTGAGGATCTATGACAGAAACCCCAGTGCAAAAGCTTGCGAGCTTCAAGCCATTTTGAGGCAATAAAGTTTGCACAGTCACCTATTGGGCATCGTAATATCTCAAAATGAGGCAAATGGAAAACTTTGAGCTCTGGTGGGAAAGGGGAGGTATCACTCGGGCAGTACAGCTCACATTTAGAGATATTGACATGTAGACCAAGAGGGGGTCCTAACTCCTGTTTAATAAGGGCCAAAGATGTACAAATTGAAGATTTCTTGCCTGCTAAGATGCCATCATCCAGATACCAAGCTTGATATAATAGAAGGTTGCACTCAGTATCCTCTTTAATAGCTCCAGCAGCCTTATGCAGGACCAAAGCAAACAGAAAAGGACCCAGTGGGTCTCCCTGCTGCACACCTGATTGTGATGTTAGCTGGCCCATAGGGTGCCACAAAAAAGGGTGAGAGCCGTAACACCATGCCACCCAAGGAAGCAAATCTGGAAAATGCTTAGCGCAAATACTACAAGCTTTAGCAAACATACCCTCATGAGACAAAAAGACTGCAAAATTAATGAGATTTCGCGGGATAGAGTCATCTGAGTGGATGCGCTCCAAAGGTCCTATCGCTCTGTGACTCATCGCCATATTCCATAGTGTTGCGTGTTCTCCTCTACACCACAGATTGCATAGCGCATCTATTGGGGTTGGTTTATTATGCCTACCACCCCTTATCTTTGAAGGCAAGAGGTACTTTGGTAGCATAAATAACTTCAGTCAAGAGTCCAATGAGTTGTCGTGAAGCACTGCTTTCAAAGAAAAAGACAACGCTAGAGCAAATACAGGACGAGACTTTTTGGAAATGTGTCGTAAGGTTCGGCAGGATAGTAGGCATCGAGATTTAGCCACAAGTGCTCGACAATCACATATATACAAGTCTTGTTCCTGTAACCATTCACTAGGTACATCCCCCCCGAAAGAGACCCCGTGCGTGAAGGCCCATATGTGAACGCCACATGGTTGGAGCAATAAGCTCGTGGCAGCCAGCTACAATGCACTGCTTCATGTGAAGAGGTCTGACTAATGGTACCTGAGGCAATATCAGTGTGAGGATATCCACTTGCAAAGGCTCGGGCGATACTGGGACAGGTGAAGGAAGCACAGAAGGTTCTACATGTATGTGGAGTGTATGCGCTGGCACTGCCAAAGAAGAAGGTGTGAATGAAGTGCTAGGAGAGGGCTGCGGTGATGAGGGTGTCCCATGCGAAACCAACGATTGGGATGGCCCAGGTGACGACGTATTAAAACATAGATATGGCACAGAGGGCGGCAGCGAACTACCAACTATCAAACCGCTATTATTATTTGAAAGCAAGGACTCACAGCTGCTGCCATTGGACTTGGATGAATGGCGGCTGTCATTCAAGCAAGACGTGCACCGGGCCTGCTTAATGGTAACAAGGACTAATTTGCAATTCACACCAGCGGTGATACCTGCTTCGTGAAGTAAGTCCGCCAAGATTCCAGGGTCGTTTTTCGAAAAGTGTCCCTGCAGGTGTTTTTTTAAAAGCATCCTTCGTCCCTAAAGATAAGGAACAACCAGGTAAGAAACATTCAAACCTACCTACAGAAACGCTCTGACGATTGTGCTCCCTCTTGAAATGCGCTTACCACGCGCCATCACAAATTTTATTATTATTTTAAAAATTAAACATGTTACATGTAATGTTACGCGCATGCATAACTTATCGCCAGTTAATTATCGCGTTGAATAAAATTACTAACTGAACCCACCAATCATGTCTTCATCGCTACTATTCACTCAGTCCATTGTCCTCTTCGACAAAGCCCACTGGCTTAGCGATTGCATCGATGCCAGAGAAATTTCATGATCACTTCTCGAAGTCTTTTATTTTACCTTTGAATTGAAGGCCAGGGCCAGATGTGTTCGCTTCGAGCCGAATGGTGTTTAAAATACAGCTGGCTCCATTACGATTCATCTTTACTGGCATGAAGGCAGAGCATGAGAATAAATTTTTGGCAAGTACCAAACGCGATCGAGCTTTCTTTAGCAAAGGAGTTAAAAACTAGAAAGATGCCATCATCGCGTCAATAATAACGTACACCTAGACATACTTGCATAACATGTCAATGTCAATTGAGTTAACCACATAAAGCTGCTAAACATTAACCAAGAAAGCCACTGCCTTATATCAGATATGTTATTGCGGAGGAGTCTGTTCGAGGTATAACGAATTTGCCGCACCTTTATTTATAGCCAATTTGGTGGAGTAAGCATTTTTAATGTCTACAATCGCAATTCTTGCCATGATTTTGGGCAGAATAATGCACAACTTGCAAAACTTCTGGGGCTTCACCCCAGACCCCGATGGGGGAGCTTACACCACTCCCCCATACCCCCTAGCTGGGCGGGAGGGTGTTATACCCCCTCCCACACCCATCCCCTTTGTCTACACCCAATTCATTAATTATTTATTCATTTGCCGGACCATTGTTTTATACCTTCCGACGCCCATGTATCAACAATGCTACTTTGCCTGAATACATTACCCATCATCAATGACGTGGAACAATGTGACATGTGCTGATACAGTATGTCCATTTAGAAATATCGCTGTTACTCAATGATATCATCACTGCGACATTATGTACACTTGTCATCACTGCTGACATATTATGAAATTTTTTGGCTGTGTATATATACAGGGTGTTTCACAATAAAGGAAAATTGTTATAAATTAACCACAAGCAGTTAATTTACTGGTAATTGTTGTTAAAGTTCTAACAGCAAAAGAAGACATGCTCGTATAACAAAATTAATATTATCTTTAATGGTTAATTAACAATAATAAAAGTCCCAAAATCCCCATTCATTTCAACTAATGTTAATAAATGTAGGGTTGGTGGTTAGTCAAAAGATGCAAACTGTATTTAAGTAATTGCTTCCATTTAGAAGTTATTCAAGATTGAAATCTTGATTTTTGATTTTCGCAATTTAGGAGCCATTGTATCTAGATTTAGTGGTTTGAATTTATTAATAAATTTGGCCAAGTTGATATTATTAAAATTCAAGGAAATGTTGGAGCTTTGGAATGCCTCTAAAATGGTATGGTTTAATTAGGTGTTATCGGGATTATTAATTCGTTTTGTTTATTTATTTTTGATTTTACTAAATTAATTATTAATTTAATATTTAGTTTGTTTACATCAGCATATAAGCTCGCATTTTAAATTTTATTAACTGCTTGTGGTTAATTTATAAAGAATTGTCCTTGATTGTGAAACACCCTGTATATAAAGCTTAAATGTAGGTGTGACCTACCGTATAGTGGTTAATTTAACTTTGCCCAGACCTACTACTAGTAAACCATTTACTGTTCTACAGCGAAGTAGGAACTGTATCCAATCATCACGAGTCCTTGAAGCGATCGAGTATCCGGATAGATTCTGAAGCTATTGGTGTGATTTTCATTCCTTAGCAGTGTTCCTGTCCCGAACTATGACAAAATAAAGGAAGAAGAACCTAAGGAAAATCGGGACCGAGTACGACCACTTTTTGTTCTTTACAAGCGCAGTGTTTTGACATCGGACAAACGCAAAACTGTGTATTTCTGTCTTTTATATTTGCAACAAGCTGAGCCATCAGACCGTTGGTTTCCCTGATAAAGACAATCTCGTTTTTTTTTAATGAGTTCATAATACGGGTCAAATCCTATATGAGAGTTACTGACGTAACTCTCGATAATGTGGCTATGAGTTAATTGAAAGCGTACGTACCGAGTTGGCACGAGAGTCCACATGCATTGCACGATCACCTCAATTACTTGTTAACTTTACTCCGCTAATCGCTAGTTTACAAGTCAAAGCCAGCCGTAACGAGATTGCTCCAAGTCTTTGGGGCGGAGAATAGGCGGAACCAGATATAAATTGTATATTTATGTGCTCAGAAGAATGGGAAGCGCGTTAGGATATATTGGTGGCGCGAATCGGGCGGGAAATATGCACAAACTTTGCACTGCCATATAACTGTAACGGATGAAAATAAAATCAACGATCTGAACAAATCAATAGTTACTGGACTCCACTATGTATGTTCAACCCTCGCACCTCGATAAATGTGGATTTCTAACCAGCGGGGTTAACGAATGTTGTATTCGCGGCACGGAAAGTACTTAAATTACAAAAATCGATTTCCACATAGAGAAATGGTGTGGGAACAAGTGTACGAAATTTAAAAGGAAAACGTACCGTTGCGAAGATGTGTTGTTAAGTGTACCATGTTATTTTTATAGTGATAAAATTATAACCTCACAAGCCTAATTTTGCTAGACACTGTTCCATATATCTATATATGGAACGTTCTAAATTCAAAGCGCTATATCTTCAGAATGGTTTGCGCTATTCATTTCCTATCTTCAGCACTTTGTGCTACACCATTTCTATGTGGTAGAATATATTTCGGGGTCTTGCATTTTTTCCGTGTCAGTATTGCAGCATCCGATACCCCATCAGGTTCAAATCCGCCATAACTTTCTGTAGGAGTAATGAAATCGCTTCAAATTCGGTTTGTAAGTAGAGAGGTCCTATACCTATCGATTTATTCTGTTCGTTAATTTTTATGTCATCCATTACGGAGATACAGTTGAACAAACTACATGCACTTTTTCCCGCTCGATTCGTGCCAAAGATATAATCACCGCCTCCCATATATTGAGCGGGACGCGATTTGCCCCAAATCATTGGCACAAATCGAGCGGGAAAAAGTGCACGTAGTTCGTTCAACTGTATCTCCGTAACGGATGACATAAAAATTAACGAACAGAACAAATCGATAGGTATAGGACCTCTCTACTTATATGTACAAACCGAATTTGAAGCGATTTCATTACTCCTACAGAAAGTTATGGTGGATTAGAACCCGGTGGAGTATCGGACGTTGCAATACTGACACGGAAGGCGGGCAAGACCCCAATAAATAGCACAAACCATTCTGAAGATATAGCGCTTTGGATTTTATGCTATAATATATATATATATGGGACAGTGTCCAGCAAAATCGGGCTTGTGGGGTTATAATTTTATCACTATAAAAATTGTACGTTACACTTAACAGCACATCTTCGCAACGGTACAACCTTTTCCTTTCAAATTTCGTACACTTGTTCCCACACCATTTCTCTCTGTGGAAATCGATTTTTGTAATCTACGTAGTTTCCGTGCAGCGGGTACAGCATTCGTTAACCTCGCGGGCTAGAAATCCACATTTCTCGAGGTGCGAGTGTTGAAAACGCGTCAAATTCGGAACATACATAGTGAAGTCCTGTAGCTATTGATTTGTTCAGATCGTTGATTTGTATATTATCCGCTACGGTAATATGGCAGTGCAAAGTTAGTGCATATTTCCCGCTCGATTCGCGCCACCAATGTATCCTAACGCGCTTCCCGTTCTTCCGAGCACATGAATATGCAATTTATATCTGGCTCCGCTTATTCTCCGCCCCAAAGACCCAGTACGTACGTACCACTTTTGCTTGCTGGAAATTAAAGTGGAAACAATCTCGTTACGGCTGGCTTTGACTTTACAACTAGCGATTAGCGAAGTAAAGTTAACAAGTAATCGAGGCGATCGTGCAATGCACGTGGACTCTCGTGCCAACTTGGTACGTACGCACTCATAGCCACATTATAATACATCGCAGACAGCAGGAGGGTGGTGATTGATTCATTTAGGAAAAGGCTTTCCGGGGACAAGTACGATTGCTAAGCCTTACTGTATACTACATGTACTATAAGTCTTGCTGCCTTCTTTGCACAACGTTAGCAACACAAACTAGTGCTATGGTGCAGTGCCATGCAGTTATAAGAAGTGCTGTTACTGTGCTTGTAAAGTAGTGCTATGGTGTTGTGCTTGTGAAGTAGTGCCATTGTGCAGTACCCGTTATGGTGCTGAAGTAGTGCCATGCATGGGTGAAGTAGTGCTATGGTGCTGATTGTGTAGTGCTATGGTGCTGCATTTATGAAGCAGAGTGCTGACGTAGTGCTATGGTGCAGTACTAGTGAAGTAGTGCCATCGTTCTGTGCTTGTGAAGTAGTGCTATGGTGCTGATTGCATATTGATATGGTGCAGTGCTTGTGACATAGTGCTATGGTGCAGTGCTTGTGACGTAGTGCTATGGTGCAGTGCTTGTGACGTAGTGCTATGGTGCAGTGCTTGTGATGTAGTGCTATGGTGCAATGCTTGTGACGTGCTATGGTGCAGTGCTTGTGATGTAGTGCTATGGTGCAGTGCTTGTGCAAGGAAGCAAGGGCCATGGGGGCCATTACCCCCATTTTTTTGTCACAGGGGGGCATTGCCCCCCCCCCCCCTCACCTTTATTCAGTACGATCTATACACCATCCTATGTCAGGTCCTCAGCCTATAGACATGCACATTTATTTGTACCCCCCACCTTTAAATACCTTACTACACACCTGATGGTGGCACCGTGCTTCTGAAGTAGTGCTATGCTTGCTGTGGTGCTTATTGTGTAGTGCTATGGTGCTGCGTTTATCAAGTAGTGATATTGTGCAGTGCTAAGCAATGCTATGGTGCTGTGTTTGTGAAGCATGTGAAGTAGTGCTATGGTGTTGTGCATGTGAAGTAGTGCCATCCCTGTTATGGTGCCGAAGTAATGCCATGGGTGAATTATGTGTGCTGATTTTGTGGTGCTATGGTGCCATGGTATGTGCTATGCTTGTGAAGTACAGTGTACATGTACATGTAGTGCTAGGGTGTTGATTGTGTAGTGCTATGGTGCTGATTGTATAGTGCTATGGTGCTGATTGTATACTGCTATGGTGCTGCATTTATGAAGTAGTGCTATGGTGCAGTGTTTGTGAAGTACATGTAATGGTATGGGTCAGTGGCATAGGACGTACGAGTACCATTGGGGCCATAGCCCCCCTCCACCCCCTCCACCAGTACCATATATAAATGGAGGGGGGGGGGGGTGCTACACGCTGTCCTAAAAATCCGATCTCTCCCCCCTCGGCCTATAGACATGCTCATTTATTTGCACCCCCACCTTCCTACATTGTACACGCCTGATGGTGCTGTCCTTCTGAAGTAGTGCCTTGGTGCTATACTAGTGAAGTAGTGTTGTGGTGTTTATTGTGTAGCGCTATGGTGTTACATTTATGAAGTAGTGCTATGGTTTGTGAAGTAGTTCTATGGTGCAGTGTTTGTTCAGAAGTAGTGCTATGGTGCAGTGCTTGTGCGAGGAAGCAAGGGCCATGGGAGCCATTGCCTCCATTTTATTGTCATAAGGGGGCCATTGCCCCCCCCCTCCCCCTCTCACCTTTATTCTGTATGATGTATAAAAGTATAAATGGAGGGGGGAGTGGGGGGGGGGGAAGTGGTATACGCCATCCTAAAATTTCTGAGTCAGGTCCTCAACCTATAGACACGCTTATTTATTTGTACCCCCCACCTTTAAATACCTTCCTACACACCTGATGGTGGCACTGTGCTTCTGAAGTAGTGCTATAGTGCTGTGGTGCTTATTGTGTAGTGCTATGGTGCTGTGTTTGTGAAGCATGTGAATTAGTGCCATCCCTGTTTAGTGCTGAAGTAGTGCCATGGGTGAAGTAGTGCCATGGGTGAAGTAGTGCTATGGTGCTGATTGTGTAGTGCTATGGTGCTGATTGTGTAGTGCTATGGTGTTGATTGTGTAGTGCTATGGTGCCATGTTATGTGCTAAGGTGCTGATTGTGTAGTGCTATGGTGCTGATTGTGTAGTGCTATGGTGCTGATTGTGTAGTGCTATAGTGCTGATTGTGTAGTGCTATGGTGCTGATTGTGTAGTGCTATGGTGCTGATTGTGTAGTGCTATGGTGCTGATTGTGTAGTGCTATGGTGCCGATTGTGTAGTGCTTTGGTGCCGATTGTGTAGTGTTATGGTGCCGATTGTGTAGTGCTATGGTGCCAATTGTGTAGTGCCATGGTGCTAATTGTGTAGTGCTATGGTGCCGATTGTATACTGCTATGGTGCTGATTATGTAGTGCTATGGTGCTGCATTTATGGCATGCTATGGTTAAGTGTTTGTGAAGTAGTGCTATGGTCAATGGCATAAGAAGTATGGGGCCATTGGGACCATAGCCCCCCCCCACCCCCTCCACAGTACCATGTATAAGAGTATAAATGGTGGGGGGAGGGGTGTGCCACACACCATCCTAAACGTAGGTCAGATCTCTTCCCCCCTCCCCCTCTCCCCTCAGCCTATAGACATGCTCATTTATTTGCACCCCCCACCTTCCTACACGCCTGATGGTGCTGTCCTTCTGAAGTAGTGCCTTGGTGCTATACTAGTGAAGTAGTGCTGTGGTGCTTATTGTGTAGTGCTATGGTGCTGCACTTATCAAGTAGTGATATTGTGCAGTGCTAAGCAATGCTATGGTGCTGTGTTTGTGAAGCATGTGAAGTAGTGCTATGGTGTTGTGCATGTGAAGTAGTGCTATGGTGTTGTGCATGTGAAGTAGTGCTATGGTGTTGTGCATGT
Source organism: Spongilla lacustris (assembly GCA_949361645.1). Taxonomy (NCBI): domain Eukaryota; kingdom Metazoa; phylum Porifera; class Demospongiae; order Spongillida; family Spongillidae; genus Spongilla; species Spongilla lacustris. The sequence continues at coordinate 5,473,476 of OX442423.1, read as the reverse complement.
GAAGTAGTGCTATGGTGTTGTGCATGTGAAATAGTGCCATCCCTGTTATGGTGCTGAAGTAATGCCATGGGTGAAGTATGTGTGCTGATTGTGTAGTACAAGGGTGCTGATTGTGTAGTGCTATGGTGCTGATTGTGTAGTGCTATGGTGCTGATTGTGTAATGCTGTGTGCTGATTGTGTAGTGCTATGGTGCCATGGTATGTGCTATGCTTGTGAAGTACAGTGTAGTGGTGCTATGGTGCTGATTGTGCAGTACTATGGTGCTGATTGTGTAGTGCTATGGTGCCATTGTGTAGTGGTATGATGCAGTGCTTGTGAAGTAGTGCTATGGTGCTAAAAGTGTAATGCTATGGTGTTGAAGTAGTGCTATGGTGCTGTGCCTGTGAAGTAGTGCTATGGTGCTGATTGTGTAGTGCTATGGTGCTGCATTTATGACATAGTGCTATGGTCAGTGGCAAAGGAAGTATGGGGGCCATTGGGCCCCCCCTCCACAGTGTGAAATAGTGCTATGGTGCAGTCCCTGTGATGCTGTGCTATGGTGCTGTGCCTGTGAAGTAGTGCTATGGTGCTTGTGAAGTGCTTTTTTAAATAACATACATGTTCAAGCTGGGAAATTTGTTGGTGTAATTTGAACGTGAACACTTACCATTCAGCTGGTATGTGAACACTATTACCATTCAGTCTATGTAAACTTTCCAGTGGCCCAGTCCTGCCATAATCTGTAGTGATAGGTTAACAATAATATTCACTGCCACCATATGCGAGGCTTCCAAAGCTGCTTCTGTACTGTGTGAGCTCTTTTTTTTGCACCCCCCAACTTTATATACCTTCCTTCGCACCTGTTAGTGCCTTGGTGCTATGCTTATGAAGTAGTGCTATGGTGCTTTCTATGGTGCTGTTTTATCAAGAAGTGCTATTTTGCAGTGCTATTGTTGCAGTGCCTGTGAAGCAGTGCTATGGTGCAGTGCTTGTGAAGTAGTGCTATGGTGCTGTGCCTGTGAAAAAGCACTTCACAAGCACAGCACCATAGCACAACTTCACAAACACTGCATCATAGCACTACCTTACAAGCACTGCACTATAAGAAATAACAAGCTTGTTGGTTATGAACACAGTCTATGTAAACTTTCCAGTGGCCCAGACCTGCCATAATCTGTAGTGATAGGTTAGCTATAATATTCACTGCTAACATATGCAAGGCTTCCAAAGCTTCTAGCCTGGACTTAAAAAAAAAAATCTCAACACTGCTCTTGTACTATATGAGCTACTATACAAATATTCAGAGTATTTTGCTCAGCTCCCTAGATGAAATAGGGGCCATGTATGAGGGGCACCACTTAGAATTTGCAAACACACACACGTACAGACACACACACACATATGCAGGCACATATACACACACAATCACAGATGTAGAACACACACAAGCAATCAAAGCAATCACTAATGTACATCAGGGTTGGCAGTCCGGGTAAGGATAGCTTTTGGAATTTAGAGGTGGTGGCAAGAGGTGAGGCAAGCTTATAGCTGGTGCCTCCGTATCTTAGGCTTCACACAAACACACCCCAGATCAGAGCACAAGGTGTTATTGGCAGTATGTATTGACCTGGGTACCCTCACTTCCAATAGTGCTAGGGGGTCAAATGAAGAGGTGAGAAGTGATGGGCAAGTCTAGAGCCATTGCCTTTCCCATGTACCAGTTGGATAACAGCTTTGGCAAGTTTTGGAGTGGTCAGGAGACATAGCTCCACACTGAGGTGGTCACTATAGCTGCATGATGGCCGAGGTGGTCATAGCTTGCTTTAAAGACCATCTATTGTTTCCATCTGAGCATATTTCCCATGCAGCCATTAAGTGGTGACCTGGCCTGCATGACATCAGTTCAAGGTGCACCTTGTGCCATGGAAGCTACATGTGTATTGCTTGGGCATTGCACCCCATTAAAAGGGGGCTGTAAACTATACATGAACATTAATTAAAGGTGTAGTACGCTTTCAAAAAGTAAGATTTCAAGGAGCATCAGATGTGTACATGAGTCACAAGCCCATTCCCAATTAAAATGAGGATGGGTGGTGCAAACTGTTGTCTTTTCAAGTGTTGGTTTAGGTACTAAACTTGGTTTAATGTTTTGGGGGTATGCGAGCAATATACTAAAATCCACAGGGTTGTACCCCCTGGGAAAGCCTCACTTCCATTCAAACCTGAGCCTAGGGAAAGCCTCTCCTCCATTCAAACCTAAAGCCTTAAAGTCTGGGATAAGTCTCACTTACATTAAACTAATCCCCTCATCCAATCTAACACACTGTCCCCAAAGATATTGACACCGGTTGATATGGTTCCAGGTCACACATGTATATAATGGATGGTAGGGTGGGCAGCAATCACTCAGTCCAAAGCCAAGTCTGCCAGCTGCATTGTTTACCCACCCAACACTCCACCTGTACTTGTACACATGTTTGCTGTGTTCTTACTTGCACATCAATGGTAGGCGGCACCCTTCGGGCTTCTACCCTGACCTAACCACCTTAACTTGACCAGCATCAAGGGGTGGGGCTGACCTAATGGGGACCAGCGTTTCCCTTGGTTCCAGTCAGGCTCAGGGTAGGGGGTCAGCACCCTTACGCACACCCGACTGACCGGCTGTCGCCTACCCCCCTTTTGGGCAAACTGTAAATTATGTCAAGTGCAATGGGTATCACGATCAGAGCGCACGTAGCTACCAAGCATGAGGGAGCATTCAGACAGCATTAAATGAGGATTAAGGGCTAACCTTCCTATAGCAATTACCAATACTCCTGAAACAAAATGGGTAACAAGTTGTCTTTGATCTGTAGTAGCCCACCATAAAAAGCACTATTTCACAAGCACAGCACTATACTAGCACTTCTTAACAGGCGCTGCACAATAGCACTACTTCACAGGCACAACACCATAGCACAACTTCACAAGCACTGCTTCACAAGCATTGCACCATAGCTCTACTTCATAAATTCGGCACCATAGCATTACACTATTAGCACCATAGCAGTATACAATCAGCACCATAGCACTACACAATCAGCACCATAGCACTACACAATCAGCACCATAGCACTACACAATCAGCACCATAGCACTACACAATCAGCACCATAGCACTACACAATCAGCACCATAGCACTACACAATCAGCACCATAGCACTACACAATCAGCACCATAGCACTACACAATCAGCACCATAGCACTACACAATCAGCACCATAGCACTACACAATCGCACCATAGCACTACAAAATCAGCACCATAGCACTACTTCAGCACTAAACAGGGATGGCACTACTTCACATGCACAACATTATAGCACTACTTCACATGCTTCACAAACACAGCACCATAGCATTGCACAAAAACACTACTTGATAAACACAGCCCATAGCACTACACAATAAGCACCACAGCACCACTTCACAAGCATAGCACCATGGTACTACTTCAGAAGCACAGTGCCACCATCAGGTGTGTAGGAAGGTATTTAAAGGTGGGGGGTACAAATAAATAAGTGTGTCTATAGGTTGAGGACCTGACTTAGGATGGTGCATAGCACTTCCCCCCCCCTCCCCCCTCCATTTATACTTTTAAACATCATACAGAATAAAGGTGAGGGGGGAGGGGGGGGGGGGCAATGCCCCTCTACAACAATAAAATGGAGGCAATGGCCCCCATGGCCCTTGCACCATAGCACTACATCACAGCCACTGTACCAAGCACTCCTTCACAGTCACTGCACCATAGCACTACTTCAGAAGGACAGCACCATCAGGCGTGTAGGAAGGTGAGGGGTGCATATAAATGAGCATGTCTATAGGCCGAGGGGGGAGGGGGGAGAGATCTGATCTATATTAGAACTTTTAGGATGGCTAACCCATAGCACTAAGTCACAAACACTGCACCATAGCCCTACTTCATAAATGCAGAACCATAGCATTACACTATTAGCATCACAGCACTACACAATCAGCACCATAGCACTACACAATCAGCACCATGGCACTACACAATCAGCACCATAGCACTACACAATCAGCACCATAGCACTACACAATCAGCACCATAGCACTACACAATCAGCACCATGGCACTACACAATCAGCACCATAGCACTACACAATCAGCACCACAGCACTACACAATCAGCACCATAGCACTACACAATCAGCACCTTAGCACTACACAATCAGCACCTTAGCACTACACAATCAGCACCATGGCACTACACAATCAGCACCATAGCACTACACAATCAGCACCATAGCACTACACAATCAGCACCATAGCACTACACAATCAGCACCATAGCACTACACAATCAGCACCATGGCACTACACAATCAGCACCATAGCACTACACAATCAGCACCATAGCACTACACAATCAGCACCATAGCACTACACAATCAGCACCTTAGCACTACACAATCAGCACCTTAGCACTACACAATCAGCACACATAATTCACCCATGGCATTACTTCAGCACCATAACAGGGATGGCACTACTTCACATGCACAACACCATAGCACTACTTCACATGCTTCACAAACACAGCACCATAGCATTGCTTAGCACTGCACAATATCACTACTTGATAAACGCAGCACCATAGCACTACACAATAAGCACCACAGCAAGCATAGCACTACTTCAGAAGCATGGTGCCACCATCAGGTGTGTAGTAAGGTATTTAAAGGTGGGGGGGTACAAATAAATGTGCATGTCTATAGACTGAGGACCTGACATAAATTTTAGGATGGTGTATAGATCGTACTGAATAAAGGTGAGGGGGGGGTGGGGAATGCCCCCCTGTGACAATAAAATGGGGGTAATGGCCCCCATGGCCCTTGCTTCCTTGCACAAGCACTGCACCATAGCACTACGTCACAAGCACTGCACCATAGCACGTCACAAGCATTGCACCATAGCACTACATCAAAATCGATTATTTCGACTATGAAAAAAAGTCCAATCGATTTTTCAGGTTAATAGCAACTTGAAAATCGGTTATTAGAAGCATTAAATCGATTTTGGCGATTAGTGCACCATTAATTTGCCAACGATTACCTAGGTTTTATGAGGTTTTTCGATTTTTGATATTGGCCAGATATATCGCAGTTTCTCAAGTCTATACACGTATAGCCAGTTTTATTACTTATCAGCTGGTTATGCCAACATTAAAACAACAGTTACCAGCGCGTCCCTTATAAGATAGTATCCTCAGGGAATGGGAACGAGGCGCATTCCAATGTAATGCCAATGGCGGTGGACGGGAATTATAAGTTAGTGTAATGTGTTTCAAATATCTTTTCACCAAAGAACACGTTCTTGCATGTTGGGTGGATGGGTGGAACACCTTTTCACACATATGCCAAAGCCGCCAATCAAGACATGTACGATTTCATAATGTTATGGCCGAACGTCTGGAAAAGAGCCAGTCACCCGTGCTGCTGTGCAAAAGAGTACATATAGCACGTTCGATTAACGCGCATGTACTATATATACTGCAGAGAGCGCGAACGCATTTAAATCGCCGTGCCCACTGACTGCGCGTACCTTGACTAATTCAGCCGGGTCCCCAGACTAATGTTCATTACATCATATCAACAATGTTTCTGTTTATCGATTAATTAACCCTTTGTAAGGGAAAAGGGTAATCGATTTCCTACCGATTTCTGCATATGAAGGAAACGAATATCGACTAATCGCGACTAAGAAAAACAGAATCGGTTATTTCGACTAAAGGAAATTCTGAAATCGGTAACCTGCTATTCTACTAACTGCATAGTCGACCGAATAGGTAATCGCGAATAATCGGTTAACCTACAAAACCTGAAAACCGGTTACACACCCTAATCACAAGCACTGCACCATAGCACTACGTCACAAGCACTGCACCATAGCACTACGTCACAAGCACTGCACCATAGCACTGTCACAAGCACTGCACCATATCAATATGCAATCAGCACCATAGCACTACTTCACAAGCACAGAACGATGGCACTACTTCACTAGTACTGCACCATAGCACTACGTCACACAGAGGCACTCTGCTTCATAAATGCAGCACCATAGCACTACACAATCAGCACCATAGCACTACTTCACCCATGCATGGCACTACTTCAGCACCATAACGGGTACTGCACAATGGCACTACTTCACAAGCACAACACCATAGCACTACTTTACAAGCACAGTAACAGCACTTCTTATAACTGGCACTGCACCATAGCACTAGTTTGTGTTGCTAACGTTGTGCAAAGAAGGCAGCAAGACTTATAGTACATGTAGTATACAGTAAGGCTTAGCAATCGTACTTGTCCCGGAAAGCCTTTTCCTAAATGAATCAATCACCACCCTCCTGCTGTCTGCGATGTATTATAATGTGGCTATGAGTGCGTACGTACCAAGTTGGCACGAGAGTCCACGTGCATTGCACGATCGCCTCGATTACTTGTTAACTTTACTTCGCTAATCGCTAGTTGTAAAGTCAAAGCCAGCCGTAACGAGATTGTTTCCACTTTAATTTCCAGCAAGCAAAAGTGGTACGTACGTACTGGGTCTTTGGGGCGGAGAATAGGCGGAGCCAGATATAAATTGCATATTCATGTGCTCGGAAGAACGGGAAGCGCGTTAGGATACATTGGTGGCGCGAATCGAGCGGGAAATATGCACTAACTTTGCACTGCCATATTACCGTAGCGGATAATATACAAATCAACGATCTGAACAAATCAATAGCTACAGGACTTCACTATGTATGTTCCGAATTTGACGCGTTTTCAACACTCGCACCTCGAGAAATGTGGATTTCTAGCCCGCGAGGTTAACGAATGCTGTACCCGCTGCACGGAAACTACGTAGATTACAAAAATCGATTTCCACAGAGAGAAATGGTGTGGAAACAAGTGTACGAAATTTGAAAGGAAAAGGTTGTACCGTTGCGAAGATGTGCTGTTAAGTGTAACGTACAATTTTTATAGTGATAAAATTATAACCCCACAAGCCCGATTTTGCTGGACACTGTCCCATATATGGGACAGTTTCCGCGAAAATGTCACCCTTTTATAACATTATAATGTTATAGAAATGCTTCTTGTTTTAAGTGATGTATGCATAGAAAGTACGTAGGTGAACCTATAAGATGCGGTTCTATCTAAGTGCATGTCCAGCTTCTACTCCAACGTAGGTTAACATGTAGTCATAGAAACACATGCACAAATGCATGTACAACTCAAAGCAAAATCACAGCAAAACAGTCATGTCACCTTGGCATGATATCATACAATGACAAATTAAGTGCTGGCATTGAATCAAACATAGGACCCAACCATGAATTTATAGCTTCTTTTTTTAATATAATCACATGCCCGCTAAATTTGGCTTCCTTAACACAATGTTTAATTTTTTCCCTTCCTGGAATTTTGGATCTCCATGCTGCAACCACATATACAGTGCGATTTTCAGGCCACTTAATTTTTTCCAGTTCTTGTTTTGTGAGGATCAATTTTGCCTTCAAGTCTGCCACATTAAACTGTGTCATACTTTTTAAATCAGACCACTTGATTTCTAACAGCATTAGATCATTGGCCATCTTACAAAGTATATCAAAACCAGATTGGTTTGTAGTAAATGTACATGGCTGGAAGTCCTTGACATTACGCCAACATGATGTTAAACTGGAATTATGAATGCATGTCCTCAGTGATCGATGTACACCTATAGTCAAAAGTATATCAGTGCCATAAATATCTTCTCTTTCCACACTAAAAAGGTTTGACAATCGTATGGTGGTCGTGACATTTTCTGAAATTTTATTTTTCCACTTGTATACCTCAACATGACCCCACAAGCGTAAAAGAAAGTAACGGCAAATAAACGTTTCCCAAGATCTATGTTCAATTAATTTCAACACATCATCATAGATATGATGTAATTGAAGACACAACCGATATAATTCCTTTTCTTCATGATTCTTTGGTACTCTTAGTGCATATTTACTGTATAATCGATGCAGCAATAATGGAGGAACACGAGGTACAAATTTCGTATTTTGAATTATACTGTTTACTATATAGCCCAATGATAACATATTGCCAAATGTCATTCCATGATATGTTATTGTTTGCTCAGAAACTTCTGTGTTTGTTAAACACACAGCTAAACAACACATAAATTTTTTAGGTGATATTTCAGGAAGGGTGAGATCTAATAAACTAATCCACTGCCACACAGTCATATCTTTGTTCGCGCTGATTATTTGATAAAGACGAGTAAGTGACCTTGGATGACCAGCACAAACAGCTACAGCTACACCAACATGTTTCAGTCTATCTTTATCAAATGATGTGATCTCTTTAAATGCTGTAAATGTTGGATCAAAGGATAGTGGCGAAAGACTGATCCAATTTATCTCTCTGTTCGATTGAGTGAGAGACATACATATTCCATTTGATAATACTCTAAATCTTGTATTGAATTGTTCAAATAAAACATATCCATCTAATGTTGTTATGATGACTTTCAAGAAATGTTTTTTAGAATACTGATCAATCTGATTGCAAAACTTCCTCAGAACAAGAGAAAAAGTTTTGCATTGATCAAGCTTCATAATTTCATCCACTCCTAATACAAAAGAAGGCAAATGATTAGGATTCTTTTTCATATAATCTTTCCTAAGTGCATCAAAAAGTTCATCCAATGTGATAGAAATATTTCCAATAACATTAGCAAACAACTCCCAAGAAGTAGTTCCCCAACAATAATAAGAGTACAAAATTCGCCGTACAAAACAGTTACATGAAATGTCTAGATCCTCCTTAAGCTCAGTAAGTTCAATTGGCAAAATACTAGTAGAATCATTAAATGAAACATACAAAGGGACAATTGTCGGAAAAGATAAGCGAAGCTGCTCCAGTCCAAATTTCAGAAAGGTGGTTTTCCCGCTACCCGGAGCACCCAATGTGGCTACGAATGACAACCTTTGCTTTAGCTCTTTAGATTCGAATCTATTCGGATCGACGTACGATTTCAAAAAAGTTAAACTGCCTTCTCTGTCTATCATTGGAAGTGCTTGTTGGCTATGCCATGTGTAAACACCATTGTACAATTCAATGCCAGATTCCACAAGCAATTTTCCAATATCAGTGCTTTTATCAATAGTAATGAATGCTGAAGACAAAAAAATACACTGGTCATGGATTATGAAAATTCATGTAAAACGTACCACATTCAAAAAGTAACAATACAATTTTCTACATCGTTAAGTTTAACACAGCCTAGGGAGAGGGGCTCTCAGAAAGCAATACTTTGTCAGGCAAGCTGCCATGGGAATTAAGCTACATGTACATACACATGTACAATGTTCGGAACCTACAACGTACATGTACAGAACCGGTGAACAGGCACAGCTAGCTTATAACACAAATACACGTACAGAACCGGCAAACAGGCATCAGTATGAACATCTCTCAGTCTGGATCAATTGCTTATCTTTCCAAACTGGATCTGGCAGATGATGGTGCTCCCAATGTTAGCTTACAGTAGCGGTCACAAAAAAGTACACGTAACGTACGCGTAGAGTTTGTGTCGAACGCAATTAACGTTGGCGTACAGTATATGTGAGATTAGCGTAGCATTTATAGAACATTGCGTTTTAAAACATAACCAATGGCAGTTATGCACCACCCACAAGCCCAGATAGACATATCACTAGCCACATCTGACCACTTATGTACGCTAATATCGGGATCGAGTGTGTGAGATTTTTATACCTTCCGTCCTTTTTATTGTAAAATCAATAAATCTACCGCGTGGATAAAGCATGAGCATAGCGTTTGCGTACGAATGACAAAACGTATTTCAAAAGCAGCGTCACACGTAAACGCTACACGTATGTACTTTTCTTGACCGCTACTGTAAATGTTAGAATACATATCGGTGCCGACTTATAAATTTAGACCAATAAAAAACGTGAACTCCTGCACGTGACGTGATATTTTGAACGAACTTGTAAAGTGAGATAGATAGGAATTGTGGTTGTGTTTGCTCGTATAAGTGATGTTTAAACAAGCATGGACTGGAGAGTGTTGTGCTCCATTGTGTTTGGTACATTCGTATACATTTATTTGCAAACGTTAAACTAATACTGCATAGGTTCAACTTACGTTAACCTAAAAAAAGATGTTTTTGGGTTATTCCTTGGTGCACCTACAGTATAGGTCAATAAAAAGTTAGGACAACGTAGTCCGTTACTATCGTATTCCGTTACCTTCGTAACGGAATACTTTACGTTCGCGAAATGAAATTCTTAAGAACAAGCTAACGATGATGTCGACATATTGACATGTAAACATCATATCACGTGGGAGCGGCTGGTACGCACTTGCAGCTGGAGTTTCTATTCTTCTATTACTGCGGAGATGGTATACACAACGTACGTGAAACAAAGGATTTTGTTCTACCACGAACAGGGGCGTAAGGCGCGCAGGATTAGAAACCTGTTGCTAAACGAGGGTATACGTGCCAGTGATGTTGGTATTTACAAATTTCTTTTACGGGTAGCTAAAACAGGATGTATTTCGCGGCGTCCTGGGTCAGGTCGTCCGACAAAGATTACGCGTGAAGTGAAGGCGCTAGTGGAGAACTGGATGCAGAAGGATGACGAAACAACTGCCTGTCAGATACACGGTTTCTTGAAGGAGCTCGGTAATTATACTATTATTCTTATTACCGGTACTTTTGATTACGTTCCATGAATAGGATACAACATTTCTTTGCGTACAGTTTTGCGTGCCCGAACTTTGCTTGGATGGGTTTTTCGTGGGAGCGCTTATTGCCAGACCATTCGAGAAGCGAACAAAGCTAAGCGCTTAGCGTGGTGCCAGGCACACCAGCTAGACGATTTCCAAGATGTGATTTGGACGGACGAGAGTTCCATTCAATTGGAGACGCACCGCAGAACTTGTTGTCGCAAGATTGGACAACCCGCAAAACCAAAACCAAGGTACATTGTACGCTGACCTCAAAGTGTGGTGTGTATGCAGATAGTATAACTATCAGATTCTCATCCTGCATTGTTGATGACGAGGTACATGTTTCTGCTTTCAGACCAAAGCACCCAGTGAAGGTTCACGTATGGGGTGGAATTAGTATGCGAGGGACAACTGAACTATGCATATTTGATGGTATAATGGATGCTGAACTGTACACCAACATCTTGGACTCTTCACTCTTGCCATTTATCCAGCACAAGTACAGCGATTCTCATCGATTCATGGCTGACAACGATCCAAAGCATACTTCTAAACTTGCTCAGGGCTTCCTGGCAGAAAAGAATGTGAATTGGTTTAGGACGCCAGCAGAGTCACCTGACCTGAATCCGATTGAGAACTTGTGGCATGAGTTGAAAGAGTACATGAGAAGGGAAGTAAAGCCAACGAACAAGGAAGAGCTCATCAATGGTATCATGAAGTTTTGGAATACAGTTACACCTGAAGTTTACACAAAATACATTAGACACCTAAAAAAAGTAATTCCAAAGTGTATTGAAAGACAGGGCCACCCTACTGGGTATTGAATTATGTATAGCAGAACATTGTACATGTATATTCAAAGTGACTTATTTATTTTGTCAAAGTCAGCTGTTACAAAGTTCTAACACACATACATTACAGCAGAGGACTATATATGCCCACACAAGGGAAAGTCTAAGTGCCTTATTCCCACCCATCGTTATGGCCACACCCAGGTACAGGCACCGCATTCCCATTTAGTGCCCATCTGTTATGGCCACACCCAGGTATATGTTACGGCCAGGCACTGTATTCCCATTTAGTGCCCATCTGTTATGGCCACACCCAGGTATATGTTACGGCCAGGCGCTGTATTCCCATATAGTGCCCATCTGTTATGGCCACACCCAGGTATATGTTACGGCCAGGCGCTGTATTCCCATTTAGTGCCCATCTGTTATGGCCACACCCAGATATATGTTACGGCCAGGCACTGTATTCCCATATAGTGCCCATCTGTTATGGCCACACCCAGGTATGTTACGGCCAGGCGTTGTATTCCCATATAGTGCCCATCTGTTATGGTCACACCCAGGTATCTATTACGGCCAGGCGCTGTATTCCCATTTAGTGCCCATCTGTTATGGCCACACCCAGGTATATGTTACGGCCAGGCGCCTTATTCCCATATAGTGCCCATCTGTTATGGCCACACCCAGGTATCTATTACGGCCAGGCGCTGGATTCCCATATAGTGCCCATCTGTTATGGCCACACCCAGGTATATGTTACTGTATTCCCATATAGTGCCCATCTGTTATGGCCACACCCAGGTATATGTTACTGTATTCCCATATAGTGCCCATCTGTTATGGCCACACCCAGGTATCTATTACGGCCAGGCGCTGTATTCCCATATAGTGCCCATCTGTTATGGCCACACCCAGGTATATGTTACGGCCAGGCACTGTATTCCCATATAGTGCCCATCTGTTATGGCCACACCCAGGTATATGTTACGGACAGGCGCTGTATTCCCACGTAGTAACCATCTATTATGGCCACACCCTGCCTTGCCCATCTGACTAACACAAAAGGATATAGTGATTATAAAACATGTACACCAAATACATACACAACAGATCAAGTCAAACAATGCTACCCCTTCTTGCTCTAGTGCAACCATGTCCAATTGAGTCCATACATCTTGTCCATAGTGGCTCAAATTCAAAAGGGGTGCTCCAATACTTGCTACATTTACTATACAAAAATAACTTTAGTTCATTAAGTTCAGTAATGGGTAATCCTTTAAAACCTGCACACCCTAATACTGTGCATTGTGCCATTACAGGCAACCCAAAATACGCATCTACTGCAAGTTTTAATGCCAGTGTGTGCAATTTGCTTTCTGTCACTAACTTTGGGTACAACTGTACTACTACTTCAGGACTTCTAAGTATGCTTTTATTTATTACTGAAGATGGTAAATGGTTTACACCTTGTATTGGTATGCACCTTGGCCTTCCCACTGCTGTGATGCTAGTTTCACCGGCTAGTGGAGAGTTGCTAATGCTAGAGGAGGTTTCAGTTGGTGTTGTTGGTGCCTGTTGCATTGGGGGATAAAATGGTGACAGCTGAGATGGTGGGAAAAGTGGTGAGTTCTGAGTTGGTGGAAAAAACGATGATAGCTGTGATGGTGGTAGGGATGGTAGCTGCCATAGGTTCTCTTGTGGCGGCCATTCCTGCCATTGGGTTGATGATGTTCTTGGTCGGGATTGCCGATCACTCCTGCTCTGCAGTAGCTCGGCCAAGTGCTGGTGCATGGCTTCAATGGCATTTAGTATGTCCCGTACAATCTGTTTCACTGTTTATAAGGTTGCAGTTATTAAAGTTGAGTTGTACACAATGACGGTACTCTCACCTGCATCAGCTACCTGAGAATCTTCTCGTGAATAAGAGGAAAAAAACTGTGGACGATACGGTGGTTGTAGCGGTGATGGAGTTCTAGATAAGGGAGATGACACACTGGGAAAAGATAGAGTTGTGGCCACTGGTTGAACTGTAGTTGAGGTGGGCACTGGTAGAGCTGTAGGTGTGGTGGGCACTGGTAGAGCTGTAGGTGTGGTGGGCACTGGTAGAGCTGTAGGTGTGGTGGGCACTGGTAGAGCTGTAGGTGCGGTGTGCACTGGTAGAGCTGTAGGTGTGGTGTGCACTGGTAGAGCTGTAGGTGTGGTGGGCACTGGTAGAGCTGTAGGTGTGGTGGGCACTGGTAGAGCTGTAGGTGTGGTGGGCACTGGTAGAGCTGTAGGTGTGGTGTGCACTGGTAGAGCTGTAGGTGTGGTGGGCACTGGTAGAGCTGTAGGTGTGGTGGGCACTGGTAGAGCTGTAGGTGTGGTGGGCACTGGTAGAGCTGTAGGTGTGGTGGGCACTGGTAGAGCTGTAGGTGTGGTGGGCACTGGTAGAGCTGTAGGTGTGGTGGGCACTGGTAGAGCTGTAGGTGTGGTGGGCACTGGTAGAGCTGTAGGTGTGGTGGGCACTGGTAGAGCTGTAGGTGTGGTGGTCACTGGTAGAGCTGTAGGTGTGGTGGGCACTGGTAGAGCTGTAGGTGTGGTGGGCACTGGTAGAGCTGTAGGTGTGGTGGGCACTGGTAGAGCTGTAGGTGTGGTGGTCACTGGTAGAGCTGTAGGTGTGGTGGGCACTGGTAGAGCTGTAGGTGTGGTGGGCACTGGTAGAGCTGTAGGTGTGGTGGGCACTGGTAGAGCTGTAGGTGTGGTGGGCACTGATAGAATTGAGTGGCACACACGTTCTACCCTACTTGAAACGACTGATGAATTGCTGGCAGAAGGAGCATGGCACAATATTTTCCCTAAACATACATTATTTACAGCATGTTTATAACACCTCAATCTTATACCTTTTGGATTCACAACTCTGGATTTTGTTACTGCTGGCTGGCTCACTTTTGCTTTCATCTTTCCTAATCATCACACAGTATTATTGTGCATGATCATTTATTCAAACCCACTCTTTTTAGCAGATGGAGCTGTGTCAGTTGGCGCATCTTCCCCTTCTGGCTGCACTTGGGAGATGAATTCAGCTTCCTTTGCCTCCACCAACAGCTTTGATCCTAATTACATTCATTATGCGGTTTGCATGTGGTTTATCGAAATCTATTGTGGTTTACCTGAAGCCAAAACGGTTCCATTGTTTACATTCCTCCCGTGCTTAATGGAACATATTGCGCCTACAGTGATGTCGCTCTGTTGCGGGGAAGTGATGCTACTGCCTCTGACAATAGATACTGTATCCTCTTCGTTCCAGAGGATAAGATGGTACAGCTCTACATTTCGACAAGCGGTGGTACTAAAAAGAAGCTGCGGCACGAAAAAAAGACTAACCTGTTTCCTTTAGGGCCACACGCAGAGTCATTGCGTCGTACTGTGGTACTAAAAATCTTAAGGCGATGAATTATATAGACCGCGCGCGCGCGACAGTTTGTAAGGGATGCAAGGACGCGTAAAAGGCGCGCTGCAAACTGATTTGTTGTTTGTGAATTGATCCGGCGCTAAAATAAAGCACCTGCCTTGCTAACAAGACATGAAACACATGTCCGTTTCCATCGCTATGTTGTTCATTTGTATTGAACGTAATCGTTAGGAAGGTAAGATATTCCGTTACGAAAGTATTAAATTACGTTACGTTCGTAAAAATTTCCTTTGTCCTAACTTTTTATTGACCTATACTGTAAGTACCACAGTAGTAAGATAAGATTGAGATGATTTTCTCATGCTTATTTATTGATATCTATGAATAATAAAATGCTAACCATGTAAACAACACATACATGTACCTTTGTGTTTCGAATGTTTACTTGACATAGTAACTGTGTCTGATGAAATTGCAAAATTCAGGTCAACATCAGATGACAAATTGGATGAACACGCGTGCTGTTATGTGCATAATGTTGGTTGCTGCATGCAAGGACATTATGGAGAATTAAGTCACTCAGAATGCACATAAAATCCATTACGCCTTGATAGAGCTAGGATGGATGGAATCTAATTAAGACATGAGGACAAAGCTAAGGCCAAAAGATCGATATTGGTGATAGTAAAAGGTACTATATAGTGAGTGGGGGGGAGGGGAGGGGATGGGAGGGGTGGGGAGGGGAGGGAAGGGAAGGTAAGGTAAGGTAAGGTAAGGTAAGGTAAGGTAAGGTAAGGGAAGGGGGGTCAGAACTATTGACTTAACATAACGGCTGTACAAAGATTAGACATACATGTATCTCATTGGAACCTGACCTTTATCAAATGTTTAGTGTCCAAAGAATGCAGAGAAACGTTGCAGATACATGGTTAGTTGAATGCTGTATTTATTGTGAAAGTTTTATTGAACTGTTGTTGTTGTTTACATTGCCATGAATAGTTGCAAGATTACAATGCATTACAAGTAATTGATACCTGTAGAGACGTACATGTATACTGGCTACACATGCAATGTCATACATGTACATGTAGTTAAGTGCTACTAATTTCACTGTGAAGCCGTCCACCCACAAGTTCACACTCGCGCACCTTAACTCAAAGCAAAACAGCTGGAACAAATACATATAGTATTAATAGCTTAAAACGAACGTAATCATCTGTAGGTATGCCGTAAATAGGTATTTGAGTGACGCTCGCAACAGCGCGCGTATCGAGGGCTAATTGCACTCGCTAATTGACTCGCGCGCGTGAGTGTGAACTTGTGGGTGGACGGCACTGTAAAATGGAAATTGACTACAGTGGGTCAATACACCTCCTTTGGGGTAGCAGATGGACAGCACCTCTCAGATTTTTATGCAACTTCCCATATATAGTTGTCTTGTGAGCAATTATTACTTTAATAACCTTAATGGTTTAGGAGATACGCATTGCTGAATAATTAAACACATCACTGATAAGCTCAACTTTGAAATGTTTTATCTTGATATGAAGTACAATCAATATACAATGTGCATTTTGCAGAGATGAAAGGGTTATACAATATATTAGTTATAACAGAGATTTTGCAAATACTGTATGAAGAAGGTTGATAATCTTTAACCAGTGTGGAGACAGTATTAAAATTAGTGTTTAAATAAAAATGAATAACCCCTGAGAGCCTGGAATAGTTTATGTGCAGCAGCCATTTTAAGTTTAATTAACTGTAAGAGTGGCTAAGTGAGTTACGTAATATTCCAGCCTCAGCAATCCAAACTACAATGTTCATCTCTATGTTAATGTAAACAGTTTACATTTTGGTTTTGATTGCTGAGGATGTAACCCACTTAGTCACTCACTGTTAAATCAACTCAGAATGGCTGCTGCACATAAAACCATTCCAGATTCTCCATAAACAACATTGTTATAGTCCTAAACCACCAAGTTCAATACTGTCCCCACACTGGTTAAAAAAAAAGTGGTGATTATCAACCTTCATACAGCATTTGCGAGATCTCTGATATAAGCTAACAAGTAAATAAAAACATTATCTGCGAGAAAGTTGAAGGGTATATAGGATATGAACGCAATGGTGGTGTTAAAAGGAAGGAAACAAGGGTCCAATACAAATGGGTAATAGTCCTATAGCACACTTACAACATAAGTAATACCCAACAATTACATTTTCCCTTTATATTATATCCTTGTTTCCTTCCTTTTTACACCACCATTGCATTCAAATCTCCCAACTTTCTAACAAAGAAAGTTTTTATTTACTTGTTTCATGGATTTTTGTTCAAAATGTCGCTCCCAGAACACAGCTTCAGACTCTTTTTGCATTCCGTTTTGGCTGAGGGTTCTAGTGTGACTGTTCTTTCTCAGAGGTTAGTTTTGGATGAGGTTCTTGTGATATTGCTTACACATTGTTTCTTTGTGTCGAGCAGGTGCTCTTGCTTCTGATGATCATTCTTTCAATATTTGCTCTCGCTTTAGGAGGTATTCCACTTGCCGTTTAGCTCCTGATGTGAAGGCATTTTGACGAAAACACTTCACTAAGCAACAAAAGCGTCATGATAAAAAAATGATTTGACGTGTGGTGTATAATGTAGGCGTGGCTTACTGCACATGATTAATTTATTAAACTGTACTCCTGAGAGAGGCGAGACTGTTCTACAGCGAAGTAGGAACTGTATCCAATCATCGCGAGTCCTTCCGAGTACAAGACGCGTTGATATATATATGTACCGCCTTAGAGACTATTAGACCCCTGAAGCAAGTATCCGGAAGAATACTGAAGCTATTGGTATGATTTTCATTCCTTAGAAGTGTTCCTGTCCCGAGTTATGACACAATGAAGGAAGAAGAAAAATGAAGAACCAGACGAGAAATGGGACCGGGTACGACCACTCTTTGTTCATAGTGTGATATCGGACAAACGCAAAACTGTTTATTTCCGTCTTTTCGTTCTACAGTACCGTCCACGAGAAAGTTAAAAATACACGCGAGCAACCCGCGAGTTGCTCGCGTGTAGTTTTATGTCCCAGGCGAGTGCCTCCTCGTTTACCACACGCAATTCACTCGCGTGTACTCACACGCGAGTACACGCGTGCTTTATGGTTCCTAGCAACCGTTTTTAATTTATATAATCTGGACAGCGATAACGTTATAAACGTGTACACGTATTAAGCACACGCTGCAAACACCACTTTTTAGCATGTGTTTTTACCACTTTACACCCATCGCTTTGGGTTATACCGTTACGAATGTGTAGAAGTAATATCATCCAATACGGTATATGCGCGCGAGCGGGATACATGTATACAGCTGTAATGAAAGAGGTGATTCGAAGTGGACCTCTTCGTTAAAACGTACTTAAGGTCAAGCTAGCTTAGCGACGGTAAGCTATTCCATTTTCGCGGACAAGTAGCAAAGAATATGCTTGTGTACTGTCTCGAAAAGGTATATTAATGGCACTGCTCATTGCTATTCGTCCTTTGTTACTCATACGCATGCGTTGGTGCATTTTGATGCCGATGTAACATACAGCGTCGTACCAGTAAAGAAGGTTGCTGCTAAAGGAGAGCTGTGTGCAGAATCAAACTGCACAGTAGATCTGTACATCTACAATTGTTGACACAGGTATAACCACATCATCTATGAATGTAATCATACATGTGCAATCAGTAATTTGAACTAGTCACTTTTAAAAAAATAGGAGACAAGTTATTGTCATTTGATGCAGCAAAAGCTAGAGGGATTGACAGGCATTTCTGCAACTGAAGCCTCTACAGTCAACCATACCATTCGAAATAGAATTCTTCCGCTGTTGCCTTTATAATGTACACGTAATTCATTTGCACACGCGTGTAACTATAGTACGCTCGCAAATTGCCCATACACGCGTGTCACTCGCGAGGCACACGCGTTTTGCGAGCGCTACATAACTACTCCCGAGTTGCTCGCGTGTCACACGCGAGGTGCGCGCAAGTTTTTTAAACTTTCTCGTGAACGATACTGTATATTTGCAACAAGCTGAGCCATCTGATCATCAGTTTCCCTGATAAAGACAATCTCGTTTTTTTAATGAGTCCATAATACGGGTCATATCCTATATTGGGCTTCTCGATACACTGTTTAACCCTTTCACCTCTCTGAGAAATGCACATGATATATTGATTGTACTTCATAAGATCTTGGATTTGATGTAACACATGCAAATATATTCCAAGTGGATATCAAGATAAAACATTTCAAACAGTGGTGTGGTTAATCATTCAGCAACACATATCTCCTAAACCATTAAGGTTATTAAAGTAATAAATGGTCAAATGTTATTTCATATGAAGACAACTATATATGAGAAGTTACATTGTGTACATCAAAATTGACCCTGGTGCGTTCACAGACCTAACTTCGTATTACATCATCATACCGTTCATCCGTATCTCAGCAAGCTGCTTCTGTAGTAGCTCAGTCTGCTGTTTCTGTAGCTCAGTCTGCTGTTTCTGTAGCTCAGTCTGCTGTTTCTGTAGCTCAGTCAGCCTTTTCTCTTTCTCTGCTATGTGCTGCACATAAAAATAAAATAAAATGAAACTCTTGGCCAAGGTGTAGAACATAAATAAAAGCAGATACAATCACACCCACCCTGATATCCACAACAAATCTTGTACACTTGTACCTCGTTATCTCCAGCCTGCTTCAGCTCTTCAATTTCACTTTCTAGCTTCTCCTTTTCACTTTCCAGCTTCTTCTCTTTCTCTTCCAGCTTCTTCTTTTCACTTTCTAGCTTCTCCTTTTCACTTTCCAGCTTCTTCTCTTTCTCTTCCAGCTTCTTCTCTTTCTCTTCCAGCTTCTTCTCTTTCTCTTCCAGCTCCTTCTTTTCACTTTCCAGCTTCTCCATTTCACTTTTCAGCTTCTCTCTTTCCAGTAGTTGGTCCGAGTCCGATCTCCTCTTCCTCTTTTCATCATAATGTTAAATGATACAAAAGAACATTTCTTGTGAAAACAGTACAACCCCAAAATGGATAAGAAAAAAAATTCATCATTCATTGGTGTACATTATCAAGTACATGTATGTATAGTATATTATATATATATGGGACAGTTTCCGACAAAATGAGCCCTCGTATACATGTAAATATATAAAATGTTATAAAATACCTTTACGTTTAAATAGCTATAACTTCCCAACGGTAAAAGCTATCGACATCCTATTTTCAACACTTTATACTATACCATTTCTCTATGGTAAAATACATTTTGGGATCTTGCACTTACTCCGTACCAGTATTGCAACGTTCGATACCCCATTGGGTTCAAACCCGCCATAACTTTTGGTAGGAGTAATCAATTCGCTTCAAATTCGGTTTGTAGGTAGAGAGGTCGTATACCTATCGATTTGTTCTGTTCGTTAATTTTTATGTCATGCGTTACTGAGATACAGCGGCGCAAAGTTGGTACACGTTTCCCACTCGAATCGCGCCGTTGTACATGCGTGAACCGCTTCCATTCACCAGAGTACATGACAACTTCATGTGGGCTGAGACTTTGATAACTTATAGCCACACCTCTACTGTGCTAGCTAGCTGGGTAAGTTTTTAAAATAAATCTATCATCCCTGTCACAGTTGTTATTCGTTATCTTCTGTGTACAGATAAACGATGCGGCGAGATCCACTGAAGACAAGCTCGTAAGAGTTTCAATCCGAGGACGAGTTTGAGCGGTACGAATACGACGGTCAATATTCGACGAGGATTGGGAGTAAACAGTCGCTAAATCACTAAAAGAGCCAATAGCCCCACCCCCACGTATGGGGCCTCACTACATTGCAAGTCCAGACAGCAGCCCAGCATAACCAACAGATGCCATGCAGAGCTACCAACCCGCACTACCTATGGAACCACCCGCCCATATCAGACCCTACACATGAACCACCATTTAACCAATGGGGTCAGCCTCCACAATACCAGTGGAGACACTACTAACCCTCTCGATACAAATGGAGTTGGCAGCCTCCACAATTCAGGGGAGCCATTAACTACATCTGCATGTACCAAGGGAAGCCACACATGCCCCCTCCCAACATTATCAGTGGAACTATTAGCCCTCACTGCAAATGGACTTACATGTACATGTAGCAGATCCCCTGGGTCCAGCCCCCCTCCCCGCCCCCACTATTTATCTTTCACTGCAAGTTCAAGGGACCAATGAAACCATTAACCCTCATTGCAAGTGCCCGACACACTGTGCCACGACCCTCCTGCCCAATACCTGTCCTTCACTGCACGTAGAGTCAACGCTGGACCCAGAGACCAATGGGGTCAGCTCCCATGACTATTGATGGATGCAAGTGAATAGCCCCACACTGCATGTCCGGTTAAGCACCAGCGGTGCCATTACATATGGAGTTATCAGACTGCCAGCTAGAAAGCAAACAGCTGCCAAACACCCCATGGTCATTGGGGTCCCCCAGAATAATCATGCTGATGGAGACTTACACTACAAGTGCCTCACACACTGGGACCAGTCCGCACGGCCCTACTACCCACTACCTGTCCTTTTCTGCATGTACATGTAGAGTAAACGGCCCATTAACCACCAATGGGGTCAGTTACAACACTGCAAGTGGGCAGTAACATTGATGCAAGTGTACTAATAGCCCCACACTGCACGTCCAGTTAGCACAAGCTGAGCCATTACAAATGGAGTTATCAGACTACCAGCAAGGGAGCAACCTGCTGCCAAACACCCCAAGGTCTTTGGTGGCCCCCAGAATAATCATGCTGGTGGAGACTCACACCACATGTGCCTCACACACTGGGACCAGCCCGTACGGCCCTCCTACCCACTACCTGTCCTTCAATACACGTAGAGTTAAACGACTCAGGGACCAATTGGGTCAGATCTCATAACTATTAATGCAAGTGAACTTAATAACCCCACACAGCACGTCTAGTTAGCACCAGCTCTGCCATTACATATGGAGTTATCAGACTGCCAGCAAGAGAGCAACCAGCTGCCTAACACCCCATGGTCATTGGGTTCCCCCAAAGTAATCAAGCTGACACTACAAGTGCCTCATACGCTAGAACCAGCCTGTATGGCCCTCCTGCCCACTACCTGTTCTTCACTTCATGGGTCAGCTCCCATAACTATTGATGCAAGTGAACTTAATAGCCCCACACAGCACGTCCAGTTAGCACCAGCAGTGCCATTACATATGGAGTTATCAGACTACCAGCAAGGGAGCAACCAGCTGCCAACACCCCATGGTCATTGGGGGCTCCCAGAATAATCATGCTGGTGGAGACTCACAGTACAAGTGCCTGGGACCAGCCCGCACGGCCCTCCAACCACTACCTGTCTTTCACTGCACGTAGAGAAAACGGCCCATTAACCACCAATGGGGTCAGTTATATCACTGCAAGTGTTAATGCAAATGAACTTAATAGCCCCACACAGCACGTCCAGTTAGCACCAGCTGAGCCATTACATATGGAGTTATCATAGTACTGACCAGCAAGGGAGCAAACAGCTGCCTAACACTCCAAGGTCATTGGCTCCCCTCCCCCCCCCCCCCCCCCCCCAGAATAATCCTGCTGGTGAAGACTCACACTACAAGTGCCTCACACACTTGGACCAGCCTGCATGGCCCTACTACCCACTACCTGTTCTTCACTGCACATAGAGTAAACGGCCCATTGACCACCAATGGGGTCACTGCAAGCATTATTGCAAATGAACTTAATAGCTTCACACTGCACGTCCTGTTAGCACCAGCTGAGCTATTACATATGGATGTATCAGACTACCAGCAAGAGAGCAACCGGCTGCCAAACACCCCATGGTCATTGGGGTCTCCCAGAATGATCATGCTGGTGAAAACTCACACTGCAATTATAATTGGCATCCCCCACAATATTAGTTGAGCCATCAGCTGGACTCACACAAGCCCCCACTACCCAGGGAACCATTCACCCTCAACTAGCAGCCGCCACACACCACCCCCCTACAGCTCTATCTCCCACTACCTATGTCTGTTACTGCAGGTTGTCCCTCCAGCGAACATGGCCATCCCCCACTCACTACATGTAGCCCTCTCACTGCAAACACTCAATACCAGTGAAACCACACTGCTTGTTCAGTCAGCACAAAACCAGCCCTCACTACCACTCACCCACCCCCAAACACCCCTCTTACATATGGTGTAATCAGACTGCCAGCAGGGTAGCCGCCAGCTGCCATATCACCAGGGTTGAATGGGTTCTCACAAAACTAGACCCCAGCATGTACAGTAGAACTTTCAACTGGAGCCACACATGCAATGGAGCCATTAGCCCTCACTGCATGTGGACAAAATTAGTCCCTCACAGTACAACCACCAGCTCCTAACTCACCAGACCCACTACCTATGAAACCATTAAGCCTCACACTACAAGAGGACTTACCGTCAGGGGAACCGTCAACTACTAGTGGAGCTACGAGCCCACATTGGACAAATGGGAACACTTCCACTGAAGCAGCCTCCATTTGTAGAGTGTATATGTCTACGTTATTCTTTGTGTTGTAGATCTCAGCTAGTGTGCATGTACATGTACAGTTTGTTTTGAAGTGAAGCCATGTGGTTAGTGGTGAATATAGTTAGCTGCCCTATCAGTACTGACTGCAGTGGGTCTGCTGCACCCGTGGTTAATTTATATAGACAAGCAAGGCTTGCAGAGGGCTTTTCATGTAGAGAAAAAAGAAAGCGTGAGTCTTACTGGGAACTACACATGTACATGTAGTGCTTTACACTGTTGATGTACAAGTAGAGCTCTAGCAAAACATGCAAGTGCCATTTAGAATGTTACATAAATTGCATGCACAGACACAGCTAGCTACAATTATGGCCCCGACATTATGTGATGCAGTGGAGATGTGAGCCCACACTAGCACTATTTCAGGGGAGCCACACATGCTACTGTTAGCCCCACATGTTTGTTCAACTGTATCTCCGTAACGGATGGCATAAAAATTAACGAACAGTACAAACCGATAGGTATAGGACCTCCGCACCTAAAAACTGAACTTGAAGCGATTTGATTACTCCTACCTAAAGTTATGGCGGGTTTGAACCCGGTCGGGTATCGAACATTACAATACTGGCGTGCAGCAAGTGCAAGACGCCAAAATGTGTAATTTATCATAGAGAAATGGTGTAGTATTAACTGTTGAAGTTCGGAAGATATAGTGATTCAAACAAGAAGCATTTTAATAACATTATAATGTTATAAAAGGGTGACATTTTCGTGGAAACTGTCCCATATATATATATATGGGAAAGTTTACGAGAAACAGGACCTAGCGTGTATTATAAAAAAGTATAATAAAAATGCATTACGTTTGATTTGCTATAACTTCCGAACAGTTAACGCTATCCACTTCCTATTTTCAGCACCTCATACTGCACCATTTCTCTATGGTAAAATACATTTTGGAGTCTTGCACTTGCTCCGTGTCAGTATTGCACCGTTCGATACCCCACTGGGTTCAAACCCGCCATAACTTTCGGTAGGAGTAATCAATTCGCTTCAAATTCGGTTTGTAGGTAGAGAGGTCCTATACCTATCAAATGGTTCTGTTCGTTAATTTTTATGCCATCCGTTACGGAGATACAGTTAAACAAACTACGTGCACGTTGTCCCGCTTGATTCGCGCCAATGTTATAATCCCCGCCTCCCATACATTGAGCGGAACGCAATTTGCCCAAATCATTGGCGCGAATCGAGCGCGAAAATGGGCACGTAGTTTGTTCAACTGTATCTCCGTAATGGATGGCATAAAAATCAATGAACAGAACACATCGATAGGTATAGGACCTCTCTACCTACAAACCGAATTTGAAGCGAATTGATTACTCCTACCGAAAGTTATGGCGGGTTTGAACCCAGTGGGGTATCGAACGTTGCAATACTGACACGGAGCAAGTGCAAGACTCCAAAATGTATTTTACCATAGAGAAATGGTGCAGTATGAAGTGTTGAAAATAGGAAGTTGATAGCGTTAACTGTTCGGAAGTTATAGCAAATCAAACGTAATGCATTTTTATTATACTTTTTTATAATACACGCTAGGTCCCTTTTCTCGTAAACTTTCCCATATATATATATTATATATGACACTGCACAGAAGCAAACAGACATTCATCATGATAACAATTCCTACTTAAATAAACTTACATCATGGGATAATGTTGGCACATCTGTTGTGAGGAGAAACGTTTATAACAAAACAAAACTTTTGATATTTTGAAATAAGTTTTCAAAACACAGCATGTAAATTATAGGATCCTCTCTCTGTTTATAAAACATCTGTGTTATGCATAACAATGTTATTACTTCAGGTAAACCACAAGCGTACCACAGGGCACATGCGCATGATATCATTAGCCACAGTCCGTTGCAAAAGATCATTAAATCTACAGATGTTGGTACCGTTCCTCTTCATCACTCGAAGTAGTATGCGAGGGAATTATGTACATTGAAAAGTATTCATTGTATTCATTTTCAAGGAAGGTACCTGCTTTAGATCGAGTTCGCTCGTATATAAAAATGTAGAAAGCTTATCTTATGCCCCAATCTTATAGCTAAACCAGCCAAAACAAACTTGCGAATTTTAACAGAAAGTGTATGTACATGTAATTCTACTTTAAAATTCATTTAGGGACAATCATCAGCATAGTTGAAGGAGAAAAACGTGCTACATGTATCTTTCAAAGTTCCAAATCATGCGGTGAATGAGTTCAATGAGCTCTTCCAGCTCTTATAAGAGCCCTGTTTGTACCCATTGGATGAACTCTCCGGCTAAGAGGGCCTATGGGTGTGGTCAATGGGTGAGAAGTCATGGGGTTAATGAACTCTCCGGCTAAGAGGGCCTATGGGTGTGGTCAATGGATGAGAAGTCGTGGGGTTAATGAACTCTCCGGCTATGAAGGCCTATGGGTGTGGTCAATGGATTAGAAGTCATGGGGTTAATGAACTCTCCGGCTAAGAGGCCCCATGGGTGTGGTCAATGAGTGAGATGTTGTGGGGTTAATGAACTCTCCGGCTATGAGGGCCTATGGGTGTGGTCAATGAGTGAGATGTTGTGGGCTTAATGAACTCTCCGGCTATGAGGGCCCATGGAAGTGGACAATGGGTGAGAAGTCATGAGGTTAATCAACTCTCTGGCTAAGAGGGCCTATTCAATATCATTTTTATCTGTAAGCATGACTTCTGAAATACAGTATGCGTCAATATAAAGTTAACGCCACGCAGTGCGCTACCTACGCAGTGCTCTACCTACGTAGATAATTAATTTGCGCTAGGGGGTAATTTTTTACCTAATAAGGGTACTACCTTTATGTAGGGTAACTTGAACATTATGTTCCTGTATGTAAACATGTGTTTTGATGCATGTGCGTATGCATTCCATATTGTACGAGTCCCGCGTTTCTTCAACACCGTTAACCAATCATATCTAAGCGCGCCTAACATTCATCGAATGCGCATGTGCTTATAGCAATCGCTCGTATATAATGCAGCCGATCCGCGAGCAGTGCATATAGCGTACAATTTAGCACAAGACTTGAGCTATGTCTTTAAGAACGGCGCTCAAGGAGACAGGTTCGATATAAGAGATGTTAGATTTAGTTTAATGACCCGCGCGATGACACTAGAACTCTACTATCTGATACGGTGGCGAGACGAGGATGCAGCGTTTGTGGTGCCTGGCAGAGCCGTATCCGTCAACAGCGGGGGCGGGGTGGATTGCACCGTGAATTGGGCGAAGACGCTGTACTATGGAGAGATTGTGGGTTCAGGTAAACTAAATCAATTTACCACAAACCAATCGATCCAGATTCAATGATTACCATTAGGGGCAAGAGTGATATGGAGTGTCTCGAAAAAGAGTTCCTACAAGGGGGAGCTGATTCAGTGGCGACAGCTGTTGTAATTGCCACAATAGAACAACGTAAGCGAATTGATAGCGCTACTGGGTGTATAATTCAACCATCCTGCAGCAACAACAATGGAAACAGCTGGGACTGACACAGCACCAGTCACAGCACCAGCCACAGCACCAATCACAGCACCAGTCACAGCAACAGTCACAGCAACAGCCATAGCAACAGTCACAGCACCAGTCACAGCACCAGTCACAGCAACAGCCATAGCAACAGTCACAGCACCAGTCACAGCACCAGTCACAGCACCAGCCACAGCACCAGTCACAGCACTAGTCACAGCACCAGTCACAGCAACAGTCATAGCAACAGCCATAGCAACAGTCACAGCACCAGTCACAGCATCAGTCACAGCACTAGTCACAGCAAGTCACAGCAACAGTCACAGCAACAGCCATAGCAACAGCCACAGCAACAGTCACAGCACCAGCCACAACACCAATCACAGCACCAGTCACAACACCAGTCACAGCACCAGTCACAGCAACAGCCATAGCAACAGCCATAGCAACAGTCACAGCACCAGCCACAGCAACAGTCACAGCACCAGTCACAGCACCAGTACCAGTCACAGCAACAGTCACAGCACCAGTCACAGCACCAGTACCAGTCACAGCAACAGTCACAGCACCAGCCACAGCAACAGTCACAGCACCAGCCACTGACCCACAGCCAGAATTAGCCACTGACCTGATCCATTTTCACCCTATAGGCATAGATATTCATATTCATATTCATCCTTGTCTACTCACCATTACTATCACCACTCCATCTACCTCAGAGCAGTACAAGTCAATCAGTTAGGAGTTAATGCACTCTTTGCTGGGTGAGATGCTTTGGGTTAATGAACTCTGCAGCACTGAGGTCCCATGGGTGTGGTCAGTGAGTGAGATGCTTTGGGGTTAATGACCTCTGCGGCACAGAGGTCCCATGGGTGTGGTCAGTAGTGAGATGCTTTGGGGTTAATGACTGCTGCGGCACAGAGGTCCCATGGGTGTGGTCAGTGAGTGAGATGCTTTGGGGTTAATGAACTCTGTGGCACATAGGTTTCATGGGTGTGGTCAGTGAGGGAGATGCTTTGGGATTAATGACCTCTGCGGCACAGAGGTCCCATGGGTGTGGTTAGTGAATGAGGTTCCATGGGTGTGGTCAGTGAGTGAGATGCTTTGGGGTTCATGACTGCTGCGGCACAGAGGTCCCATGGGTGTGGTCAGTGAGTGAGATGCTTTGGGGTTAATGACCTCTGCGGCACAGAGGTCCCATGGGTGTGGTCAGTGAGTGAGATGCTTTGGGGTTAATGACCTCTGCGGCACAGAGGTCCCATGGGTGTGGTCAGTGAGTGAGATGCTTTGGTGTTAATGACCTCTGCGGCACAGAGGTCCCATGGGTGTGGTTAGTGAATGAGGTTCCATGGGTGTGGTCAGTGAGTGAGATGCTTTGGGGTTAATGACCTCTATGGCAGAGGTCCCATGGGTGTGGTCAGTGAATGAGATGCTTTGGGGTTAATGACTGCTACGGCACAGAGGTCCCATGGGTGTGGTCAGTGAGTGAGATGCTTTGGGGTTAATGACTGCTGCGGCACAGAGGTCCCATGGGTGTGGTCAGTGAGTGAGATGCTTTGGGGTTAATGAACTCTGTGGCACATAGGTTTCATGGGTGTGGTCAGTGAGGGAGATGCTTTGGGGTTAAACCCATTCTGCCTTCAGAGATAGGCCACACCCATGATCCTTCTAGCGGCTCATGTCCATTAACCCCATTCTGCCCAAACCCCAGGACCCTTTTGGTGGCTTAGTCGCTTAAACCATAGATAATCGAGTAGGGGATTGGCAACACTCGTAATTAACACTAGGTCTCACGGGCAATGCGAGTATAGCAACAGAAACCATGCAAGTGCTAGTACTGTCAAAACAGGCCCTATGAAAGCTGTACATGCAAGGACTTTGTTCCTGTACAATTAGCAATCGAATCGTAATGCATGTAGACAGGCTGACGTCAAAGCGCTCATACATAAAAACATACAACTTGATGCAAAATTAAGTGATCTGTTTTCTAAGTGGTTTAGATTTTTGAAGTGTCTTTTTCGTAACTTTCTTGTACTGTTCAATCCAAGCACTGGCCAATGAAAAACCCCTAACAGTAATCCACAGCTCGACAATCATTTCCATCAATTTTATAGCCACTTCATTATCCCAGGTTGCCGTTATCATAGACCAGTGGAACAAAACATCCTCACTCTGCTGCAGTGTAGAATGTATAACACCAATTTCCTGCCTTTCTCTTTTGCTGGTCTGTATATTTTCGCACTCTTCCAAGTCGAAATTTTGACCCACCCATGCCTGATCTCTGCTGAAACAAAAGAAATTTGTATTGGAATATCCATAGGTGTTGAACTAGTCCTTATTTTATCTCTGACCTAACAAAATCAAGTTTTAGGTGTCACTTTCAAACACGTGTATAGTAACCACGCAACGCACTTGGGGCTATACCCTGTGTACCAAACCACAGTTCAGTATTGGAAAACGCATATGAAAGAAAGTCTTGTCGTGCAACCGACCGTCGAAACATCCCGGGCAAACAAATGGGTTAAAAAACACATAACAATATCCTACTCAAGCTAGGATTAGTTTTAAAGCTTAAAACTTTCATCAAGCCACGATACTACTACATCCGTAAGATACTTATAGCGTAAAGAATAGGTTAAAGCTTTACCAGATACCGAGTGGTTACCTGGGCAAAAAAAAAAATTCTTTCTTTCACTACTTTCAAGCAAAAAACTAACGACTATAAATTAGGCTACCGCAATTAGAATTCATACATCAAAAGAGAATTTATAGAACTATTCGTTGGCCGCATACTTGTAACATTTTGGCTTACTTTCTAAGAGATTCCAACGAAAATCAGACCTTCTCCAAAAAAAACCCCACCCCTTTTCACAACTTTAGAGGTGTGAATACCACTACCTCGGATGTCCCGCGCATAAGGTATAGCTCACGTGATGTGTTGCCAATCCCCTACTCTATTATCTATGCTTAAACACCCAGGACCCTTCTGGCTCGTAAGCCCCTTAACCCCATTCTGCCTCCAAAGATTGGCCACACCAAAGTCTATTAACCCCATTCTGCCTTTTGTGATAGACCACACCCAGGGCCCTTCAAGTGTTTTAATCCTGTTCCGCCTCCATGTAAGGGCCACACCCAGGACCCATTATAGTAGACATACAATTATGGCATCTATCCAGTTAATCAAAGCGCACGCAAAAGTATGATTACAGATAATAATCTGAATCTGATTATAACAGTTAGAACTATTTTCATCGTACGTGCGATCGATTGAAAGTACACATCAGCGTGCCAACTTTTGTAAAGCGGGCCGGGCCGTACATTTACATGTAGTTCGGTTGTTGAGTGGCGCTCGCAATATGCACTCGTAAGAGGACTCGCGCGCTTGCTTATCATGATCGAATACGACTCACTCGACTCGCGTGTCTGTGAGTGTGAATTTGGGCAGGTGGCACTCTACATGTAGATCAAGCGACCTTAGCAGCGTCGTTCAGTCTGGTAGCGTCTGCGATATAAAATCGTGCAGCTGTTCAAGCAAAGCCTAGCAGAGCGTGGGTAGTTGTAGCAGCTGCAGAATCGAACACTTGTTGTAAACATGTTTTTATGTTACGTGTTGGCCATAAGGTAGAGCATTTTTCTACGTTTATATTGCACATGTCTACCTTCCGCACATTTCTACCTATATAAGGTAGTGCGCTACCTCGTGTCGCACTGCATGGCGTTAACTTTATATTGACGCATACTGTAACATATGAGGTATCAGGGGGGAGGTGCCTGTTTACTCTCCGATAACCGCAACAGTGGTTTTAATAACCGCTAACGCACCACTGCTAACGTACCACTGTAAACGAGAGGATACCCAAGCTAGCATCTTACACTGCGTTCACACTACCGCGATAGAACGGTTCCAGATAGGAACCGTTCTATCGCGGAAGTATCATATACAGGTGTGGCGCCTCGGGAACCCATTAGGCCATTACTCTAGCTGATAGGAGGTCGGAGGGGCGTGCCTGTTTACTACTCCTCGAATCAACACTTACAGCTGCCTGCCCATTTGCAGTTCCTGGACATGTGTTTTGGACATGTGTTTAGATGTAAGCCTTTTAGCGACCGTAACGGAACGTAACAGCCTTCTAATTACGTTGCCATCGGAGCGTAAATTTTTTACGGTCATAACGGAACTAATTCCGATCGTAATGCAATTACGGCGCAACATAATAATCTGAACCGTAATGCGTAGCGCCAACTTCATTCTGACGCATACTGTACCTCATGGTATCTCTTCAACAAGGAGTCTAGCATCATAACACGGTTAACACTGGCAACCTGACCCACTGTTTTCCAGTCAAGCTTGATGTGCCTTAATCAATCACGTCCCAGCAAGCTTGGACCCGTACCCTTGACCACATACAGCACCAATGTACTCAATCGCTGATTATAACTCACTATTACTTTTGCCTCACCCACCACTGAAATGGGATCACCTGTATACGTCCTTCGTAACACCCTGGAGTTTCTCAACTTGACATCCAAGTTCCACTTCTTCCAAGTTCTCTCTAAAACAAGGGTCACAGCAGATCCCGTATCTATGTCGAGCTGAACTCTCCTTTCTTCGATACCCAGCTCCACACAAAAAGGACAACTGTTCTTTAGTCCCACCATCAATTCATTTAGAGACTGATCAATATCGTCTTCAACCCACTGGGTGTCTGCCGACTTTGGGGGCCTGTCTATGCCGTGGAACCTGAGCTCCTCGACACACTTTAGCAAGATAACCAATTTTACCGCACTTGTGACACTGTGCCTTTTAATGATGACAACTAGTTGCTAGATGAGGACCACCACACCTAAAACAAACAGGTTTCTTCTTTGGACCATTTACCGGTGTAGATGTACTAATTGTCTTGCTGTTCAATTCAGCAGCCTCCATTCCAGTTGAGATTTCCACAGCCTTTTGCAGTGACAGATTAGGCAGTCTCCTTTGAATGCTGTGATTTCTCAAACCACAAACCAGCCGATCTCGTAAAGCCTCTTCAAGAAAGGCTCCAAACTGGCAGTGTGTCGCTAAGCGTCGTACAGTGCCGTCCAGCCACAAGTTCACACGCGCGCGCTCGACTCGCACTCGACACGCGCTTGACTCGCGCGCGAGTCGATCGAGTGCAATAATAACTCGCGCGACTCGATCGAGTGCAATAATAACTCGCGCGACTCGATCGAGTGCAATAATAACTCGCGCGCCTTAACTCAAAGCAAAACAGCTGGAACAAAAACATATACTATTAATAGCTTGAAACTAACGTAATCATCTGTAGGTATGCCGTAAATAGGTATTTGAGTGACGCTCGCAATAGCGCGCGTATCGAGGGCTAATTGCACTCGCTAATTGACTCGCGCGCGACTCGAATACACGCGCGCGCGAGTGTGAACTTGTGGGTGGACGGCACTGTAGTTGAGCCATGAACTCTGTCACGGATTCTTCCTCTTCCTGCGTTCTTCAATAAAACCGAAAACGCTCTGCGATAACTAGCAGTTTTGGTTCAAAGTGTTCAACCAATACCTTTGAAATTTGTTCAAACGACTTGGCCTTTACATCCTCTGGTAAGAAGAGGTCCTTAAGCAGCGAAAAATGCCTTGCACCGATCACTGTTAAGAGAACCGCAATGTGCTTATCGTCACTTACACTATTTGCCAACAAAAACAACTTCACTCGCTCCAAGTATGCCGATGCCTTTTCGGTCTCTGGTTGAAATTCACTCAATTGTCCAATTGTAGCCATTGCTTCACCCTCATCGCCAATGTAATGTCTTAACACCAAATTGACATAATTGCAAAGAACGAACTACCAAAACCTATTCTAATTAATGCATACTCTCCAATGTCCACTGCACATGCGCACATATACCTAACTAACGTCAATATATACAGGAATGTAGCCATAGATATGTATTCAAATATCTTAAGCGCTAGTTGGGCGTAGCCCGACCTTCGTATCAAGTGCAGGCCATTATCACATATGTGGGCTATTATCATATATAATAACACACATATAATAACACACATACGCTATCAGATAGGTGATGCCTACGGCCTACGGCCAATTAGCCAAGCGCTTCTCGATTTCACATCTATGATGTAGCCAAGCGCTTATTGGGCGTAGCCCGACCTTC
Source organism: Spongilla lacustris (assembly GCA_949361645.1). NCBI lineage: Eukaryota > Metazoa > Porifera > Demospongiae > Spongillida > Spongillidae > Spongilla > Spongilla lacustris. The sequence continues at coordinate 5,440,254 of OX442423.1, read as the reverse complement.
ACGTATTCGGTATAAAGTGTGGGCTATTATCACAAATCTCCTTGATGCCTACGGCCTATGGCCAACTAGCCAAGCGCGCTTTCAAATTAATTGTCCTACTTATAGTAAAGCTGTTGCATGGGGGAGGGTAAATTAAACCTTTCATGTGGAATTTAGAGGTGTTTAGATTTTAAGCGGATGAGGGGAGTGGCCATAAATGAGGACAAATGCCCTTCCATATATGGACATCAACACAACTCATGTGCCATACATGAAGACATCTTGTTAAACAAGAACATACCAGCTGCATACATCTAACCTTATACACTACACACCTCCACTCACTGGCCCCACCCATGAACCCTCTTAGCGGCAGAGTACATTAACCCCACAACTTCTCACCAACTGACCACACATGAATCCTGTGCCTATCAAAGGGGAGCAGTGGGTTGTGTGTACTAATGTGCCTATCAAAGGGGAGGAGTGGGTTGTTCGTACTGATGTGCCTATCAAAGGAGAGGGTTGTGTGTACTCATGTGCCTATCAAAGGGGAGGAGGGGGTTGTTCGTATCAAAGGGGGGGAGGGGGTTGTTCGTACTGATGTGCCTATCAAAGGGGAGGAGGGGGTTGTGTGTACAGATGTGTCTATCAAAGGGGAAGAGGGGGTGTTTGTACTGATGTGCCTATCAAAGGGGAGGAGTGGGTTGTTCGTACTAATGTGCCTATCAAAGGGGAGGAGGGGGTTGTGTGTACACATGTGCCTATCAAAGGGGAGGAGGGGGTTGTTCGTACTAATGTGCCTATCAAAGGGGAGGAGGGGTTGTGTGTACTGATGTGCCTATCAAAGGGGAGGAGGGGGTTGTGTGTACTGATGTGCCTATCAAAGGGGAGAAGTGGGTTGTTCGTACACATGTGCCTATCAAAGGGGAGGAGGGGGTGTTCGTACTGAGTGGGATGAGGGGAGTGGCCATAAATGAGGACAAATATGTCCTTCCATATATGGACATCAACACAAATCATGTGCCATACATAAAGACATCTTGTTAAACAAGAACATACCAGCTGCAATCATCTAACCTGCTTCACTCCACACCTCCACTCACTGGCCCCACTCATGAGCCCTCTTAGCGACAGAGTACATTAACTCCACAACATCTTACTCATAGACCACACCCATGGGTACTTGTAGCTTTAAAAATATCTATTTCTATGCGAATGTGCAACGGACAGCAGATACGTACGCGTATGTCCATGCACGTTATATGAAATAATACTATTTCGTAATAATGCCGCGTTTAGATGCGGAAACAAGACAGTGAGTAGTGTTGTTACGCAAAGCTGGGTACCGCGTAAGAGATATTGGTGGAAGAGAGGATTGTAGTCAGTGAGAGATACATTCATAAACTTTTGCATAAAAAAAGGATCACATTTAGGCGGAGGCTATCAAATGCTTGGTGTCCCAATACGCGATGATCGGGCTACGCCCAACTAGGCATACACATACCAACCATGCCCAAGTAACTTGCAATCAACTTCCGGCAATGCCGTAAATAGTTTTGTCGAGTGAGCGAGTGGCACTCACAATGTACGCACACTTGAGAGTGCATTAATGCACTCGAACATGACACTCGAGCGACTTGCGTGCAAGTGTGAACTTGCGGGTGGACGGCACTGTAGCATGTGATTGGGCCACGTGGTTGGGGTTTAAAAGGCTAGTACCTTAGTACAGTGCCGTCCACCCACAAGTTCACACTTGCGCGCGCATGTATGCGAGTCGAGCGCGAGTAAAGAGTGCAATTAGCCCTCGATGCGCCCGCTGTTGCAAGCGTCACTCAAATACATGTACCTATTTACGGCATACCTACAGATGATTACGTTAGTTTCAAGCTATTAATAGTATATGTTTTTGTTCCAACTGTTTTGCTTTAAGGCGCGCGAGTCATTATTGCACTCGATCGAGTCACGCGCAAGTCATTATTGCACTCGATCGAGTCACGCGCGAGTCGAGCGCGTGCAAGTGTGTCCTTGTGGGTGGATGGCACTGTATGAGTGTTCATTCTAAGCTTGCATGCACGTGCTGCAAACTTTCTTGTTGTTTGTTTGGTTTGGTGGTAGTGTATCTGTCCTATAGGTGCAACACTTAATCAGGGAGTAGACCCTGGCTGAATCTTTATTGTGTAGGCACCAAAGCACTATCAGAAGTAGCGAAGCTAGGGTGACCATCGTGCTCTGCTCTGCTGTAATAGTCACTGCACACACACATGATGATCACTTATGGTCACCCTATTTACACTCTCATCCTCAGTGCCTTCTCTGCACTAAAAAAATCGTGCAAATCCTCTCAATTACCATACTGTAGAATAGTAATCACTAATTTCCAAATCTAAAATTGTTGAAAAGCAGAATCCAAAGTCACTTCAATTTGCCGTATTCAATTGTCTAAATAATTATTGTAATGTGCTTAGGTTTCACTGAAATGTTTGATTTCACTACCAGCTAACACTACTTCAAAAACTTATGTTCATATACACATGTACAGTAAGTATTGCAACAGAAAAGATTAGACCTTTTAACAGAACATTACTGTCACACAGTAACCACAAGGATATGCCAGCACAAACTTTACTTTTTAATGTATTGATCACTTTAATGGTTTTTACCTGCTTCCACTAGCCTCTTTACACATCTTCTGCCTCGTTTTCGTTTCGCTGAACAAATGAAATGTTTGATTTAACTACCAGCTAACCCTACTTCAAAAACTTATGTTCATATAGGTACTGCAACAGACAAGATTAGATTATAATATCAACTTTTAACAGAACATTAATGTTTTAAACACAAAGTAACCAAAAGGATATGTAAGCACAAACTTAAATTTTTAACAGAATGTCAATGTATTCATCACTTTAATGGTTCTTACCTGCTTCCACTAGCCTTTTTCCAAGTCCTTTTCGTTTCGCTGAACAAATGAAATGTTTGATTTAACTACCAGCTAAAACTACTTATGTTCATATAGGTATTGCAACAGACAAGATTAGATGATAATATAATCTCACCTTTTAACAGACAGTTACCAAAAGGATATGCAAGCACAAACTTTCAGAAGTTAATTATTGATCACTTTAATGGTTTTTACCTGCTTCCACTAGCCTCTTTACACATCTCCTGCCTCGTTTTCGTTTTGCTGAACAAATGAAATGTTTGATTTAACTAACAGCTAACAATACTTCAAAAACTTATGTTCATATACACATAGGTATTGCACAGACAAAATTAGATTGTAGTATAACTTCACTTTTAACAATGTTTGAACACACTGTAACCAAATAGATATGCCAGCACAAACATTACTTTTTCACAGAATGTTAATGTATTCATCACTTAAATGGTTTTTACCTGCTTCCACTAGCCTCTTTACAAACTTCCAGCCTCGTTTTCGTTTCGCTGAACAAATGAAACGTTTGATTTCACTACCTGCTAACACTACTTCAAAAACTTATGCTCATATAGGTATTGCAACAGACAAGATTAGATGATAATATAACCTCACCTTTTAACAGAACAGTGAAGTTTTAAACACACAGTAACCAAAAGGATATCCAAGCACAAACTTAACTTTTTAACAGAAGTTAATATATTGATCACTTTAATGGTTTTCACCTGCTTCCACTAGCCTCTATCTAAGTTGTTTTTGTTTTGCTGAACAAATGAAATGTTTGATTTCACTACCTGCTAACACTACTTCAAAAACTTATGGTCATATACATGTAGGTATTGCAACAGACAAGATTAGATCATAATATAACTTTAAACAGAACATTAATGTTTTAAACACACAATAACCCAAAGGATATGCAAGCGCAAACTTAACTTTCTAACAGAAGTTAATGTATTGATCACTTTAAGGGTTTTTACCTGCTTCCACTAGCCTCTTTACACATCTCCTGCCTCGTTTTCGTTTCGCTGAACAAATGAAATGTTTGATTTACATGTAACTACCAGCTAACCCTATTCCAAAAACTTATGTTCATATAGTTATTGCAACAGATACAATTACATTATGATATAACTTTCGCCTTTTAACAGAACATTAATGTTCTAAACACGCAGTAACCAAAAGAAAGGTCTCCTTAAACATATGTCAACGAAATAATGTTATTGCAACAGATTATAATATAACCCAAACTTAACTTTTTAACAGAGCATTAATGTCAATGTTTTAACGATAGGTCGACCACTACATGTACATGTAGGCGCATTAACCTACATGTAGGCGTTGCAAATCGCGTTATTTCAAACAATGAACAAACAGCCAACATTTGAAATAAGCATAATCAGTACAGCAAAAGAGGGCTACCTGCAAGGTGGCGTCAGACAACAACATCAGCGAGTACGTACGCTCTGGTGGGACACGCCCCTCTTTTACTCAGTTGTTCTGATTTTCTCCAAACCTTGCTAAAAACCTTTTCGTTGTTTAGACAGCTATTTTTTCATCTCTGGTTGCCAAACACATGCTATTTCCAACTTTTATGCCATCTGATACCAAAATCGTAGGTAATTTTTATACACTCCTCCATCTTGATCGTCATTAAATACACAGTAACCACAAGGATAATAAAAGGTCAGATCCTTACTTAGAGGCATCTCAGTATTGACAGCACTTATGATGGAGAAAAAGGCAGAAAGTGACTTACGATAGGTAGCACAAACAGATCAACCTCTATAGTGGCACACAATCTAGCAACCTCAATATGAAATCAACAAGAAAACAATATCTATTTTCTGTACAGTACAGTGCCCGCTAGCAGATAAGGAAAAATAACACCTCACAGATTGGGAAAATAAGGTACATTAATCAGGAGTTAGGAAAAACAAAGGGGCAACCTACCCCACCAATTGAATTTATTCTTACCTCTTTAGGTACAGAAGAAACTGTTGGTGTACTTAGCAAACCCACCTGTGGTTGACCTCTCTCCTGGATTTTGCAGCGCTTCCTAATCAGTCCTTCTCTGCACCCCTCCTACCTGTACTTCTTACATGTACTAGTACTAAGATTGGATGCTATGTGTATGTAATACCTGCTAGCTCACTTCCTAGCCAGAATATGAGCTTAAATCTCGCTTTTTTAACTTGGTGGAGGCCTGAGTACCCAACCCAAAAAAAGAAACTTCCCTGAACAGTACACTATTCTTTCAATTTTACCTCACGTGTTCCGTTTTCTTGATGATGCACATGCACTCTTGTTATGCACCTAGATTGAGCATCTGATCATGTACATGTAACTACGGTGGCCCGGTAGGTCGCGCGTACGAGCAACGGTTGGAGAGCGAAAATGGGTACGAGCGGTGGTTGCCGAGCAAAAGTGAGCACGAGCCGAGAACAAAAATGAGCACGAGCCGAGAACAAAAATGAGCACGTGCCGAGAGCAAAATTGAGCACGAGCCGAGAACAAAATTGAGCACGAGCCGAGAGCAAAAATGAGCACGAGCCGAAAGCAAAAATGAGCACGAGCCAAGAGCAAAAATGAGCTAGTGCTGAGAGCAAAAGTGAGCTAGAGCAGTTGTTTACATCTATTTAACAATACGTCATTTGTCACTGGAGTTAAAAATAGCCTCGCGATGGAACGTAGCCTATTATGAGGCAGCACAAGGCTATTCAAGTTGTCTTCCGTATTTACGCGTACGTGTAAGCTACTTCACTTTCGGGACCGGGGTAACGATCATACACTGTGTGTGTGTGTGTGTGTGTGTGTGTATGTGTGTGTGTGTGTGCGTGTGTGCGTGCGCGCGCGCGTGCTTGTGATTCAGTTTAGCTTGCATCGTGGTATCTGTTAGCCCCCTATGTAATTTTTGTTGTGAGGGGCCGGGTGGGATGTATACAGTAGGCCTACATGCGTTGTCGAGTGTATCGATTGTGTACTGTGTGTGTGTGTGTGCGTGCGTGTGTGTGCGTGCGTGTGTGCGTGCGTGTGTGTGCGTGCGCACACACAACACACACACATGCCAATAAATAACATCAATTGACAATTCTTTATGTTTCCTGTACATGTTAGCAGACTGTGTTACTTAACACTGGCAGCACAACACATATGAATGTGGGTTCAAGCAAGGCTGGTGCCTCCAAAGCTTTAGATGTAAGCAGATCTTTAGCTCTAATGAGAGGATGTGGCTGCGCCACTCAACTGTAGCAACAAACATGGATGCAGCAAACATTGGTAACAGGAAAAATACATAGCTATTTCTTAGTCGTACGTCAACCTGCCGACTGAAATCCCGAGTGCGAGCAAAACAAAAAGAAACCATGCATCAGTACAAGTGATGACATAAGTATCATTAAACCTTACATGTACTGGTTCTTCAGCTTAGTTATGAGACATACCTTGTGGCTTTAGCAAAGCCACACACACACACACACGCATGTAAACACCACACAACACAATACACAATCACACACACACACACACATGCACGCGCGCACGCACAAACATACATACGCACGCACACACACACGCACGCACACACACACACACACACACACAGTACACAATCGACACACTCGACAACGCATGTATACATCCCACCCGGCCCCTCACAACAAAAATGACATAGGGGGCTAACAGAGACCACGATGCAAGCTAAACTGAATCACACACACACACACACAGTGATGATCGTTACCCTGGTCCCGAAAGTGAAGTAGCCTACACGTACGCGTAAATACGGAAGACAACTTGAATAGCCTTGTGCTGCCTCATAATACGTAGCTGCATTCCATCACGAGGCTATTTTTAACTCCAGTGACAAATGACGTATTGTAAAATAGATGTAAACAACTGCTCTAGCTCACTTTTGCTCTCCGCACTAGCTCATTTTCGCTCTCGGCTCGTGCTCATTTTTGCTCTCGGCTCGTGCTCATTTTTGCTCTCGGCTCGTGCTCATTTTTGTTCTCGGCTCGTGCTTAATTTTGCTCTCTGCACGTGCTCATTTTTGTTCTCGGCTCGTGCTCAATTTTGCTCTCGGCTCGTGCTCATTTTTGTTCTTGGCTCGTGCTCATTTTTGTTCTCGGCTCGTGCTCACTTTTGCTCGGCAACCACCGCTCGTACCCATTTTCGCTCTCCAACCGTTGCTCGTACGCGCGACCTACCGGGCCACCGTATGTAACACCTCAGGTCGAGAGGAGTCTATAGGTACATGTATGCATTAATATGGATGTACCTGGAATATCAGCCATGTCAGAACATTGGCAATCGTCTGAATCTGGAGCATTAAGGGATAGGAGGAGTGCAGTTATCCTAATCCTACCATATCATGATAACTCATCTTAGTTTTGCAAATGAGCACGCCATTTATGTGAGGATGAAAAAAAGTCATACAGTGTGTGGAGTAATGCTTTTCTTTATGCTCAAATGCTCGTGCATAAATAACATGTTGAAGGAAATGGTCATTTTGTATGACAAGTGTGTATAGTAGCATACAAATTGCAGTTGCAGCATTACGACTTTTGTACGTGTCAAAAAAGGGACATCAGAAACTGTTCTATATTTAGGACAGCTTTGCCAACCATTCATACAGAGAACACATGCAGATCAATTGCGTTTAGGTCTCTGGCTCATTGAGGCAGATGGACGTTGCAGACAAATGTCTGTGGAGTACAATCAGGTTAGGCTGGCTGCCACGGGGATTTAAGCTACATATAATGCTGCTGATTTTGTATGCGTAGGAGCCATACAAAATTGTGGATATGCATTTGAATATGTACATCACTTAATTTAATACATGTGCCAGTTACAGTTACCCAAGTGCAGATAAGTAAATAGACACCTGGCTGTAAACATCCCCCTACCCTATTTGTGGTGTGGAGAACCCCACCAGTTTTATTAGCATCAGGTGTTAGTTACAAACATGCATGTGCCTACTCTTCATGGTTACCTCTTCACTTAAATTTGTATTACTTGCGCCAGTTAGTTTCGTTCAGCCTTTTGATTTCACTGTGCCACACTGTACACCTGTACCACAATGAGTTAAATATCAACGCTTTACAGCTTAGCTTGTCTTTGAAAAATCACCTTACTAACACCCAGCAATTGATGCCGATTTTATTTAGTTGAATTGAAGAACGTTATCGTGGCTTTGCCTACATGCAGAGGAATGAGACACACTATACTGGGTAATGGTGGCTAGCTTTTTTCTTACCTTGGTAAGTCCGATCTTACACTGTAATTTATTGCAAAGACGAGCATTTGAAATCTGAAGGACACTGCCAGTGCAAAGGTTTGGTGCTATCCACACCTACATGTATTAGTTCATAGTATCCTCCAACATGTCGATGTGTGTGCTTTGCAGTTTGCTCATTTACCACCAGACAAGACAGTACTTTAGCAATTTGGTGGAGATGGTTGCTTTCTGCATTCGCTGGGTGTTCGTTCGTAAGGTGATTTTTCAGAGACAAGCTATGTTGATATTTAACTCATTGTGTTACAGGTGTACAACATGGCACAGTGAAATCAAAAGGCTGAACTAAACTAACTGGCTCAAGTAATACAAATTTAATGATAGATCATCGCCTACGAGTAGGCGCATTAACCTAAATGCAGGCGTTCTAAATCACTTAATGAGCAGACATCCAACACTTGAAATAACAACAATCAATATGCAAAGAGGGCTACTTGCAAGACGGTGGCAGAAAACAATGCCAGCATGGCGCTAGTAGTACGTAGACTCTGGTTGGGGGTACGCCCCTCTTTTAGTTCAAGTTGTTTCAATTTGCAAAAAAACTTGCTAAAAGCATTCTTCCCTTTTTAGGCAGATATAATTTAATCTCTTTTGCCCAACAAACACGATTTCCACACTTTCATCAAGATCGTGGGCAATGTTTGAACGCTCCTCCATCTGGATTGTGTACTTAAAAAGCCGATGGTTAAATGAGCTCCAAAGTGAATTAAAAATGAAGCCCTATGCTTAAGTGTTACATTATTCAAGTTTAAAGTTTTAAACTCTATAGTTGCCGGTAAAAACGCTGATGTTAAAATTTTCATAACGATTGCCGTGTATGTAAGGTACAGAAGAGGTTATACAATTAAGTCAATGTCACAGCTATCTATAGATGCAGCGTGCGCAACTTGGGATCTAGCTTTGGGCACACTTTGCATCTCTCATATCTCGGAACCTTTCAATTTAGCATCTAGCCATTGTAAACGCCTTATTGTCCAATTCGGCTTGAAGGAACAAATATCCATCTTTTCATAGATTGATTTTGACCCCTCAAAAAAACGCTAGGTTAACCTAGCGAATCCTTAGTAAACGTAGCGTTCGGCACTTAGTGAGGACCACAGGTTGTAATAGAATGCCTACACGTAGGTTAAACAGCCCTTTTCGCCTACACGTAGGCTAAAACAGCCCTTTTCGCCTACACGTAGGCTAAAACAGCCCTTTTCGCCTACACGTAGGCTAAAACAGCCCTTTTTGCCTACATGTAAGTGTTTGCTCGATCTATCATTAAGTGAAGAGGTAACCATGTTGTACAGAGTAGGCAAATGTACGTTTATAACCAATACCTGACGCTTAACAAACTGGCGGGGTTATCCACACCACAAACCAGATGTCTATTTACTTATCTGCACATCGGTAACTGTATGTACGTACATGTACTATATTAAGTGATGTACACATTCAGATGCATATGCACAAGTTTGTATGGTTCCTACGCATACAAAGATCAGCAGCATTATATGTAGCTTAAATCCACATGGTAGCCAGCCTAACCTGATTGTACTCCAAAGATATTTGTCCGCAACGTCCATCTGCCTCAATGAGCCAGAGACCTAAACGCAATTGATCTGTGTTCTCTGTATGAATGGTTGGCGAACAAAGCTGTCCTAAATGTAGAGCAGTTTCTGATGTCCATTTTTAGAAATGTAATGCTGCAGCTACAATTTGTATGCTACCATCACACACTTGTCATACAAAATTTCCTTCGACATGTTGCAATTTATGAGTGAGCATGTGAACATAAAAGTACAAGTAGGCAGGGTGCAGATAAGGGGGGTGGGTCATTCTAGGCTAATTTGTACCACCTAAATCTCATTTTCTAACACCACTTCCCATATATATTCTCCTATATAAATAACACAAAATCACTTAATATATGCATACCCCAAGTTGTATCGTTTATTAACTATAACCTTCTGAATAATTAATTTTCGGGGCAACTTGGACCTGTTTAGAATAGAATTGCTTGGCCATTAAAATCTATATGTTAGGTGTTTTGGTATACATTTATGGATGTTATGTTGATATTCGTAGTAGTGATGGACTTTATAAGAACTGGTATATTGGGGTTTAATAAGTAATGAATTTGTGATCAGTTTTGCTGTTTCAGAAAATAACATCATCCATTTTGCACCAAACTTTTAGGGTGGGTACATGCTAGTACCAATAGGGTACTTAGCTAATCAGATGTGCGGGATTCTCATGCACTCGTCTGGGACACCACTTCAAACGCTGGCAGCCATCTTTAATCTCCATCATAATTCAAGTGTTTGTTTAGTGTGTTTTCAGAGCCACTAAGAGGTGTTAGGACCAAAATTGTTATAGAAAACCAACAGAGTTTACACTAAATGTTTAGCTATCTAAACTGTTTACAGTAATCTTGCTTGCAGAGCAAGGCTGGCTTCTTGCATGTCCTTTCTTGTCAGAGTGTAGGTTCTACCTGTGGCTGTCACCGGATTGACAAGGGTTAGGACATCAGAGGGATCAACGTCCACGACATCCTGTCTCACAGGGTAGACAAATGAAGCTGATGGTATGCACGGATGTAGAAATGTCACTGTGATAGCACGTAGGGATGCGTCAGCATTAAGAACATATCCAAGCCAGCATGATGCATCGTATGCAACAGTGACATAACCTCGTATGTCTCCTAATGGTAGGGTGTTGACAACCTCTGCTACTGCCACCTTTTCAGTCCGTGAACAGGTACTGTTTGAGAAGGACCTCACTCCTACTGTGTTGGCAGAGATAGGAATGACACTGTGAAGCTGATGAGTTCCAGGCACTGTTTTACTGCTCTTCATACGATCATCCAGTAGTCTGGCTTCGTGCTCATGCTCACCAGCAGTCGCAAAGCCAAAGTGCATGCCTTTGATGTTGCTCACAGCAAAATCATACAGCTGTCATGCCGTGAGTATGTGATGTTCATATATATGCTGAAGGCTGGCTCTTGTGGCAAGCCGCTTCAGGGTCCCTCCAGCTCCATCTCCAGCAGACTTGCCATGAGATGTGGCAAAGAAGTGCCACTGTGCCCTGACCCCAAAGTCATCAAAATGGTGGCACAGATTATGAAAGTTCTTGCAGTGTTTGTACTGGGCGGCGCATCCATCTGACACGTAAAAAATCTTTTCTGGCTTCTTCCCATTGCATTGCTCAGTTAGAAAAGAGATTAGTTATTTCTGGAAAAGATGAACTGCGCATGCTGTGTGCACTCTGATATGATGATGTAGCACAGACTGGTGAGTTCCCCTCATTGGCAACCATTCATCCTTTTGTATGCTACTATCGCGACAAAGGGGAACTCACCAGTCTGTGCTACATTGACATGTCAGAGTGCACACAGCATGCGCAGTTAATCTTGTCCAGAAAAAAAAACTAATCTCTTTTCTAACTGAGCAATGCAATGGGAAGTAGCCAGAAAAGATTTTTTACGTGTCAGATGGATGCGCCGCCCAGTACAAACACTGCAAGAACTTTCATAATCTGTGCCACCATTTTGATGACTTTGGGGTCAGGGCACAGTGGCACTTCTTTGCCACATCTCATGGCAAGTCTGCTGGAGATGGAGCTGGAGGGACCCTGAAGCGGCTTGCCACAAGAGCCAGCCTTCAGCATATATATGAACATCACATACTCACGGCATGACAGCTGTATGATTTTGCTGTGAGCAACATCAAAGGCATGCACTTTGGCTTTGCGACTGCTGGTGAGCATGAGCACGAAGCCAGACTACTGGATGATCGTATGAAGAGCAGTAAAACAGTGCCTGGAACTCATCAGCTTCACAGTGTCATTCCTATCTCTGCCAACACAGTAGGAGTGAGGTCCTTCTCAAACAGTACCTGTTCACGGACTGAAAAGGTGGCAGTAGCAGAGGTTGTCAACACCCTACCATTAGGAGACATACGAGGTTATGTCACTGTTGCATACGATGCATCATGCTGGCTTGGATATGTTCTTAATGTTGACGCATCCCTACGTGCTATCACAGTGACATTTCTACATCCGTGCATACCATCAGCTTCATTTGTCTACCCTGTGAGACAGGATGTCGTGGACGTTGATCCCTCTGATGTCCTAACCCTTGTCAATCCGGTGACAGCCACAGGTAGAACCTACACTCTGACAAGAAAGGACATGCAAGAAGCCAGCCTTGCTCTGCAAGCAAGATTACTGTAAACAGTTTAGATAGCTAAACATTTAGTGTAAACTCTGTTGGTTTTCTATAACAATTTTGGTCCTAACACCTCTTAGTGGCTCTGAAAACACACTAAACAAACACTTGAATTATGATGGAGATTAAAGATGGCTGCCAGCGTTTGAAGTGGTGTCCCAGACGAGTGCATGAGAATCCCGCACATCTGATTAGCTAAGTACCCTATTGGTACTAGCATGTACCCACCCTAAAGTTTGGTGCAAAATGGATGATGTTATTTTCTGAAACAGCAAAACTGATCACAAATTCATTACTTATTAAACCCCAATATACCAGTTCTTATAAAGTCCATCACTACTACGAATATCAACATAACATCCATAAATGTATACCAAAACACCTAACATATAGATTTTAATGGCCAAGCAATTCTATTCTAAACAGGTCCAAGTTGCCCCGAAAATTAATTATTCAGAAGGTTATAGTTAATAAACGATACAACTTGGGGTATGCATATATTAAGTGATTTTGTGTTATTTATATAGGAGAATATATATGGGAATTGGTGTTAGAAAATGAGATTTAGGTGGTACAAATTAGCCTAGAATGACCCGGGTGGATTACAAAACACTGCAAAATCCAAGAGAGAGGTCAAGGGTTTGCTAAGTACACCAACATCTGTACAGAATTTGTAAAGAGGAATTCAATTAGTGGGGTAGGTTGCCCTTGGCAAAGTACACCAACAGTTTTTCTAGTAACCTCAAAACTAAATTCACATCCATGTGTTTTAAACCAGCTTCTCAATAAACGTACACCCCCCACACCCAATCATCACCTATATTAGTACACCTGTCTTATGTGTACACCATTGAGACCTGTCTTATTGGGAGCCCTCTAGATTCAGAGACAAAATACCTTGGCCTTGTTGATGCAGGATGGACGGGGTCCCAGATTCATTCCGGGACTTCTTCTTGTGTGTGAGAAGGTTAAGAAAGTGAAAATGAAATGAACTGTGTTAAAGCTCCATTTCTCCAGGCTCTCAACATAGTTGCCTCCAATGCCATCCCCAAGCCCAACCCAACCTGGACACTGCTGACAGCTTCCATTTCATTTTGCAAGGGCATGTGAACGTAACAACCTCCAAACACCCCTACACTTATAACACTGGAGAAATAGTACTTACAGATTTATGTGACAATGTTGCTTCTACTGCTGAAAGATCTTCAACATCATCTGCCATATTAGCCTTTTGCCTAAAAAATAATAATAATTTTAGCACATAAACTAAATGCATGTACTTATTGTGCATTTGCTATATATTTTAGCACAGACACTAAATACATACATGTATACATGTTTTAACAACTAAAGATACACTTACCTGAACACGGGGTTTTTTCTTAGAGGCATTTTGAAAAACACACAGGTTCATGTATAAGCAAGTGTGTTAATTTAAACTGCATAGTGTACATGTATGTGCACAGATGCAGTATCAAATTCACATCCATGTATTTTACTTTCACTAAACAAGCTTCCACCCCCGTACACCCTCACCCACTCCCAACATCAGACTGAACAGAGGAACACAGGATCTAGCAACCTCCAGACTGACCAGAGGTACCCACGATTTACAGTAGCGGTCATAAAAAAGTTTACGTTTTTAATTTTGCCGTTGCTGTTGCACGGTGATTAGAAATAACGGGACGTTGAACCAATTGTACGGCACGGTAATGCCATTATTTATCGCTCACTTATCACATTTGTCACGTAACGCCGTTACATTTTAACAGTATGTTAATTAAATACCATTTGGGCACGTTGTCTGCGCGTGCATTATCGAGATCGACGTTCAATTAATCGGAGGTGTCACGCGGGAACGTTAATTTCAAACGCATCGAGGTGACGCTAAATGGCTACACTAAGGACGGCATTAAAGAATTCTCAGAAGGGTAAGTACATGCATGTACATGTATACGCGTCATGCAGTATTGCATACTGAATAATATTTCATTCACAGACAACTTTTTCTTAATCTTTTGGGAGGAGGAGAATTCTGTATCTGTCATTTTCGGCGAGGACGTACTTGTACAGAGCGGCATTGAAAAATCAGTTGGAAATGAATGCTGTTACATTCAGTGGAGCTGGTTTTAAAGGAAAGATAGCGGCAAAAGGTGATACATGTACATGTACCATGCAGTTTATATAACCATTTGTATATTAATTCTTGATTGATGTTTGAGCAGTTGATTCATTTGAATATACATGTACATGTGTAATACACAGGAACCAAGGAAGAGATGAAGTTGCTGGAAAACCAGTTCATAAATGGCCACTACACCCCCTTTGGCCAAGAGAAAGTACATGTAGATGATGCAGTGCCGAAGAAGGCCACTAAGAAGAAGTGACAGGATGGTTTCACAGCAAAGGCTGCAGCTTCTGGCCAAGTCAGTAAAAAGGCCAAAAAGGACACCGCAACACATCAAATCATCTGCATTTCGTCATGGAGTGAGTAATATTGGTTCATTAATGTATTGCTTTAATAATACCCTAGATTAGTAAGCAATTCACTCAATGATGTTTGTGTTCACACAACCTTCCCTCTGCAGGCACCGGAAGTGGACCTGAGGGGAATGTTGTGGTTCCCAACCCTGAGGGGAATGTTGTGGTTCCCAACCCTCCAGTCAATGGTGTGTGTGTGTGTGTGTGTGTGTGTGTGTGTGTGTGTGTGTGTGTGTGTGTGTGTGTGTGTGTGTGTGTGTGTGTGCATGTGTGTGTGTTTGTGTGTGTTCACACAACCTTCCCTTTGCACGCACTGGAAGTG
Source organism: Spongilla lacustris (assembly GCA_949361645.1). NCBI lineage: Eukaryota > Metazoa > Porifera > Demospongiae > Spongillida > Spongillidae > Spongilla > Spongilla lacustris. The sequence goes on along the minus strand of OX442423.1, from coordinate 5,425,031 downwards.
GACCTAAGGGGAATGCTGAACTTCCAAACACAATGGAAATGGAAATATGTTGTACAGAAAGCAGCAACGATGAAGATGATTTTGATACATCAATTCCAGGTACCTTTCCTTTACACATTCACATCTAAACTACACACTATCGATGTGCCTGGACAGGGCTGGATCCAGTGGTGATGCTAGCTACCATGCAAGACCTAGAAATCCGTCTATCAAATGTTGAGCGGATGCTGCATCGTATACAGTGTGTAGCTGCACATCTACATCTACATGTATATGTACCAGCTTTGGAGATTAGACAACAGTCACAGGTGCTGAACAGTGCACTGATAGTAATGCCACCCTATTTTATTTGTCAATGTCTTATTGACCGCAGGTACTGAGTGAGCAGGCTGCAGCTGCAATGGCTCCACCACCTTGGTCGCAGCCTAGACCTGACCAAACTCCACCACCTTGGTCGCAGCCTAGACCTGACCAAACTCCACCACCTTGGTCGCAGCCTAGACCTGACCAAACACAGGTACTGAACACTGTAATGCCACCCTATTTTATTTGTCAATGTCTTATTGACCACAGGTACTGAGCGAGCAGGCAGCAGCTGCAATGGCTCTACCACCTTGATCGCAGCCTAGACCTGACCAAACACAGCTGCAGGTACTGAACACTGTAATGCCATCCTATTTTATTCTCTTATTGACCACAGGTACTCCAAATGTCTCACCACCCTATGGCTTCTGGTTCACTTCCATATTCAACATCTACGCCAGAGCAATCACCTGTGCAGATCAGTGGATCTAGGAGTACTGCATTGTCATGTTGCACTCCAGTCCGCACCCATGGGTCCAGCATGCAGCTGTTTCCATGCCAGCTTATTGGTCCTGCATCTGATGGGCTAGAACATCAAGGCGCTATACCAAGCCAAACACCATGTATCCAATCCAGTCCTGGACAGAGTAATTCCACCACTATCACAGCCACTTCCGATTGCCACAGTTCCCCAGGAAAAAGAGCTCCCATCCTCTGCTATAAGAGTGAGTGTGGAGCAAGTTCTAGCTAAGCATATGCAAAAAGCTGAAAGGTGAATCGAAGGCTGGCACACTTGCCCAAAAGCTGGCATAACATTCTGTCTTTGGAGAGGATGTAATGAGGCTGTGCACTCCTTTGGGGACCTCCACACTGCCAGCTCTTCCAAGTGCTGAGATGAAGTAGCTGAAACAGATAATGCTGCAACAGTTCCCACAATATTGGCGAACACCTGGGGAGTTTGAGCCCATTTGGGTAAAATGTGTAGAGTCTGTTCAGCAGTGCTGTAAAAGGTTGCACAGTTCTATTAATTAAATTTGCTGTATAGGTTGCTGTATAGGGTCTACATGTGTACATGCATATATGGACCTGCACACACACAGGTCCATGGATTGCTTAACTATAAAACAACCAAGGATATAGTCACACAAGGCCCATGAGGAACCATGGTGCTGTTTCTGCTTATTACTTGAGAAATGGTTTGTGTGCTTACCATATCTCATGACAAATAAAGTTGGAATTTACAAGTACATGTACATGTAGCTGTTCTTAGGATATCATATGACACCTCGTCCTTGTGTGCCTATCAAAGGGGAGGATGGGTACTGATGTGCCTATCAAAGGGGTACTGTTTTGCCTATCAAAGGAGAGGAGGGGTTTATTACATCATGTACACAATATAGATATCATTTCAATTGTATGATGATAAAATTATACATACTGTACATGTTTACAACAATATACTATACTCATACAAGTAGATGTGCAATGGTGTGTTCAATAGCCAGTTGCTGCCCCATTCAATTTGAACAATGACCTTTGGTACTACATGTACCTTCCTCAGGTGCCTGATGTACATGTACTTTTGACACTTCGATCTGAACATGAAGACACTCAGATCTACAGCAGAATACCTTAAACAAGGTCATCCTTTTGTTACGGGCTTGTATGAAACTGGATACTCCCACTAGACTCAGGGTGACTTGTAAGGACTGGGAGATACTGTTCTTGTGTTAAGGAATATATGATGTACATGTACATGTAGATCTAGGTGTCCTCTGAGTTCATGTTCAAAGTAAATTTCAATGGCCAGTGGTTTGTGCCTATATAAAGTTGGAATTTACAGTAGTTGTGCTGATTGATAATCATTTGAAACCTTTTCCATATGTAAATACCAAAGGGGAGGAGGGTGTGTACACATGTGCCTATCATAGGGGAGGAGGGTGATGTGCCTATCATTGGGGAGGAGGGTGTGTGCGTACTGATGTGCCTATCATTGGGGAGGAGGGTGATGTGCCTATCATTGGGGAAGAGGGTGATGTGCCTATCATTGGGGAGGAGGGGTTGTGCGTACTGATGTGTCTATCATTGGGAAGGGTGTGTGCGTACTGATGTGCCTATCATAGGGGAGGAGGGGTTGTGCGTACTGATGTGCCTATCATTGGGGAGGAGGGTAATGTGCCTATCAAACCCCCTCCTTCCCTTTGATAGGCACATAAGGATGAGGTGTCAAATGATTATCAATATTATCAATCAGCACAGCTACTTGTAAATTCCAACTTTATACAGGCACAAACCACTGGCCATTGAAATTTGTTATCTCATGACACATCAGTAAGCATAACCCTTCCTCCCCTATGATAGGCACATCCCCTTTGATAGGCACATCAGTATGCACACCCCTCCTCCCCTTTGATAGGCACATCAGTACGCACACCCCCTCCTCTCCTTTGATAGGCACATCAGTACGCACACCCCTTCCTCCCCTATGATAGGCACATCAGTACGCACACACCCTCCTCCCCTTTGATAGGCACACCCCTTCCTCCCCTATGATAGGCACATCAGTACGCACACCCCCTCCTCCCCTTTCATAGGCACATCTGAATGCACACACCCTCCTCCCCTATGATAGGCACATCAGTATACACAATCCACTCCTCTTTCAAAGGCATATTTTGTGCCTATCAAAGTGGCTACAAGTATGTAGGCTCTATTCAGAAGTCATGTACACGTACATGTAGATATTCCATTTGCCTTTGTATGATGTTAAGCTGATAAAATAAAATTATATGTTTACAACAATATACTATGCAATGATGTGTTCAATAGCCAGTTGCTGCCCCATTCAATTCAATGACCTTTGGTACTACCTTCCTCAGGTGCCTGATGTACATGTACTTTTGACACTTTTGAACATCAACAGTCATCCAGAACTCCAGAATACCCTGCACAAGCTCATCCTTTGTCCTGGGCTTCACTTCTCTTCGGCAGTACTCCTTTAATTCGTGCCACAGGTTTTCAATAGGGTTGCAATCAGGAGATTCAGCTGGAGTTTTCCACCAGTTAACGTGGCTTTCTTGTAGGAACTGCTGTGCCACCTTGGACGTGTGTTTAGGATCATTGTCCTGCATAAACCTATGAACGCCTGGGCAGGTGTTCTGTATGAAAGGTAGCAGTGTTCTCCGAAGGATTTCTGTGTATAGTGGAGCTTTCATAATGCCCTCAAATATGCAGATTTCGGTGGGCCCACGCATGCAAATCCCTGCCCAGACGTGAACTTTGACAGGATGTTTTGCTCTAAATCGGAAAAGATAAAAATTTCAATACTAAAAAAGTGAGCACAAACAAAAATTTTGTTCCTGGGCAGTTCTCCTCGCTTGTGGCAACAAAACCGGCGATGGGTTTCAAGTTGGATGGTGCTCTCGTCTGTCCAGATAACATCGTCAAAGCCATCAACTCGCAACGCCTCGCCAATGTTCGTCCTCGCCCAATCCAACCGCTTTACTTTGTTAGCATCGCAAATCATCTTGACAGTACGCGCTACCGCAGAATGTCCAGCCAAGCGCTTGTCGACATCGAAGGATAGTTCTTATAGATAGGTAATGTCCTTTCGACCGGAGTAGACGATGGAGCTGCAGTGCCAATGTTGTCCGCCTTCATCTGGACATCGACAGTAGCTTTTACCACTTCCGTCACTTTGGATAAACGCCCACTTCCTTGCTTCCGACTAATCGAACCTGTTGCTTCAAAACGCTTTATAAACTTATGAATTCCTTGCCTGGAAGCCATCATCCCTTCTTCAAATAGACGTTTTCCCATCTCTGGTGCCTTCAGACCCTTCTGATGAAAGAAAACTATCCGCAGCTTCTTGTACGTGGAGAACACCATTTTCTATCGCGCGCTCTGACTGACTTACTGACACGTGACTAACAGCCATGTAATATGGCTTTTAAACGGCAGGGCGCTCTATATAACCGCGTATAAAAACGGCGTTCATTGATAGGCGTTAAAAATGCACGGAGCTCGTTGTCACTTAAAAGTGATAAAAGTTATTTTAATCGGCACGGTAACGGCATGGCCTTGAACGGTAACGGTCAAACCGTGCAATGGCAAAATTAAAAACGGAAACTTTTTTGTGACCGCTACTGTAGCACCAAATAAGCAAACCATATGACTCAGTGGACAAGTTTGTATCCTCCAGAAAATATAATTTCGACACAAAGCTTATATGATTGGGGTGGGGGGACATTATTTAAGACTCATAGAGAACATTCTAAAACTTCTACAAAGGTGCTGTGGGTAAAAAGTGATATGGTCTTTGTTCAAGGATACCACGTACACATATCTTCCTATCTCCTTAGCCTTATAAGCTATAGCGTGAGATAGCACACTACGCAATTGCATCACCCATCTCTGAAGTAATAAAACTCTTCCTGGCTGTTTGCTTAATGCTAATGACTTGGTCTGTTTATTTTCTTTTCCACACACACGACTCACACACTCTTGTTCACAACTTGTATTGTATACATGTCCTCCTCTACGCACAATGACAACAAGTAAACGATATCTATTTTATACCAAGGCTAAGTCATTTGCCAAACAGACTAGCAACCTCAAAACTAAACTCACATCCAAGCAGTTTTATTCCACTAGGTACCAATATATACCCCCCACACCCAATCATCACCTATATGTGTTTCTAAATAAAGTCTCATTGACCCTCACCTTTGAAAATGTTTGACAGTAGTAGTGATATCACAAGCTGAATTTTCAATAATGCACAACTACAACTAAGTCTCCAACCTCCAGACTGAACAGAAGAACCAGCAGTCACCAAACAGGAACGCAACGTGCAGACTGAACAGAGGATACACACATAGTAGTACATCGTATAAAACACACACTCAAACACACATGATACAGAGGAGAAGCCAGCGTATAGATTATAAGTCATCAAAGCCCATAATAGTAGGGACGGCGTACAGTATGTAGCTTCTCGTACGCTAGTGGACATAGCTAACTCCATAATGGCATGCCAGCTTCAATGCTCAAATCCCAAAACCAAACACAATGAAGCACAACACTCTCCATACTTGTTTAAACACCACTTATACGAGCTGCAATTCTTATCTATCTCATTCAAAATGTCGTGTCACGTGAGATCACCCAGATCTTAGATATAGTAGCGCATCAATTTAAATAACCCTACGCGCATAAGGATTGGAAACGGAGCACGTGAGCCATAGAGCCCTGAACTCCGAGTCCGTGATGGTGCTATTAATTCGATGCAGTAGCGCCTCGCCCCTTAAGAGATTAAAGTAAGTTGAGAGCTTAGTAAAGTCTGATAGAAGAATACGATAGCACAAAATGCGTACCTTCGGGCAAATTTGTCGACGTGTTTATAGCCCTTCTAGAACCCGAGATACAGAATTTGGCGGGCTTACAGTATTTTTAACAACTAACCGATACAATTCCCCTAAACTTGGCTTTCTTTGTAAACAAGTAGCATGGCCAGATGCAGCACAAAGTTTTGCGTACAGTGACGTGTGTTGGAGGCGTTTAGGTTGAAGGGTCTCGGAGTTACTCTGCATTTTACGTTCACGGGTGTTTCACAGTGGACATTTACGGATATTTAGATGTCCAATTGCACATTTACGTAAAAATGATTTTGGTAGCTCATTAACGGGCTAACATACTCAAGGCCTGTTTCCGCTACAACCCAGTTTAACTACGCCTCTCTATTGATAATTCCAAGCATAGTATTAGTCTAAGCACAAACCCAAATCAACTGCTCACATGTTTACAGCATTTCAACATACGGCGCAACGTTTCTAGTAATCACGTGCCCTTAATTCGTTACGAGTGCATCTTTTGGTGGGCTATTTGTGAGGCTCTCGCACTTCCAGGTGAGTTGTGACGATAAAATACAGAATCTAGGGGCATTGTAAAACAATTAAAGCTGGGTCATATCTCGAGACGCGATATCTAGGGCATATAAAATCGCGGCTGAAATCTATGAATAATTATCAACATCTTGGTTTTTATATATGCTTTGCGATGGAGTTCCATAACAGTTAGCTTACAAAACATTACAGGGTGTGCGGTGGGAGGTTGGTGGTGGCAAATAATTCAAAAAGAAGCATATACAACTCCATATTTTACAAAAAGGAGCTTAAACTAGCTTTTGGTATCAATGATCATATCGAGAACCACCCATAATCGTTCTGCAAACCGTGCAAGCTAAGGGGAGGGTGTTAAATGCTTTGAGGCAGAAAAAGCTAATATGATTGAAAAGTTTGGTCGTGCCCTGCAAGTGGAAAGCCCATACCATAGACAAGTGTCAAGTGAGTGAGATAACTGAAATATATTGCATGATCACATTTAGGTTTGCCAGCATTTTGAGGTGCTGGTGAAAGGTTGTATGAAGAAAAAAAAGTGAGAAAACATACTGCCAAATGTCAAGTGAATCACGACAGTCATTATTTACACATATTGGGTACATTGCACCAGTTTCAATTTCAACCAGTGTCCAGCCAGCTGCTGCACAATCAGTTTCTGCCATCAACTATCTAAAGTGTCCACTCTGCCTTTGTATTCTGCACAGACCAGTAGAGCTACCGTGCCAAAGTCTTGTCTGTGCAGAATGATATTGTTGGCAAACAACACGTTCCTGTTGCCCAACTCACCTTTAACTGCTGCCAGCATAAACGCAGCTCCTGACGTCTTCTTGTCCCTCCTAAGTGGTGTATTGCTTCAATGCAACTCATGTAACAGCCCTTCCAGCAGGAGCATACCTCTCTCACATGTTTGCAACACCATCTCCTCCATGTGGTACTGAGGTAAACGTACCATCTGTAATTCAAAATTCAAAGAATGAAAGCCCAGAGCCCAAATGTTTTGCAGATTCAATCTGAGGGGGTGGGGGGGGTGGAAGAGTAAGTAAATTTGTACAGCAATAAAAATTACATGAACTACTCACCATCATTCCAGCCAATAACTCTTGTAAGGGTTACAAAAGGTCAAGGCCGAAGTTAAGCATCAAAGCCGGTGAGCTTTTAGTCATCGCCTTCAACAAGTGAGGCACATACTGAATGATGATTGGTGTATAAAAAATGTGGCCCAGCAGTATCCTGTTCTCCTCATGGATGCTCAGCAGGTTGCAGACACATTTGAAGGGGCATTTGCTAGGCTTGGAGCATGCCACTCCATCGATCCATGACCAATGTTTTGTAACTGACAGATGAGAAATGTGGAGAGGGAGTTAGGATATAGCAACATGATATCATAGCTGTGGATGGGTATTAACTATGTTATCATTTTTCGCTATTGTTTCCATTCTGAACTACTTTAGAACCAATTTCCCCATGGCCAATGAAAATATCTCACCCAAAATGCACCTATTAGAAGAGCACACAGTTGAGTGGGTGAGAAGATACAACTTATGATTTGGCATGCTGGGTGAACAAGGTGCTGAATCAATTCACCGGCGATTCAACGCACTGAACACCAACTACAGTTCAATTAGCATTTCAACGCACTGAACACAATCTACAGTACGGTGTATCGTCAAAGAGCGCTTGCTCCTGACTCAATCCGTGCTCAGCCACCACACACAAATAGAGCAAAATGTACGCCGGCCAAAACACGTTGCTGCTTCATAGCATAGTGGATTTATACCGGGCCGGTATTCACGTAGGCCTACGCTCCCTCCATACATGCGCGCAGCACACTTGACAATGTTTGCACGTTACTTTTTGAAGCATACAAATCGCGTCTCAGAAAATAAGTACCATAAAACGAAAGCTCGATCTATGTACAATACTTCTGTAAAAGCCGTTTTTCAACTGGAAGTGCACACGTTGGAGAGTAACTAGTTTATAAAACCTACCTCCGCGTAAGTAGGCCGCTTTTGAACGACACTTCTCCCGACCCTAACATTCTTTGATGCCCAAACACACCTTGTTCAGTAGAGCACAGTTTCATCTTCAACAATACCTCGTCTAAAAGGTCATCACGTGTTCCATTCAGTAACTGTACAGCGAATTCCAACGGGTGCAAATCATTACAACCGTTGCTAGGTGAGATAATTGCCATTTCAAAATTTCAGGGCGTAGGTCTGAATGTCCACCAATTCAATGGATTGAAACACCCATGCGTTTTGGACATCGCCATGAACTAACCGATAAAACTACCCTGGCAAAGCTTTTTTTGCAATTCCAACACTTGTTTCACATAGCTCTACGTACAGTTGTACCATTTGCTACGTAACTAATCTCTGCTTTTAGAAATAAAAAGAATTCAAAACAGGTGATCTGGTGATGCATTTTACTGGTGGCAGCATGAATGGATGGATGGATGTGAAAATGTGAATCAATCATTGCTGTGTCACAATGCCCATTAGCAAAAGCTAGGATTGCAGCAGATATTTCTTTTGTTGTAACAGGGTCACAGGAGTTTCATGAATAACTGCATCTGATATCACAGCATACATGATCCACGAATAAAAACATCTAATTTTATCCTCCCCAGTTAACATCTATGGAAAGCTATATAAAACGATCAAGGATGCAGACTCTAGGTACTTGGGCTATGGAATTGGAGGTCATTGCAGCAGCATCGTTGCTCAATACAAGCCTGTATATATATGCCAAATAGTGGGGATGCATTTTAAAATCATGCTTGCATCATAATGAAGGCATATATATATATTCAACAAACATTTGAAACAGTTAAAAAGATGTAGCATCTATGTGTGTGCGAGTCTGTGTGTGTGTGCATGTGTGTTGTGTTTGTGAGCTACTCATTCTTATTGCATCAGATCATTATTTACTAATATTGGGTGCAATAATTATGATTAGATAACAGTACATTTTAAAGCCTTGAAATGATTCCCCTCTTTCTTATGTGCCATGCAGTGAATATAGCTTTTTAATATTCATCGATATGGATGTGGAGTGAGGGTTCCAAAATTCCTAGGAGAAATGACTATGCTAAGGGATGCCTGTTTTCCTAAAGGGATGCTGAGTTTCCTAAGAAAACTAGAGTGGGGGTGCCAAGATTAGAAAAAATGGAACGGGTGTGCAAAATTTTAAGGGGTTCCATTTTTCCTTTGACATCGGCAGTGAAGCAAATAAGTTGGTGAATTGCTGATCCTCTATTCTAGCGTTTTGAGTTAGCTTAGATGTTGTAACCGTGAAAATAGTGAGAACATCAATAGTAGATACATATCCACTGAACAAGTCGATAGAAATGGATAGTTTGCTTTTTAGAGAGCTACGTTTTTTTTTTTTTTTTTTTTTTAATCTTAGTGACTTTATTGCAAAACCTTATACACTGCACAGAAAAACGTTGCAATACCTTTTTATTGCCTAGCAACACATTTAAATCACCTTTGCAGAATGTACATGCAGATATTTTCGCAGCTCGGTTGGATTCAAGATTGCTATAGATGCCAAGTTTTTTTTTTTCAGGATCAACACTGTACAGAGGTCGAGCGGATTCTAATTCGTGACGTCTTGTCGTTTGGTTGTCCTTTTTTGTTCCCGTGACAAATAAACTATTAAAATTTCATCGTATAGTAAGTATACTTTGTAAATATGGGGATTACGAATAACATCACGTGATGTCATACTGAACATTGTTACGTGCATTTGGTCTGGGTAATATGATACAGTGAAATCATTTTAAAAGGGAATGTCTTGCCAATAAAAAGCATGAGTGGACCGGAAAATCACATTAATTTGCCACTCTAAGCGCCAGAGGCCTGCTGTGTACAATTTGAACTCCAAATGGTGCCCACCGGTGACCCAAGTCTGGCCTCTGTTGAAGTGCAATGACTCAGGAGCTTTGAGCGGCAATATGACTACAACTCTGCATTGAGATGCTATAAAAAGGTGATACCATTTAATGCGTTTAATTTTTATCTTGCTGAGATTTATTTCATAAAGTGGCCCAATTGCAAACTATTAATTTTAAATAATGTTATGTAATTGATTGCATTCCAATCGTTGAGCATCGACGTTAGTGTTTACATAATTAACTAAACCTTGAACTGTGAAGTTCCAAGCCTGAGTTATACTCACCCAGGAAGATAAAAGAAGATGGTCTGCAAACGAGAACAGTACATGTACAAGTTGTTCTCACTACATGTAAACTGGTATTAATTTGTACCGTAGAGTATGTGTACTAACCCCCATCTGATTAACCTGTTTCAAATGATGGTTAGCAAGATTTTGAAGAGCGGCGCGCAGCAGCGCTCGAGATTACAACAAATTTTATACGCTCGTTCAGACATGAGCCATTTTGTGTGGGGGCGGAGGGGGTTAAATACCCGTATTTTGCTACTTGCTACCGCAATGGACCCTTTGCATGAAAGATTGGAAGTACGATAACGTCACGTCCGGAGTAAACACCACAGCGGTTGCCTAGAGACATCGTGTCACGTTCGCAGACCTTTGCGTAATAAAATGGCAATGCTCGGAGTCATTCCTTCCCGCTCTGACAGTGATCCTTTGGTCGATCTAGTTCCTGAACAAACTATGCTGCCAACAGTAAGTTTGACCGAGTCTGACATAATCTGACCAGGCACGTGGCAACTTTGGTGCAACGCTCTGTTGATTGCGGGTGAGTAAAATAGCGACTAAATGACATTAGAGCCCAAAAAAATACTGAGTAAAACATACATCACGGTAGTAAGTCTGGCCGCGTCTGTGAAAGTTCCTGACAGCCACGCGGTCACAAATTCAAAATATTGATGGCCAGCGACTTTTTTTACGGTCAGATCACGTGCTCGTGTTTAGTTTAGTGTTGGTCACGGCTGGGCCTTTTGAGCCATCAAATACCGGACTTCCAGTGCTGCCCGCGGCATCACTGCTAGTAAATATTGTGAAATGTATTTTAGATGTGCAAGTGCAGCTGCATCAGTAAAAGCAGCTGCAGCACTAAAAATAACAACTGACAAAGCCCGCCATGCAAAAAAAGGTGACGTATTTTACATAAGAGGCTGGGCAAATGAATCTTTCTGAGAAGAGATTCTAAACAGTTTGACATAAATCGATATACCGGATAGCTTATTCTCCACTCATTTTATATTTTAGGTGTCTTATTTCGGTATAACTTTGTTTACGTCCGTATACGGTTATTTCGCGATATGACTAAGCGTTTCGCGATATAAGGATTTAATCACGATGTATCACAACAACACTGTATACAAGTGGTAGATGGAATATTACCATACGTGCTGACGTGTGGAATTATGTAGGGTATGTAGGCGCAGGCTACAAAAGGCTCTCAAAGCTAAGGCAAAACAGGAAAACGAGAGCCATAAAATATGCTTATTGAAAGGACTTTAAAAGACAGCCTTAATATTGAAGTAGCAAGTGATGCTGTTTAGATCCACCCCAAGCTAGATGCTTTGCATATTTTGTCATAAGGCTATGACATGAATTGTTAGGGCCAAACCCCATACAAGTGCAGTGTGCAGCACTATACAACTGGCATTTTATAACTTTTGTAACGTGTGCAGGCCTTTCCATACACTTAGATGCCAGGAAAGGCACTTTTAAGCCTGGATGGACAAACCTCAAGCACTGATCACTTTGATTGAATGAAGCCCTAGCAAGTCATCCACAACCAGCCTTGGCACATTTGCAATTGCAATTTGTATAGCTGTACTGCAGCAGCCAATCCAGCTGCCATGTCACATGTGTATGCATGTGTGTGTATGTGTTTGTGTGTGTGTGTGTGTGCATGTGTGTGTGTGTGTGTAAGCAGTGCATTATTGACTGGATCAGAATCTCAGCACAAAACCAGTGCCCCTGTTGTGATGACTTGGCACTTCTTGGGATGTCATGGTGTGCTGTACATTGTGTGAGCAAGGTGTCAGAGTTGATGGCTATGATACACATGAGTGTGGTCAGTTCAGTAGATTGCAGCTACAAATAACTGCTCAAGTTGTGCACATTAATACAATACACATAGCCACTGTAGGAACAGTATGTATGCTTGCATTAATTATTGTTTTTCAGCTTTTGACACTTATGAACATTACACACAGGGAATAATTTAACCGGATTCGCATCGCATTTTGCGAAGCAGTTTTTATTAGATGCGAAACAACTTCAAAACATTGTCGCAGAAAACTGCGATGCAATCTATCCGTGTTTGCAGGCACGTTGCTCAGTGTAAATGCTACGCGAAGAGAGTGTATTTATGGTACAAAAGAATTCCAATCAGAAAGCTGGCACCACATCGCATCAGCCACACTCACGTGACATCGCGATCGCGACAATTAATGTGACGATTAACGATTGCGTACGCGTACGAATGACATGAGCGCGGTACACAGCCGGCTTCGGGAAGAGGGGTGTCGAATTTTATATATTTAGAATTATCGTTTACGCGCAAACGTACAAGGTACATGTATATGTACGTACTGCACATGAATATGCCAGAACGCCTACGCGACAGTGCCAATATGAGTGGACACATATTAAAACTTTTAAATGTGATGGTGACAGGGGAGGGGGGGGGGAAGTAGTCGTTTGACTCGTTCGCCTGAAAGCGATCCAAATGCACGCGGGCGTGTCGGTGGGATAGCTCTGCCGGCATTGTGTTCATGTGAAGAATTGTGACAGAGTAACAAGTACTCTCTAACACCAAATATGATATCGCATACACTTATACAGCTTATATATCCACAACCTGTGATGTTCTATAGACTATAGTATACCATGACTCGTTAGCACGTACTCATTAGCATTTAGCATGTACAAAGGGGTCGTTCCATGAATAGGCATCACTTGTTACATATGCTCCCTCCCTCTGAGAATTCGTCTCGAATTAAAATCACAATCGATCAGGTGGTCTTCTTATCCTGTCTGGATACCGTCGAGCAGGGTCAGCCACAGGTCCAGGTTCTTCCTCATGTTCAACGGCGACCGCAGGACCTGGTGCTGCATCTTCTTCCGGTACCAACTCTAAAGTGAGACCTGCAGATGTTGGGGGTGGGGCTGGAGGAGATTCTGGTCTACCATTTCTTTGTCTACGGGCTGGCAACCGGATGTCTTTTGGACATGTTTTCAGTCTGTCAAAGTGCACTACTGTAGACTTGTTGTTTCCTGTATGTTGTATCCGGTAGGTGACATCCGAGAGTTTGCACTGAACACGGTAGGGGCCAGTCCAGGGTCTCAAGAGCTTTCTGGACTGCCCCTTGCCTGTAGCTGGGTTGAATAACCAAACAAGGTCTCCCACAGAGAAGGGATCACCATGAATTTTCCGGTTATACAATTGCCGTTGGTGACACTGCTTCATAGATACATTCTTCCTTACCACCTCAAACGCCCTCAAAAATGCTTCACTTTGTTTCTGCACATACTGCCCATATTGTTGGTGTGCTGGCACCTCCGAAGTAGGCTGTTCATGGCCTATGTTTACAGGCAGGCGCGCTTCCCTACCAAACATGAGGTAGAAGGGTGAGTAGCCTGTTGTGCTCTGTACACTAGTGTTGTAGGCCAAGCACACCTTACGTAGATTCATGTCCCATTCTGATTGATGTTGTCCTGATGAAGTAGAAAGCAAATTTAACAGTGTCCTGTTGAAGCGTTCTACAAATCCATCAGACTGCGGATGGTAAGAGGTAGTCCTACTTTTCTCAATCTTAAGAAGGCGACACAATTGCTTGACAATTTCCGATTCAAACTGCCTGCCCTGGTCAGAGTGCAACTTTTCTGGCAGGGAAAAGCGGCAGAACATTTCATCAAGTAGTTTCTGTGCAATAGTAATGGCCTCTTGATTCGGGATTGCATAGGCTTCTATCCATTTTGTGAAATAATCCCCTGCTACAAGTATGTACTTGTTTCCAGACTGGGTCTGGGGAAGAGGCCCAAGGATGTCTACAGCCACCATTTGCATGGGCGAACCAACAACAATACTCTGAAGGGGAGCCTTGTTCTTAGGCGCTGGGGTCTTGCGGCTGGCACATGCAGCACATGTTCTGCACCAATCTCTGACCGAATTCCAATAGCCAGGCCAATAGTGTGCGAGTTTCAACTTTTGGAAGGTTTTCTCTTCTCCCAGGTGTCCTCCACATAAGCCATCATGTGTCTCTTCTAACACCCTCTTTCTCAGACTAGCAGGAACCAGCAACTGATACCGAATTCCAGAATGGTTCTTACTGTCAAAATACTTCCGGTACATCACTCCCTCACGCAATGCCAGCTGGTCCCAAATCTGGCAGAGTCTTCGAAATTCGATGCTCTTTCCTTCCTGTTCCTTTAAAGAAGGTGGAATGTTAGCTTTCCTAGCTTCAATCAGAAGTTTCCACTCGTTGTTCTGTGCTTGCATCTTTTTTATCTCCTCCATGTTCAGTCCGGAGATTTGTAGAGCTGCTACCGGCAAAACAACCACTTCCTCTCCTTGTTCCTTCGCAAGGCCACACTGAGTACACGGCAATCTGGATAGAGCGTCGGCATTGGTGTGACGCAGGCCCTTACGGTGGATGATCTCAAATTCGAACTGCTGCAGTTTTTCCAGCCATCGGGCGACTTGTCCTTCCGGTTCTTTGGTTCGGTAAAGCCATTGTAAGGAACTGTGATCAGTTCGTAGTTGAAAACTGTGCCCCAGCAGGTATGGACGGAAGTAAAGGATGAATGTGACCACCGCAAGAAGCTCCTTTCTGGTTGCACAATAGTTGCGTTCCGCTTTAGCCAGTAGTCGGCTCTTGTAAGCTATAACCCGCTCTTGTCCCTGACTGTCCAACTGTGATAAGACAGCACCGATGCCTTCGTTACTGCATGGCGTCTGTGTCCAGTATGAAAGGCTTGGTGAAGTCTGGGTATACCAAAATTGGTGGTGATGACAGAAGATTCCTCAGAAGGTCGAAGGACCTTTGGCATTCAGGGGTCCACCGGAATGGCGCAGCACTCCGCTCTGTCAACTTGTGCAACGGCTTGGCAATTTCGGCAAAGTTCTTAATAAATCTCCGGTAATCGTTTGCAAATCCCAGGAACTGTTGGACTTCTTTGACGTTCCTAGGAAGTGGCCAATGCTTGACTTTTGTTGTCTTCTCAGGGTCTGCTTCAATGCCATTCTTGGATACTATGTGGCCCAAATACCTAACTTGTTCACGTAAGAAGAAACATTTGTCTGGTTTGACCTTCAGACCTGCCTCCCGAATGCGAGCAAAAACCTGTTCCATGTTTTTTAAGTGCTCCTGAAAGGTTTTTCCCATAATAAGAATGTCATCGATGTAGACCAGGCAGTTTGACCATTGTAGACCGGTGAGAACCAGGTCCATAAGTCGTTGAAACGTCGCCAGGGCGTTGCACAGCCCGAACGGCATCACTTTGAATTCGTAGAGCCCTTCCGTAGTACTGAAAGCTGTTTTCTCCCGAGACTCTTCTGCAAGTTCCACTTGCCAGTATCCGCTAGCCAGGTCCAGGGTAGAAAACAACTGCGACTGTGATAGTGTCTCCAGGGTGTCATCAATGCGCGGTAAAGGATAAGCATCTTTACGCGTAACTTCGTTCACTCTGCGAAAGTCTACGCAAAACCTCACTCCACCGTTCTTCTTTTTAGCCAAAACTATGGGAGATGCCCACGCGCTGGACGACGGCTGTATGACATCATTTTGTTTCATCTGATCCAGCAACTCCTTGACGACTTCTCTGTGGGCAGGAGGAACCCTTCGCTGATGTTGACGAATTGGTGGCGCCGTTCCAGTGTCAATGCTGTGTTTCAGCTTTGTTGTGCGTCCCAGTCTGTCACCTGGGCAGGTAAATATGTCAGCGTACTGCAGTAATAGGGTAGCAAGGCTGGTTCTCTCTGCTTGTGTCGTGGATGTCGAGGATTCAGCTAAACGTCGTAGAATCTCTCTCTTTTCTGGTGTCACTTCGTCACCGGGGTCCGCTTGTTCACGAGAAGAGATTGTTCCAATCTGACATTCGTCAACTTCCTCCAACTCTCCCAGCTTTGTCCCTTTATGGACGATGACCGGCTGCTCCCCTGTATTTAGTAGGCGAACTGGAACTAAGTCCGTTGATGATTTTAAGACTGCCCTGGCCGCAACGACGGACTGGTGTGGGCTGAATGGTTGTCCCTCCAGAAGCCAGAGGCCTGAGGGAAGGGAATGAGAGTTTCCGGTTACTTCTACCTCACTTCTTGGTGGTATCCTGATGGTGGTTACTAGTCGGACGTCGTGCTTGATGAATGCCCTGTGGAGCATTTGAATGACCTGGCCATCTGCTAACGTCAAGGTGTTCGAGTAAAGGTCAATAATACACCTGTTGTGCCGGAGGAAATCTATGCCCAAGATTCCCTCTGTTGTGAGGTTATCCGTCACGGCGACGTACAATGAGACCAACCCATCCTCAACCCTCAGTGTAACCTTTGCTCCACCAAGTATCTGTAACGCAGAACCATCGACGCTGACCAATCGAGGTCCAGTCCACGTTTCTAGTGCCACTCCAGATAGACGACGCCATACGCTGCTGTGTAGAAGCGATACCGCTGCGCCCGTGTCAACGAGGAAGTTAATCCCGACCCCCTTCAGATTGGCATACAGAAAAAACGATTCATGGGAAACATTGGAGATCACTACAGTGTCACGAATATTATCGTGTTGAGCCTTCTGTTCTGACCCTTCGAACGGCCGGCTCACGCCGTCGAGGGTTTCTCGTTTCCCTGGTCCTGATGAGTGTTGTCACAAAAACGTGCCGTGTGACCTAGGCGTCCACACGTCCAGCACCTTGGAGGGCTTCTCGTCCATCTTGCTTGACCCCGGCCCTGTCGCTGTTCCTTACCCTTCAGTTGCTCCTCCAACATCTTCATCCGCTCAGTCAGTTGGACTATCGCTTCCTTCATCCCGTGCACGTCTTTCTCTGCCCCCACTCCCGCATTTCGGTAATCGCAGACTTGACTACGACTAACACAGCCATTCTGGCAACTGAATCCGTGACAATAGTCGTCTTCGCGACATGCATGTACGGCATGAGAGAAAAGAAGTACCAAGGCTCAAGCATGTTCTGACTGTCCGGCTTAAATTCACGGTTTAATTACCTTGAGCTATGGCTACACCGCTATAAAGCAGGCATATTACTATTGCCGTTACAACGCCTCGCCAACGAATCATTTTGGTATAGCCTATTCTCAGACTTGCCATAGCTCCACTGTGGAAGCATGCTATAAACAATAACGCGGATGTTTTTAATACGACGCGTAGGTGTGCGGTTAAAGTAAATCACAACAGGATACTATGCGTATGACTTCGATCGTTGTCGCAATGAACTTTGTTGTCTGGACGTCGCTGATACAGTGATGCTTGCGCGTATTCTTTAAAAAAAAATATATGCGTGAAAAATTATAGTCCACCGCGAATACATGTATTGGCATGCAGACCATTAGACTAATTTTTAACGGGGTTTGAAGCGTAAAGTGTGAAAGCTTTTGGGCTCCGCCGATGGGTGATATTATAGCTAGCCAGCGCTCCCCCATACCTCTATGCTGGCGACCCCCATAGCTTCTTATAATATAGAAACTAACTGCATGTACATGCATGCATGGCTGCTTCTTTATATGGAGAGCCATTGACAAAACAAAATCTCAAATTGCACAAACATTGAGACGAAGGCAATTTACTAATTAAATCTGACGCTGAGATTATGGTCTGGCTTGCTTGAGCATTTTGATTCCTAACTGAGATGCACGCGATCCATCTTATATTTGCCATAATGATATTGTCAGTGTAGTTCAAGTGTTTTGGGATTAGGGGATTAAAAATGAAGCCATGCAGAGACTTGATGCAAAAAAAAAAAAAGATTGGCTATCCAATCCAAACAGTCTAGCAATGAGTTCTTTCATCAATACACTGCCAGCTCGGGGCGTCACGCTTGGTCACCCCCAGACGTTTATATTGTTGTGTTGGAATTTGGATTGTTGATTAAATATCAACAAATATGTACAGAATCCTGCATAAATAGTATCTCAGGAACGGATGCAATAACTGATGAGGCATAAGTGATACATGTAAATACTGAAAGGGACACATGACACAGCTTCTTGGAGCAGTACTGATGCTGCTGAAAGCACAGATACATGCAGCTGCAAGTCAGTGAAAGGAATAGAACCCTATGATTGTAATACATCTGTACAGTGGCATAAAATAGAATGTTAGTGGAACTGAAGAACATGCACAAAACAGAACATTTGTGCAGTGAATTATTGCTAAGCTGAAAGGCCAAATGATATTCAAGTGATGATGCAAAATTTGGAGTTGCAATAAAATCAGGATTTAAAAACTTGCTTTTATTCTGGCTTACCTTTTAACAATCGTGTAGACCCAATAATTGATCAATGCGAGTAGAGTAGAGTTTTTTTTTTTTTTGGCTTAATGGTTAATCTGCACTTCAAACCCTCTATTACTAGATTGGATTCATTTTCAAAAGTTTTCCACAAGTGGCTTGACATAATCAGAATGTAAGTAACATTGTTAGGCCGGATGTTGCCACTGTGAAGCAGAATTTTTAACAAATACATTCACACAAGATGTTCTGTAAATACAAAGCATGCTCAATAACAAGTTATCTAAAACTAAATAAACATGTATGGTCAACCTTAAATACTAAGCACATTGCATGCACACTACAAAGTTAATAACTAAGTAACAGACACACTCCAGCAATTGCCCATTTTGCGGGATTCTCCTTGGTCTTCAGATTGAAGGTCCACACAAAGGTGGGTCCCCTCTGCCTGGTCTTGTACACAGGACACTCATACATGTTCTTGGTCTCCTGCTTGTTCACAGGGATGGCCCGTATGAAAATCACAGGCATGGCAGGGGTGAGCTCCTTCAGCCTTGACTCCTGGATGAGACCTGTGGCAGTGTCCCACCTCGCACCTTCCATGAACAGCCCATGAACATATGCCCCCTCTCTAGGAGGACTGGTGAAGTCCTCGCGATTCTTCTTTGTCACGTCGCACTGCAGGCACATCTTGTCCAGCGGCCATTCATTCTTTCGTGCCATGGACTGCATGATGGCGGTCAGGAAGGACTGAGGGTTGAAGAACCCCGCCAGCCAGATGCACGATGGCATGTTGAAGTCACCCACCCAGGTCTCCAGGTCCTTTATTCTCAACAGCAGGTCAACATACCAGGCTGCGAGTCCATTAAGAGATGGGTAGGCTCGTTTGGTCCAACTCTCTGGCACACTGAAGAGGTAGAGGGCATTCTGAAGATTTTCCATATCAGCTGTGATTGTCAATTCACCCTGGGGGTGTATAAAAAGTAAAACAGTGTACACAATTTCCAGCATGATGCACATTTGGCATTGTTCAGAGTGCATACAAGGATATGATAAGAACAAAACACTAACCTTTAACCCCAGGTCTAGTTCCTTCAGTGACCTACGAAGTTCCCTGGTCAGCATGTTCATCCTCTCACACTCCTGTAGGGCCACAAGGACATAAGGAGTCTTCTCTTCTGCTTTCGCAAACAATTCTGTCATGTTGAATTCTTCAGGCAACAACTTCTCCAGAATTTCGTTCAAAAGGCCCTTGACCTGTCAAGCAACAAGTAAAAACCCCTGGCCTGTATGTGCATGAACCAAAAGACAAACCTTTTCCTCTCTGCTGGTACCAGACCCACCCCCACTGGAAGAGTCTCTTGGCTGCATCTCTAGTACGGTGCGAAACAGGTTCTCTGAAAGAGTAGTGAGGAATCCAATTTCTGCATTGGGGTGAAGTCCATAGAGGTAGGGGCTTTCTGGGGGCAAGCGTTCATCGATGTACGTATGATAGCCCAAATAGTCAGAATTGGGGGGACAAGTGAACCCTGGAGCATACTGTAGTTCTCCATCGAGCTGCAGACAGGGAGAAGAGGCAGGCAACAGTGAGTACAGGTACCACTGCATGCGCACACACATGTACATGTACAAGTACATGTGTACATGTACATGTACATACACAGAGCTCAGCCCCACAAAATCACACAGTTCACATACAGTGCCGTCCACCCACAAGTTCACACTCGCGCGCGCTCGCTCGACTCGCGCGTGACTCGAGGTTATTAATCTATGATCGAGTGCAATAATGACTCGCGCGCCTTAACTCAAAGCAAAACAGCTGGAACAAAAACGTATACTATTAATAGCTTGAAACTAACGTAATCATCTGTAGGTATGCCGTAAATAGGTATTTGAGTGACGCTCGCAACAGCGCGCGTATCGAGGGCTAATTGCACTCGCTAATTGACTCGCGCGCGACACGCGCTCGACTCGCACACACGCGCGAGCGAGTGTGAACTTGTGGGTGGACGGTGTCGGAGCAGATTTTGTCCCCCCGGACATAATCTGCTAGCGGAAATTGTCCCCCACGGACGTAATCCGCTAGCAGATATTGTCCCCCTTCCGCAGAAATTGTCCCCCCCCCCCCCCCCCCCCCCCCCCATCCTCCCTTTTCCTGTTGATCGATACTCCAATACGTATAGCCTTTCCTGTACACTGTAGGTGTCAACAGTAGGTGATCGATACTCCTAATATGTTTAACCAGGGCTGCCAGGGAGTGAGATATCGGAAGGACCCCCCCTCCCCCCCCCCCCAATCCTTGGTATACGTATCAGGTCCTATAAGCTAACAGTCCCGCCCGCTGTTTGCATCGGCCCGAAACATACAGTACTCCCCATTCCTTTTCATATCGGGCCCGAAAGGTACATGTATGTACGTTAATAGTGAGAAGTGTCATGAATACTATTAGCAAAATACTATACAGGCCACCCAGTCCCGCAGTCCTATCAATCGATCTCCCCGCCAGACTTCATGGCCCTCTGCCCTTCTAAGTTGTACGCGGTGCGTTTTGCAGCTGCTAGCTTTAATAGTCATGAAGACGGCCGGGTACGACAGCCCCTTGTCTTATAGTTATACTATATTAATTATTGAAATTTCCTTATACACAGCTTGAAATGATTCTATAAGACCGTCAAAGCCTATTTCTGTCGGCTATAGCCTATGGATATTGGCCGTACGTGAGTCCCCTCAGTCGGCCATTACGATCGGTCGGACCATGCACACGAAGCTGCGCTAATAAACACCAAGGGATGCCAATTGGGGGGGTGGGGGGAGGGAAGGCCAGGGAGGGGGGGGGGGACATATTCTGCGGAGGTGGGACAAAATCCGCTAGCAGAATGTGTCCCCCCGGACAGAATCCGCTAGCGGATTCTGTCCGGGGGGATAGAATCTGCTAGCGGATTTTATCCGGGGGGACATAATCCACTAGCGGATTCTGTCCGGGGGGGACAATAACTGGGGGGGACAAAATCCGCTATGACAACGGCACTGTACACTCATGATGTGTACTGCATCCCTCCTTATACCTGCTCAGGCTTCATGTACTCCCCCAGGTATGTTCTGCACAGCCTCCTGTCCCAGTCATCAGTGATGTGGCCTCCATACATGATCTCACCAAACAGGTACCTCAGATCAGTCCAAGGGACCTGCAAAATAGAGGGTCATTAAAAAGTGCTGTACTCTCCTCCAGCTAATCACCTTGGCATTAGCCTCCAAGTAATTGAACAGCACATTGACACTGATGGTCAGGTCCCCTGTGTTGAAAGGGTATGACCTGTTCCACCCCTGGGGACCAAACTTGCGTCTTTCAATCACCACTGCATGGAAGTAGACGAGCGAAAACAGCAAACTCTTGAACTCATTTTCACGTGAGCACATCTCCAATGTGTCCTAATGGAAGGTTAGAAAAGGCTGTTTATGCTCCTGTAGAGTCCAACATTCACCACATGCAGTCATGTGTACAAAAGCTCACAAACTACACGCATTCTACATTTGTACATGCATAATGTGATGCAGGCAAGCCAAACACATATACATACACAACATACAACATACATGTACATGTACAAATACAATTGTGCACACACACACACACAAATACACACACACACACACTCACACACACACACACACACACACACAAACAAACACAGACACACACACACAAACACATGTTCACCACACGCAGACATTGCTACCAGTCACCTGGGTAAAGTTGTCCAGTGCCTTATGTAGGTTGGTCTTCATGCCAGTGGGGGGCTCATTAGTAATCTTGATGGAGCACTCTAGGATACCCTGAGGTACCCAGCTGGCTCTGCTGACATGTACACCCTGTAGGCCTTGTTGCTGCCTTCACTGTACTGCTCCAACTTCTTGTCCAGTCTGGCCAGCCACTTGGCAACAAGGTGAATGTTCTGTTGAGACAGTGGTAGTACTTAGATAGTTTATTACAGGTAACAGGTAATATTAATGTGCTTGCTGCATGTATGTGTTCCTCCCCCTAGCTGAGTCACCTGACATGCTATGCAACTCCACCCCCTTATACCTACCTGTAGGATCACCCAGTGTCCATCTTTTGCAGCTAGGTCCAGTGCTCGCTCAGCCACATCCTCTTGACCCTACATGAGCAGAGCAGGTGAGAGGGAGACAGATATTATAAGCTGCATGTACACATAAACATGTCTTGAACCCTCGTTTTGCCCTTCCTTTCCTTTCTACATGTACATGCACATGTATGCCTTACCTGTCCCAGGGATACGTTGTGGAAGTTTCCACTGTCCATTGTAAAGCCTAGCTTCTTGCCTAAGCTTTCCACATCCTTCAGTGGGTCAACCCCAGGGCTTAGCACAAAGAACACTGGAGTGCCTGGTGATGTCTCCTGGTACGACACCTCAAATGGTATGGTCCTCTTCTCCACATACTTGGTGCCAAGCTTTTCATCCACAAACAGCCTTTGTCAGCAATTAAACAAAACAGGAAGGGAGGGCAGAGAGAAGGAGAAATGACCTCACATGTGCACTACATGTATAGGCTTATGGGCCCACATACAAACTGTATGTTCTCATTACATTTTTATATACAAGTTATTGTAATGGGAGGGATCAAATGTCAACTCAGCACGCAATCAATCATTAAGTAGTCCAAGAGTGGTGTCAGACCACCTGGTGTACATGTACATGCACATGAGGCACAATTGCTACATGTACTTGAGGTAGAAATGGCATATAGGATTTTTCAGTGACCTGCACAAAAGACTTTCCCTCCCCCTACTCCTTCGATGAAATCCATTATACAGTGTACACCTCCACAACTCACACACACTCACACACATACACAATGTCGTGCACACTCACGTCACGGCATAGGCCATCCTGTCAGGCCTCAGGGCCCTCATCATGCACAGCCTCTGGAGGGAGGTCTTGTTCTTCCACTCTCCCGGGAACTTCTCCTTCTCAGGACACTCACTGTCCACAAACTTCTTCCACCTCTTGGCTGAGCCCTCAATGTCTATGTCCAAGTTCTTGAATGCCTCCAAGTTGGAAAGGGATCTGATGCCACCCCAGCACTGGTGTGAGTTGAAGTCCACAGGACTGGTGACATTGGGCATGGCAGGGAACCGGAGGAGGAAGTCCAGCTCAGTAGGTTCTATCTGCTTCCCCATACTCAAAATCTTTTGAGGGTGGAGGAAATTTTTGAGTCACATCGGAGATGGGTACATACAATTATGTACATGTAACAGCTCCCATCCGTGGTCAGATCTGCATGTACATGTATGGACTCCAATCTTCCCCACATCAGTTATACATCTATGTATAAGCCACCACATGCATGACTGCCATTCCATCTCCTTACAGAGTGTAGCATTTGGGAGACCCCTTGAGTTACATGTACATACATGTCATGTACAATGATGACATTAGGGAGACCTCATGCAGGAGTCACATTGATGATATCAGGGAGACCCCATGGGTCACAGTGATGATATTGGGGAGACACGTATGTTACATGTATTTGTAATTGAAGGTTTACATGTACAGGTATTATTTCTACATGTACATGTATCTGTAGCAGGAAATAAATCTAATTTTTCTTTACAATTTGACAGAGTGTATACATGTATATATGTAGCCATGTATAATTGTAGATGTGTATCTGTGTCATATTATAATGCAAACAGAACATCCACATGCACTGCACATGTACATGTCACCTACCAAGAAGGTGACTTGAGAGGTGAAGATCAGCTTGTCCCTCTCAAACAGGCCCCTGGATGTGTACACAAACACCATGTACATGTAGGTGATGCTGTCAATCAGATTCGCTACACGCTGCTTCAAATCATCCGACTTCTCTGCCTTGTCGATTGCATTGTGGAACACAACGCTGAAGGCCTTGAGGGAGAACTGGTACAGCGGGTTGATCTTGATGAGATCATTAAGGATGAAGTACAGCAGGGAGGCCCTGGCAGCAGCAGGACGGTAGTTTTCTCTGGCTTCATTGATCTTCTTTTCGGTGATGTTAGCTTCCTTTACCTTCTCCTCGATCTCACTTGCTGTGCGCTTTGTGGTCTCCAGGTTCTCCACCAGTGCTGTGTCCCCTAGGAAGTTCCCACCAGCAGCTGACAGCCTTGAGAGGAGCGAGTCCTCGAGGTCCTTCAGGGTTATCTTGAACCCGTTCTGCTGTCTCGTTAGTTCAGCCTGGGATGGAAGAATATACATGTACCATATTAACCCAGTACCATTGAGTGTTTCAAGCCCAATAAAAGATACAGTGTAGATCAGGCTCACACACCAATAATAAAATAAGAATGAGAAGTCCTAACATACTGAAGAATTTGAATTGGCAAGGAGCGTACAGAGGGTAGGGTACAGCACACTCCCCACAGTACCACATAGGTGGCCATGTGTGCTCCATACCTTTGTCTTCTCCAAGTCAGGCCTCTCCGTGGCAACCACTTCAGCAAGGAGCTGGTCTTCCAGACCATCACGAGTGACAGTGAAATTTATTAGTGTGGTCTGGGCCTGCATCTCTGGCTTGTAGTGAGGGTTGGCCAGTTTGGTCTGCAGGATGAGCCTGAACTTTGGGTGGTACTCTACCTCCTTGTCCCCAATCTTGATAAACTTTCCTTTCTTTATGGTGTTCCTGCCAAGCAGTGGATCCAACACAGCATCCACCGATTCCTCGATGTTCTCCAGAAGAAGGCAGACACCATTGGATACTGCCTGCTCTATGGCATCCAGGTACCTGCAGATGCACACATGTCCATGTACAGCTTTAGCAGCAAAGAAGTATTACCCCATGGATGTGAGTAATCTTATCTATATGTACAAACATGAGAACTTCCAAGTACATTTACATGTACATGTACATGCACATACATGTACATGTCATTACAGATAGCTTTAGGACTATTCTGTATGCCAAAACTTTGCCAATGGATTTTTTAATTAATGTATATGTACATGTACCAACTTTGAAGTGTAATATAAATTTGCACTGATGCACGATATATGGTTCCAATGTACATGTACATTTGAACCAATGTGCATCTTATATGCTTACAGTGTGTAACTAAAATACTAAAATACTCCTCTTCACATGTGTACATGTTGTACTATACTCGCTCTTCACCCATACTCCTCTCACCCATACATGTACTCACCCTTTTGTTCCCAGCCTCACCACCTTCAAACCAACCCCTTCCCTTGTTTTGATCCACTTCACACCCTGCAGCTGAGGGTCAATCATCAGCGGCCAACGTTCAGCATTGGTCAGGATGGTAGCATTTTCAATGGACATTCTGTCGTTTGGTAAGTTCTCATTGTTCCAGCGAGCAATCTTGGCTGAGTCTGTCAGCAGCCCAAGAACGTCAAGTCCCTCAGTCACAGGAATAGGGGGCTGTGGTGAAAGGCACACACCCACACACAGATACATGTGCATGTATTAAAAGGGTAGTATGAGAGATATCTAAAGCCACACAGCATGTGAACTTGCACATCTACAATAGTATATGTGGTGAATGCTGCATTTAATGGACACTTGAGCCTCATGCCCTGCATGGCACATGTACATGCTCTTCACACTCCTCACCTCCAAGGTCTTGAGGAATGGTATCCATTTGTTATTTAACAGATCTTCTCTGTATGAGCAGGTGAAGCACCCAACATAGGACAGGTATGAGGCTGTCAGTAGCAGATCACCAGCTAATGAGAGAACATGGTAGGATACCAATACAGTGCAGTGACAAACACACAAAATTGTGTCCTGTGTGTCCTACCCAAGGTCTTCATGACCTTCACCCAAAGTCTTCATGCCTCTCACCCAAGGTCTTCATGACCCTCACCCAAAGTCTTCATGACCCTCACCCAAGGTCTTCATGACCCTCACCCAAGGTCTTCATGCCCCTCACCTAATGTCTTCTCATCTTTCTTGAAGGATTGCACAGACTCTGCCCAGCGGACCTTCTCAGAAGCCAGGCCGCCCACAAGCCTATTGGCCAGGGAAATGGTGCGTGCGGTGGCCTCTGCCTCCTGCTGACACTTGAGCTTTGCAGCCGTGGCTGTCTCAAACTCCCTGGTGAGTTCAGCCAAGTTGTCATCCAGTTCCTTGATCCGGGCCTTGATCTTGGAGAGCTTCTCCTAGGCAGCTGCCAGCTCAGCATTGGCCGCCTTGAGGGCATTCCTCTTGGGCTCCACGTCACAGAAGACCTCATAGAACTTGACGATGTTGATGGCCCAGGCACACAGCCCGGCGGCAGCAAGGGACTTGGATCGGATGAAGTCAGGCTCAAACTCTGGGTCCTCAAGGTATGGCCGAATTGCTTTCAGATTAGGCTCCGCAATGTTCTCCTTGTCGAACTTGATTAACATTTCGAGGAACTGGTCCACCTATAATAACCACAGCACACTATAAATGGTTGCACTGCGTGTGTACATTAATTCTTCTCATAACGTACAGGTACGCTGTAGATGTACATCAATACTACACTTGAATTTACATATGTACGCTTAGACACATTGATGCATACCAATACAACACATGTACACATACTAAGTAAAAAGTAAACTCACTTTGCTCATCATAACTTTCCCCGAGTTCCAGGAGCGGTCCTTGGGGATCTTATTTGGCGGACAAGACAGAACCATGACAGCTGCAGCAACGTTGACTACGGCAGGAGGAGGCTTCCCAAAAGACTTGAGTTCTGTGAGGTTGTTCTTGTTCAGAGTGTTCAGGGCAGTCTCTGCAGCCTGGGTGGCAACAGAAGGTACTAGTAACTCAAATGTGAAAGCATTTTATACTACTGAAAAACTAGAGATGCAATGCTAGCTTTGTGACGATGTACATGTAACCCCGACCCCTCCCCCTCATTTTTGTTGTTGAAAAGATAGTTTCAGTCTCGAATTCATTAGTTGCACAGCATACATGACTACTCATCCAAGCCACACACCTTCAGAGCTGGTTCTGCCTTAGCCAGATCAGTTTCACAATCTTTCTGCTTCTTGGACACCTCATCGTTGATCTTAGCAACCTTCTTCTCCTCCTCATCTGCAAATGCCTTCTCCTTGCCCACCTTCTCCTGCTCCACTGCCACCCTCTTGATAAGGGCGTCTGCATCCTCATTCTTCTGTTTGAGCTCCACCTCTTGTGCCTTGAGCTTCTCCTTGAGGTCATCTACCTGCAAGGTGAGCATGCAAACAGGGCAGTGATGACACAGCGACAATGTACATTGTATAATAATTATTCTCTGCATCTCTGCAGTGTGTGTGTGTGTGTGTGTGTGCGTGTGTGTGTTTGTCTGTGTGTGTGTGTGTGTGTGTGTGTGTGTGTGTGTGTATACATTGCATCCACCGAACAACATCTAGACTTCTCTGTGTGAACTTTTCTCCATTATGTAAAGGCTACTTGTACTAGTACTAGGCAGTCTATTTATGCCATTACTTGCATTTGTGTATACATGTATGTATATATACATGTACATGGTGATGCGTATGTGTAAAATTGTATGTGTGTGTAGTATGTACATGTACAATCATGTACATTGTTACACAAGTGTGTGCGTGTGTATAGATTGTATTGTATGAAGGTGAGGCGCAGTACCATGGGAACAGTGTTGGACATCACTAGACTAGACTTTGTATTGTGCACACACAAGTGTGTGGAGAGATTCCACATATAGTACGGTCGCTTAATGCCAATTTTTAATTATTCCTATATTTAGCACTGTATAGAACGTCATTACAATTATGTTGCTAAATATAGAAGTAATTATTGTATCTCCACTGAATCCCTTGTTCCCTTACTTTTTACACCACCATTGCCTTCAAATCCTATATACCACTAACTTTCTCAGAGAGAATGTCTTTTATATTCTGTTTCATTCATTTTTTTTTTATAAGTGACTACTACTTGTACTAGTATACTTTGCAACCCGTACATACTAGTACAATGTTGAAGTACATGTAAAGTAAATACGCCGGATTGTATGATAAAATCCAGCCGTTGTAATTTCTGGGCTTATTGCCTAGCATTTGCTGCTGTACTAGTTCCAAACTCGCGCGCCATACTTTCCCTCTTAGAAGCTCGTTTCTCGTCTGAGTTCAGTTCATAACACCGCCTCTTAGAAGCTCGCACCGCAACAGAATTCTTTTCCTATCGCCACCTCTTAGAAGCTCGGTTCGACTCCATATTTGCTATGTACATGTCACGAGCAGACTGTTCAGCATCAGCATCGTACCAAACTTGGGAGAACTCTAACTCATAGTCTCGATTTAGGAGGTATTCCTCACTTCGCTTAGCTTTCCTCTTTTGTAGCCGAGAAGGCATTTTGACAAAAACAACTTCGCTAGCTAAAAGTGGTAAGCAAAACTAAAAACACAAATTAAACTCCCGCCTGTTCCAATCATTTATAACGATACATAACTCTAATTATATGTGAACATTGTCATGGATCATGGAACTCTATATTAAACGATTACGTATTATTGCCCGTATATCTTGGCGCGCGAGAACAGCTGCAAATTACGTATATTGGTTACATGTTTTATTTATATATCTGATACCTGAAGATGTATTGTCAGGAAATTCTACGATTTTTGGTGTAGCTGGCGCTCTTTAAAACCTTTCTTATCACGAGTTAAACTCACCCATAAAGACGACGACGACTATGGACAAATTACGGTCTGGGAACGAGAACTACGAGCTTTTTTGTTCTCTTAAAGTAAACGGTCTGGCAACTTGAACAAAACATGAAAATGATCGTCTTTCCATTGTGGATCGATAGCAATAAAGAGCTACACTATCCGTTTCTCAGTTCGTGAGTTATACGCGGGTCGCAGTTTTTTAATGATTTCATGATACGGCACAAATTCTATATGAGAGTTACTGCCGTAACTCTCGATATATTTTTGATCACCTTTCCTTCATTGCTGGACACCATGTGCACACATGTTTGCATCACAGCATACCAAGCATCTTCCATTAAAGTAGCAAAAACACATCATTTTAATATTCAAGTCCCCAGACCAACCTTGAGCTGTCTGTGCACTCGCTCGATGAAGAAGGCCCAACAGTTCTCCTTGGTGTCCTGAATGCCCATCCCTTTCACCTCGTTCCTCACAGCTCCGACGATATTCTGGACCTCATCGTCGGGGAACAGATCAGGTACCTCCCCAGATGCCAGCAGATCGTTCACCAACACAAGGAACTTCTCATCAGCAATCTGCCCATCCGTGAGGAGGAACACTGTGCCAATATTCTTGACACCGGCCTTCATGTAGAGTCCAGCAAGGTCAGTCTGTGAGGGAGAGAGTGATGCCCCACCAAGTGAACATGACTGTTCCAGTTAATGTACACTGTATTGCACATGACTATTCAATCTACGTTACGTTTATGTGTACATTCACATATACATGTAATGTTAATAAATTGGAATATTTAATCATCAGGTACATGCACTATCATAAATTCATTAAAATTTTGAACATGTATCATCACTATCACACTGCATATGTACCATCACACTGCATATGTACCTTTAGGTCCCCAACGGCGTAGCCTTTCTTGAGTTCTATCTGGAATACTTCTAGTGAGCTGACAAAAGCCACCAATCTGGTCAGGCTCTGTTTCCCACTGCCTCCAACACCCACCAGAAGTGCATTACCACGTGGGGACTCAAGAATGCGATTGATACGGCAACTGCAAGAATGATCCAACATTTGCACAAAGTGTGTGTGCATGTGAAGTGTGTGTGTGTGAGAGTATGTGTACATGTACATGGTGTAAGTGCATACATGAATGGAAGTGTGGTAAACATCAAAACACCATTGCCACCCATACCTAACACCATCACAAAACTACATGGTACATGTACATGTATATTATACATGTACATGTACACACTGTAAATTGCTATTGCAGTTGTTGCAATCCAACTTGAAAGGTGCATATACATGTACATGTATGTATGCCCTTTGCACTTACATGTGCTGCATGGCATCTTCAAACAGCACCAGATTCATCATGGCATTGATCTCATTGTAGGAGTCCAAAGCTTCCTCCAGTATCTTCTTCAGAGATTCCCATGATGACACAGGTAGATACTTGGGTTCTCCAATCCCTGAGGCAAAGTGGCAGTATATCAACGGCTCAGCTTTTAGCGCCTCCTGATCCATGTCCTAGAGAGCCAAGGGGGAGTGGCCAATGAGAGCACAATAATGTTCCCATATTGTCCTAACAAGATATGCCGATTGTACCTCATATGAAGTCTTTATGACGTCGACCTTTAGGTTTGTGAAGTTGACCATGTCCTCCTCAATCATCTTGTCCCCATAGACCCTGCTGGTCTCATGCAGCCACACACGCACCAGGTCCAATGGTGTCTTCAAGCATTCTGGTGTGGTGAACAGGATTCCCTATGAAGTAGACAACAGGATAAAGGCAGCACACACATGCACACACACACACAAACACACACACACACACACACACACACACACACACACACACACAAACACACACACACACACACAAACACAAACACACACACAAACACACACACACACCTGGAAGATGTTGGACAAATCTCGAAGATTGAATATGTAATGGAACTTGATGGCAGTGGGTAGGAAGGTGGTCACAACCTATGGAAGGAGGAAGGATATGCAACCTCTGCCCTGCACCCTGAACATGAACCAAGTGCATCAACCACAAATACATTTACATGTACATGTACATGCAAAAGTTCACTCTCATCACTTAAAGTAGAACTTGTCAAAACACAGCACAACCATGTTTCAATTGAACTTTCAAGAACAGAACAAACTACACAAATCAATAGGCTTAATAAAAGTTTAGTATAGGCATCTTCAATCTGGACAGTTTCTTCTAATCAAGTAACAATGTTCCATGGAAGTACATGTACACACACCATTGTGAATACACACCCATGCACCTTATACAATGTACAATGTTGCAACATACATGCATAATGTAAATGTACATGTACACATACACATGTACATTGGTTTCGCACACTTGCACACATACACACACACAAACACACACACACACACACCTTAGCATGCAGTGCAAGTGCAGCTGTGATCAGCCTCTCCTGACTCTTGACCACTTGCTGCTGGAAGCTGCCCCCAGCCAGGTGTCCCTGGAGTATGCTGCTGTAGATGGTCTTCAGAGCATCCTGTCCCGGGAAGCTCACAGAGAAGACAGTAAAGTGACGCTGCAGTCTAGTGTACCTGTACATGTATATAAGCAAACCAAATGTACAAAAAAGAAGTATTACAAAGTACATGTGCATGTACCTGTGGGTCACATGATTCAACAGGTGCTGCTTGAACATGAGACTCCACCTCTTCACAGTGTTGAGGAGGGCTTGCTTGAAAGGTCTAGCATCAATCCTAAACCACATGTCGAATACTTTGGTGTCCTGCAAAAGCAATAGCCACAGACAAATACATAATACAGGTGTCCACAAAAGAACACAACGCTTTATACATGTACAGTAATTCCTTAAATGGATTATCAATATAAATGAATTTAAAAATATACATTTCGTACAATGACTATTAAAATTTGATTGCCTTAGATAATCAAATGTATACCTTAAATTGAGATAATAATGTACTGCAAATTTTAATTGATGGAGAGAATTATAAACTACAGAATAACGTGAATGGAAGCTTGATGAAATGCTATTTGCGTTTTTACTTGTTAATATTCAAAACACCAAATCAAATTTGAAACGCTTGAAGACCACTGCTATTTAATTGAACTTTGTTTTAATAACTCACTATCACTTATTTAAAAATGGTGTTTCCTATTAAAATTATTCATCAAACAACAGCTTCAATCTTAATAATTTAAAGCAAATTATGACCTTAAATGTAAATATCTCGCTACTGAACATGTAACTTGAAATCAATGTTGTTCCACTGCATATTCATACCTTATGCTATTTATAAGTAAATATTAATATCAATCATCTCTAACCTTGATCTAGAATAATTTTGATAGAGGGCTTTGAATATGATGATGTATGAGGGTTTTGATAAAATTACTAAACCACTTACATGTACAATAATAATAACAACAGTAATGTATATTAATGAAATCAAGGGGTTAATTAATTCCAATCCTGAGTTATACTGATTTTAAAATGTTGAGTTCTTTTGTGGACACCACAAGCATGTTCCGTTACACATACACTGTAATATCCCTGGCAAAATGCAATTACATAGAGAGATCAAATGACCTACACATGTATGAATTATGACCCAGAGATGAAATGGTGCAATCAGTTTTTCCCCATAAACCCAATACTTTAATACCCACACACCCACACTAACCCCACACAAAAGCCTGCTGTAGTTACACGTAACAAAAACCCATCTCCTCCCTCATCCAAAAAAAATTGCTGCCTTACCCATCTCAACAGAGAACCCTAGCCAGTCAACTCAAACAGCTCTACCTACCCGCGGACCTTCTCACATCACACACCTCAAACAGCCTCACACAAGGTGAAATGTTGGATTTTAAAATGAATTTACTATTAATCAAATGTGGTATGAATGTGTCAGTAGTAAATAGTATGGTGTAACTGTTTGTGACATTTCCACTATAGTAAAGGAGAGCTTCACATTTACTATAACAATGTACATGTACCACATTTGATTATTAAATTCACTGCAAAGCCTAGTGTCACCTGAAACAGCCTCCTCACCTCAAACAGCTCCACCTCCCCATGGACCTTCTCGTACTTGTCCACCTGTTCCTTGAACTGAGTCAGAGCAGGTGGTGTCTTGGGTACCCCCGCCTCCCCGGCAGCCTCTATTTCCTCTGGCGTAGGGATGTGCCCATAGAGCAGGAACTGCCTCAGGAACTCCTCCCTGTCATCCACCCAGAGATAGGTGTAGCCACTGAAAGTGCTGCAATACTTGGTAGCCTGTTCCACCACAAGCTGGGCACAGTTCAGTATCTCCTCCTTCTTGTCTGAGAGGTCCACAATCTCCTCCATGTCCTTCACATAGTTGGTGGCCTCCAGGTGGCTAGCCACGCGAGGCACCAGGGAGGCAAAGTTGAACATGTCCTCCACCACACCTTCCACGAGGGAAAGAAACCCATCGGGTGAGCCTGGCTTCATGCTAGGTTGAAACACCACCTCGGGAGCCTGTAGCTCCAGCTTGGCCTCCAGGAGGGGGAGGAGGGTGGCGACCCCTTTGTCCATGTTCTGCTGGATGTAGAGCAGGGAGCAGTTGACACAGTTGTAGAGTCCATCCACCACCAGGTCATCCAGGTAGTCCAGGTAGTTCTCCCACACTGCCGAGCCTGGCTCCCCCTCAAAGTACTTCAGGTTCTCTGCCACCAGCTCTGACCATCCAGCCTGACCTGGTCGTAGCGGGTCTTCATGGTAGCCTCCCGCTCCTGGGGGAGAGTTGTCCACATGGTAATGTACTAATGAAGACTTAAGATCACTGCAGGCTAACTACGGTTATGCATATCAGTCTGTATAACTTGTGCATTACTTAAGTTACAATAAAGTGTGCATAAATTCTATTGCATGTATGGCATGTACATATTTCCACCTAATTAAAAAATGAAAGAATTGGGGTTCTTAATTTGAGCTGTGTCCCTGTACTCTGGTGTACAGTGCCACTGTGTGCTTAACAAAATTATGTTTCTCTAAAATTATGTTTCTCTATGTACTTATACGTGTACATTGTACACTTAGACATGTTGGGAACATGTACATTTTATAACATGCTACATCTACTTGATTCTGCTGTCAAACAACATATGTGG
This sequence comes from Spongilla lacustris, assembly GCA_949361645.1. NCBI lineage: Eukaryota > Metazoa > Porifera > Demospongiae > Spongillida > Spongillidae > Spongilla > Spongilla lacustris. Next base: position 5,390,580 of record OX442423.1, on the reverse strand, counting down.
TCAATCACTACTCCTTCTAGACGTTATTACTCTGTACATGTACATGTATATCCATCTTCCCAGATTGATTACAGTAAGACACGAATTTTTTTGGAAACACGGCACATACATGTATACATGTACATGTACACACACACACACACATGCATTCACACCAAAATGCTCGAACATGCCCTCTCCCACTCTCTCTCTTCTCCCTTCCCTCCTCACACATACATGTACACTCATCTCCAAATTGAGTAATGAGTCTTTCTTGCGCAGGTACAGTGGAGCCTCTGCCCATGTAACCATGGTGGAGCTTATGGACTCCACGTTGACCTTGGACTTCCTCACCCGCTCCTCAAGATCCCTCACTTGGTCCCTAATGGACTCAATGTATTCCCACACCCCTAGGCAGAAGGGACAGGTTACCTCACATCAGGCTTAGGTGTAATGAATTAATATTAGGAGCACTTACTATACACATGAATTAACAATTGGAGGGGAATAATGTAAGGGGTTCGTAATAATGTTAATAAGTGACCCCATCATCTCTTTAGCCTTCGTCATATCTCCACCACCTTCAATGTCCATGTCTATATTTAGTTCTCTTATTTCTTTTGACTGTTAGGCTTCATGCATCTGGACCCATGATGTTGTATGAGAATGTGCTCTTATGACTTTCTATATACCTGACAAATGCTCTAGATATCTTTCTATAGTTCAAAGAGAAGGATGGACCTTGTTTGAAACCAACCCTGTAATTTGATTTACAAGTGTAACCTCGCAAAGGTGACCACCAATTAAATACTGAAGCGTATTTACATGTGGATAATAGCACCACTACATGTACAGTACATATATACATGTACATGTATAAAATGCTACTCTTACAATACTCTGTGGTTGTTGTACATGTGTACAGTGTGTGCTATGCATCTGGTGTAAGTGCTGTGTGTATCCCTACCAGCTGGTCTATCAATAGCAGGATTAATAAAAGAACCCTAGCACATACCAGTAGAGGTCCAGTTCAGCTGTGATGTGGCACAGTTTAGAAGTACTCCTGTTGTATAGTGTGAACAGAACAGCAATGCTATGAATTTCATTGCAGCAACCCTATACATAGTGTGCATACTATAGGGGAAGTAACATACATGTAGCTGTGCAATTCACGGTGTACAGTACTTAGTTTGTTCCATAAATACATGCACATGGTAGGCCAGACACTATGCTTTGCTCAATTGGATGCCTGGGTCCATTAGCCTATGGCTACAGTAGCGCATGTACATGTAGATATACATGTAGTTATAATTGACAACATGAAATTGCACATGAACTTCAACATGTGTATGCACATACATGTACACACACATGCGCATATGCACATGTACATGTACATTTATAACATGATCTCACCTCAATCAATCTCGCTGGGCAATCATTTTGTCAAGCCTTGAAAACACAAGATGTGGCTGGAATTCCCACAATACTACTGGTTTGTCACCAAAGTACTGGGCAAGCCGTCCCTTCCGATCGTGGTAGGTTGACTTGTAGCACTGGAGCACACGGAATGCATCACATAGCTTCTCCAGCCCCTCATCTGCATCCATGCGCATAATTTCCTCAGAGACGAAAGCACGAGTCTGAAAGAGACACACTGTAATGTGAAGTTAGCTCATAATATATACAGGCTATAAGGACAGGTTATGAGGACAGGTTATGAGGACAGGTTATGAGGACAGGTTATGAGGACAGGCTATAAGGACAGGTTATGAGGACAGGTTATGAGGACAGGTTATGAGGACAGGTTATGAGGATAGGTTATGAGGACAGGTTATGAGGACAGGTTATGAGGACAGGTTATGAGGACAGGTTATGAGGACAGGTTATGAGGACAGGTTATGAGGACAGGTTATGAGGACAGGTTATGAGGACAGGTTATGAGGACAGGTATGAGGACAGGTATGAGGACAGGTTATGAGGACAGGTTATGAGGACAGGCCTATGAGGACAGGCCTATGAGGACAGGCCTATGAGGACAGGCCTATGAGGACAGGCCTATGAGGACAGGCCTATGAGGACAGGCTATGACAACAGGCTATGAGGACAGGCTATGAGGACAGGCCTATGAGGACAGGCTATGAGGACAGGCCGATGAGGACAGGTTATGAGGACAGGCTATGAGGACAGGCTATGAGGACAGGCTATGAGGACAGGCTATGAGGACAGGCTATGAGGACAGGCTATAAGGACAGGCTATGAGGACAGGCCTATGAGGACAGGTTATGAGGACAGGTTATGAGGACAGGCTATGAGGACAGGTTATGAGGACAGGTTATGAGGACAGGTTATGAGGACAGGTTATGAGGACAGGTTATGAGGACAGGTTATGAGGACAGGTTATGAGGACAGGCTATGAGGACAGGCTATGAGGACAGGCTGTGGTACAAGTACATCCTAATTGTGTAACATAAGAGCTGATACATTGAACACTTCACAATGGAGCAACATATTGGAATAGATTAATAATCATATAAAACAAGAACTTATGAAATTGAGGGGTCTAAGAACAAAAGTACCACAAGCTTACCAGCTGCACCATCATGTTGGAGACCTCCTGCAGCAGCACCACCAGCCTGGAGGGCTGCCTGTAGTGTTGGAAATTGGCCCACACCAAGCACACACAGTGGAAGAAGGGATGCATCTTCTGGAAGGTCTTTGAAGTCGCCCTCATCTCCTCAATGTGTCGTCTGAGGGGCTTGAGGTGTATGCTAATGTCCCTGGCTTCATCCTGGGCCTCCACAACACTCATGACCATGGCCTTGTAAGCAGGGAAGTAACTGCTCACTGACTTCTCCAGCAATCTGCTCATCTTGAGGACCTTCTCACTGTAGAGCTGTGGTGAAAGGGGAGGAGATATAAATATTGTATATTGTATGGTAAGGAGGAATGGAGTAGCTTGTGAATTGAGAGGAGGGAAATGAAGATCACTAAAGGGAGAGGAAGGAAAGGAGAGGGAAGGAGGGAGGAGTGGGAAGGAGGGAGGAGAGTTAAGGAGGGAGGAGAGGGAAGGAGGGAGGAGAGGGAAGGAGGGAGGAGAGGGAAGAAGGGAGGAGAGGGAAGGAGGGAGGAGGGGGAAGGTGGGAGGAGAGGAAAGGAGGGAGGAGAGGGAAGGAGGAAGGGAGGAGAGGAAAGGAGGGAGGAGAGGGAAGGAGGAGGAGAGGGAAGGAGGAAGGGAGGAGAGGAAAGGAGGGAGGTGAGGGAAGGAGGGAGGAGAGGGAAGGAGGAAGGGAGGAGAGGAAAGGAGGGAGGAGAGGGAAGGAGGGAGGAGAGGGAAGGAGGAAGGGAGGAGAGGAAAGGAGGGAGGAGAGGGAAGGAGGGAGGAGAGGGAAGGAGGAAGGGAGGAGAGGAAAGGAGGGAGAATTCAATCTCATCTTGAATGTGTCAGTCAAACACTGAATGCTTTGGTAGATATGTTAGTAGTTAGTGGTTGAATGATTCAATTCAATATGTGTCTCTGCATTGTATGCATATTTTTTCCTGTGTGTATAACATGTTAGGTACATACCTGACAGTAATCCCCAGCACAATGATAGATGAGAGTCCTCGTTAGTGCCTGCTCATATGCTTGGATAGCTTTAGGATTGGCTTGTAGCACTTATTGTGATTGGCATGGACTTTCTAAAAGGCAGCCATATGATCACCCTGCATGACAAAATAGAACTAAATACATTTTTGCATATTTATATCAAGTATATCTGGAAGGGCTTGCTGCATTCCCATTACAATTCTTCATACACCAGTACAGATGTACTTTTGGTGTTTCTAGCTGCAAAACATTTGTGTAGGTATATTCCTGTACACAAATTAATCTTGTGCAATTTTGTGGACCTTTATCTGACAGCTGGGTAAACCATGTAATATCCCTATTTCGAATTGTACCACTCCATACATTCCGTATTTTTCGCAACCCCTTAGCTACATTTTCTTGTGCCTACAATACAGTTACACCCACTATATAATCGCTACAACAAAACCTCACCATGCCATGTATCATATGAATTGAGGAGACCAAGCTCTTCACATACAAACTTTTTCACTTGCACCTGGTTGTCATGGCAACCTCAGTAATATGAAAACCTGAGAAGATACATGATAATTGAAGGTAGCATAGTACAAAAACTGCACCTCTGGCCATGACTTGAGGAAGTACATTTCTTGTGCACTCAACTTCTCTTGTTTGAGCAATTCTGTGCTCTGGTCTTGAGATAGTACAAACACCAACAACTCTACGTGTACTACATTGTATAAAGAAATACAATGTACTATACATAATGTTTGCAGTTCTTTTTATGCACAGGATAGATACAATCTAAGTATTCAATATCATACATGTACATGTAATTTGTGGCACAACAGACATTTAGTCATTTTAATCTTAGAGATCCAAATATGTGACAATAGCGAAGAGTAACACACCCACTGCATGCTATGCAACAAAATGGGACTGTGACAAAAACAAGAAGTCATTCTTGACGATAGAATGGATATCTGTGGATACACTTATACATGTAATTTATCAAAGGGAGGTCGGGGGGGGGGGGGGGGGGAGACCAAATTATTCAGCTTTGTTTCCCCAGTCCCTGACGTTCTTTACTTTCTCATGAAAATATGACTAATAGCTTGGTGTGCAACTTGCAATTAAGAAACACTGGCTACTATCTAACATTGGTGTGCAGAAAATCATTAACATGTACATTGTAATCAGTTCTCTACATGCTGTATATCCACAACTAACTCTGTGGCCACATATTCAAATCCAAGAACACAAAGAAACACTTGCCATGCATGGATGACTATAAATCTACAACAATGCTGTCAGTTTTTTTAAGTAGTGATACCAGCAAAACTTTATCTTCTCATTTCTCTACCCAAGTCTGCTTTCCTGGTGATACATTGAGTGAATTTCTTGATATGACAGCAACAGGTATGGCCACCACCTCTTCCTTCACTACAGCAATTGAGTGCTCTGCAAATTAAATTGATCTGTGTAAAATCTTAACTTAGTGTAGCCTGAAGATGCAAATGTAGGCTTGTATATACTTGCCATGGGAAATTTATGTGTCTGCTAGTAATATAATGGCTTCCATAATCAACAGTTTGAACAGGCTATGTCTGACATTGGAGGTGAATGCAATACTTATAAGATACATGTATGCCCCTTAGTCTACTATGACATGTATACATTGAAGGTACTTGTGAAGAGTACATATAGATGTAGGTTACAGGTAACTGCACACATATTAGACTATAGTTTTTCGTTTTAACTTCACTCTTGTCATTTGAACAAGTACTTTCCATTTCTGCAAAAGTGCCCCTTTTCTAATGGAGTGACTGTCCCTGGTGTGACTGTGTGCCCCTGTAGGATGTCTGTGCCCCTATTGGGGTGACTGTGCCCCTGCTGAAGTGATTGTGCCCAGTGCCTCCCTATACATAGATGCAATCAACACATGCCTACCCAGACAGACATGTAATATTGCATCACTGCATGCATGCAGGCAGCAATCATGTGTAAACAGATCAGAAGGCAAAGAAGCCAGCTTGTGTAAACAATCGCATCTGATACCAACCCAGGGACAACCCACCCTGACTTGTACACGTAAAGCTGACCCAAAACCTTCTGTCTTCACTAGTCCCTAGCCTGGGCAATCAGTATTTGTACATGTGATTGAGATCTCAATAAGATCAGTCGGGTACCCAGACTAACAAACCAGCACATGTATACCCATCACACCGCATAGTTCATCACGCCTCAGGTTTATCACGCCCAACCTGCATGAACCACCAGGAAAAAAATAAAACAAAATCATTCGTAAAACTTGCCACACGTGACACTGGAGAAATTAAACATGCATACGTTTACGTACGTAGGCCTACGGTACATGTACGTGCGCACGGTTGGGGCCCCTCCTCGACCCAGTCCAGTTTTATTCTACGCTTTATTAAGGCCTACGGTGTTGTTCTGCTACTCAAAATGAATGAAAGAACGTGTTGTCACCCCAATTTTTCCTCAACTTGAATTATAACTGTTTCATTCGTTTTGAAAACATCACTGAACAATGCCCATGGCCATGCAGCTAACCGCTGATTTGATTACGGTATCGTCGCTTTTGTCAAGGATCCCTCGATACTGAGTCAATAAGACATGAATGAAACTTTTTGGAATTCGTCATTCGCAGCGCCATTTGCAGTTGATATGTCGAATCCCCCGTATCGCATGCTTAGTAGCAATAATCCGGGTAAAATCCCCCACTAATCTCCTATGGGGGTTGCACTTACCACTGATAGGTGCATTAACTTTACTTCGCTAATCGCTAGTTGTAAAGTCAAAGCCAGCAAATTCCACTTTCCAGCAAGCAAAAGCGGTACTGGGTCTTTGGGGCGGAGAATAGGTGGAGCCAGATATGAATTGCATTTCGTGTGCATGCTCGGAAGAAGAACGGGATGCGTTTAGGGTACATTGGTGGCTCGAATCGGGCGGGAAATATGCACTTACTTTGCACTGCCATTCACTACATGTATGTATGTTCCGAGTTTTCAACACGCGATCGCACCGCGAAAAATGTGCAGTGTCGTAGTGTGGTTGTTGAGCGCCCGGGGACATAATGCAATAATGGCGCCCCGAGGGTTGGTAGGCAGCCGCAAGGGCGGAGAGGGATATGCCGGGCCTCGATCCTCCCAGCAAGGGGGTATTTATGCAAAGCTCACCCAAAGGGGTCTGGGGCGGAGCCCCAGCCGCTTTGCAACGTTCGCACTTTTTAAGCCACAAAACATGATACTTTCGTATTAACAGACAAAAATTTAATACACTGCATTTTTGCTTCCGCAAGCAACCTATGCCTTCGCATGTACATTCAATCGTTTACATGTATATTACAGTTTTTTGGGAAGTATCCGCCCCCCGCAAAACTACCCTCTCGCTGACTGGCGCTATGTACGATAATGGCTAGGAGCCTGTGCATAACAGGCTCACAATGGCAGCGAGCGTCTGCGATAACCCTGAAGTTGGAACTGCAATGTGTCGTGGGTTTATAGAGGAGTTGCATTGACGTCACGCGCGTCTTGTATTGTTTAGTTATATTACTTACGTCATATGTATGTTGCTATTTTATGTACGCGACATGCTATAAATATTTACCACGTGAGCGTATGACACCGCCTTCTTTCCTCCGTTGTTCGTGCCCGTCCGGTTATTGTTTATCTCGTACCCACGCCGGCCACGCGGTCTATATTTATAGCAACATACACAGTGATGTAAGACGCGCGTGACGTCACATGCAACTCCTCTATTCAACAGATTATGGAGGTGACGATTGGATACCGCATCTTAGAAATAAATTTAAACGTTTGCGTGCCAGATCGAGTGCAGATGTTTGTTACGTGTTAATAAGACTCAAGAGGTGCCCGCGGGCCCGTTCGCGTTAACGCGATAATTATTTGTGCAAATTGTCTAATTTTGGCGCCCCTAAACCCCTGCGCCCGGGGACATATGCCCCCCCCCCCCCCCCCCCCCCCCCCTCGCTACCAGTGGCGGCCTGGCCGGGGTGGCCAGGGGGGACACCAACCCACCTGCCGCTTTATGACATGGGGCGCCACGGGCACCGAAGGGCGCCTCACTCAACTTCACCGTCAATGAATTATCCAGCGCTAGCGCTCAATCGTCAGATTTAAAATTATAATCTTGATTTAATTAACACTTTAATTAACTCGCCTCTATATCTATGTGCGCATGTGCATGCATGTGCGCAGTGGCGGAACCGTTAACCTGAGCTAAAGTGAACGGCTGTGCGTCAGGCGAACATCAAACCCAAAGCTGCTGCAGCACGTGCGCATGCATGCGCAGTTTGTGGCTGTTTCGGTATGAAATTGTTCTGCAGCTTCATAACGCAAAGCTTCTGGGGGAGCTTACAGCGCTTCCCCATATCCCCTAGCCACAGATGTTTGCGGCTGGACAGTAGGTTGGATAATTAAGCGATACCGTAATTTAGTATTAGCCACAAAAAAAAATTCTAGCCGCATCTCATTATACGATATCTGTTTTTGCGAGCCTATATCATACTCGTCTTATGACATTCCGAGAAGAGAAAATGCTCATGAAAACACTCTACCACAGCTATACGTAAGCCATAATTGCCCAAGGACTACATTTATTATGAGTGGTTCTGCGCAGCCCGTTTTCACATCAATGTAACTTTGGCGGGAAAAGACGGGGTGTACTTGAGCAGTCTTTGTGGACGAACCAACCGGTAGAAATCTGTAAGCGAGTAATATAATGATCAGCACACATAGGAGAGTATATAGATATCACTCATGAATAGCCGCCTTTTTTTTTAACCTCAGAATAAGGCCGGAGTTTTTATGAATAATTTCAGTATTTAAGAATGGAGATACACGCAAAGAAAGTCGAAGAGCGATGCAGAGTGTGTGGCCGCTTCTTAGTGGAGGATAAAGCCAAAAAGAAGAGGAAAACATATAACTGCATACAGTTTGCAAAGGATTTGCACTCCAAATTCTTTATCAACACCTCCCTGGACACCACCCACCCACCCACCATCCTTTTCTATCCAGTGATACCACAAACATGGGCCCAACAGTATTCCTTTTGAGTGGAAGGCCCACACAGAAGTTGACTGCATGGTGATATTATAATTTTATATGCTGCATGTACATGTGTATGTGATAGTACTCAGATCTGTCATCCAAAACCACCACATGCAGGCTGTCCAGCCCACAATAGTGCAGCTCAGATTTACGTGGAATAGCCCCTGCCATGCAGACAGGCTTCTCAGCACAAGACCATATACTTGCCAGTACCAACAATCCAGACGTACTGGACCAACTTCAGTGTCCCTTGTGCCTGACAATTGTGCACCACTGAACCATTGGAGCTACCATGTAGGGCACTGGCTGCATCGACATATCATACACTGGTTCATGGCTTCCAACTGCAGTAAGATCAAGTGTCCATGCTGCATCATGGACACTCCTTTGGCTCCTTCACCGCTGAAGCCCACACCACCATTCATTCAGACCTTGCTAGTGGTACATTGCCAGCAAACATGTGGGAAGGAAATACTGGCTGGTGAGTACAGCACTCACAAGTGTGCAGAAGAACCTAGACCTTCAGACGCTGATGTGCAGACAGCATGTCACACAGTCACTGGCTTCCACCAGCTCTCAACAGATCGTCTGAGGGAGAAAGTAGCAGAGTCCATCCATACCAAGTTGACTTCTTGCAACGTACATGTACGTACCATTCGGTACATGACCCAGTTAGAAGACTGTCCTTGATTATGAAGGAACACCTGCTTCCTATAGGTCCACAAAACGTGGCAGCGATCCCTCCCCCTGATACGTATACCGTTAAATTCACGATATTTCAGCAATACGCATCTCTAGCCCAAAAAAAGGCGGCTATAAGCAGATAATGGAATCAGTTAGTACCTTCTGTTATCTCTAAGATTTACTTGAATCAAAACTTTTTACCGGTCGGGAGCGTGGAAAACTTACTTCAAAGTGGAGAGGTACGTCGAGGGTTACCCGCTTTCACGAGCCATAACTTACCGTAGCGTCAAAACTGTAACACGAGAAACGCAGTATTTGTAGGAAGATGATGCTTCTTTTGTTTCGAGGTTTTAAATGACGCTGGTATAATTCCTGTTTTTGTACAGGAGGCTCACGTTTCTTAGCTCTGGTTGCCTAGGACGTTGCTAAGGGAATACGTAATCATTTCAATATTTCGGGTTATAAACCTACTGTCCACAAAATATATGGCCGCAAACACCTGTGTAGCTGGAGCGACGCCCCCTCCCGCACCAACCCCCTCCCCCCCCCCCTTCCTGAAATTCTACCCTTAACTTGCCCTTGTCAACCCCCCCCCCCCAAACTCTAAATCCTGGATCCCAACTTAATATTGCCGCGCTAATATGTTACAGGAAGAAATCTGGTGCATGTAGCTTGTAGCATACCGCAGGTTAAAAATAAAGAACTTCCATGAGTACCGACGACAAAGCAACCGCGCCAACTGCTGATAGAGCGGATTGAGATCACTGAGTGAAACTGTGAAAGTGGTACAGCGCAATATGAGTTACACTGTGTATAATGTGTTACGTGTCGCACATCGCGTAATTCACTATGTAAGCTTGCGTATGTTTGGGTCTGGGTACGAAACTGGGGGCGGGGCGGGGCGCCGTTCTCGTGTGTGCCCCCCCCCCCCCCCCCCCCCCCCCCGGCCCCCCCCCCCCCGCCATAAAGTAGCCAGGCCGCCACTGCTCGCTACGCCACTGAAAATGTGGAGTTCTAACCCGCTATTCTCGTGCCCAGACCCAATGCATCGCAGCTGCGGATGAATACATTACCGCTACGCCTATGCAAGCGTAGCGGTAATGTAATTCATCCGCAGCTACGATGCATTGGGTCTGGGCACGAGACTACTAACCCGCGGGGTTAACGAATGTTGTACCCATTGCACGGAAAATACTTAGATAACAAAAATCGATTTCCACAGAGAGAAATGGTGTAAGAACAAGTGTATGAAAATTGAAAGGAATAGGTTGCACCGTTGCGAAGATGTGTTGTTTAGTGTAACGTGCAATTTTTATAGTGATAAGATTATAAATTCATAACTCCACAAGCCCGATTTTGCTGGACACTGTCCATATAAATTTTTCACTTGCAAAAAAAAATTGGAGCTTTTGGATTGCAAAAAAGGAGGTCTCGTTACCAGGCGTCACAATGAAGTAAGAGATACTCTTGGTGATCTGTCATCTATTGTTTACAAGGACATCATCCGGGAACCAGCGATTCAAGAGGCATGTGAAGTCGCAGATGAACCCTCCTTAGTCGCTGACCTTGGTGTACGAGGAGTTTGGCAGCCTCAGACTCAAGCACTTTTCGACATACGTGTTATACACAGAGATGCACCATCTCATATTAACAGAAGTGTAGCGGCGATTCTAGCATCAGCAGAAGCAGAAAAGAAGAAAAAATACAACGATGCTGCTAATGCTCGACGAGCCTCATTTACACCATTCGACGATTCGTGGTTTCCGTTGATGGTGCTTTGGGACTTGAAGCAACCTATTATCTTAACTCTTTAAACGCCAAGTGCATATATGCATGCATTCTCACACAACCATGTAATCATCTGTTGTTTTTTACAAGAATTGCTTGGAAAAGTACCTTTTACATTTACAAGCATGCATGCAAGTCAGTGCAATATACTCACATGCATGTAACCAGTATGTAGCCGATGCTGAATCCATAAACCTATAAGTGGGGCACTGCATGGAGGCTTGTGTTGGAACAACCCAGTTATGAACTGGCTAAAGGCAGATGGAGATGGAGTGATCTGGTATTTACGTGGGCTACACATTCCTGTTCTTGGAGTAAATAATTGGAGTGAGGGATTAGTGATATCTGCCGTTCTTGGAGTAAATAAATAGAGTGCTGAATTAGTGAAGTCATCTGAAGAATGTGTTCTTGAATAAAAACATAATTACTACAGTTGTAACCAATCATGGCATGTACTAGTAACTTTACAAGTGTATAGCAACTATCTGCATGCATGCATGCATGTATCATGAAGGTCCACACTTTTTATTTACACTGTCACGGTACAATCTATGAATTCATATATATTAACTTGCATGGCATTCAAAGAGTTAAGCATCTTTCTGAAAACACATTTGCCTTAAATGGGGAAAGTCTTATGTCTTCGAGGTTCCCGTGTAAAATGGAGGAGTGCTCTGGACATGGTTGATGGCATAGGACTTCCCAGCATACAAGAATAAGTTTATGTGTGTATATATGTGTGCTCAGTTCTCTCATGTTAAAACTTATCACCTACCTATTTTTGTTTTAGCCTTATGTAATGTATTCCCTTATTATGCTGTGTTTAGATCTTTGGATGCCTATAAAATTACATTATTATGTTCTTTTAAAAATACAATGATTATTAACTGTTTATACAGTCATTGATCCAACACCATTACAGGCACTGTAACAGGAACAAATTATTCATTATGTAGATCTGTCTGCGCCCAGTCGCAAAACATATCTATCCTTTGCCGGCGATTTTGTAAGCTAATAGTGCCTATGACTACTCCCCATGCCAACACTAAGTTTAGTTGGTGCAGGCAATAAGCCTTGACCTGCCTGAATCCTCCCTCACCTGGACGTTTGCAACAGATCCTCCAGTAAGGTCTGCCTCAGTCTCGCAAGCCAGAACCTACTTCGTTATTAAGTAGATCTGGCTTGCAAGACTAAGGTCTGCCATTTTAACACCGGGTTTACGACAGATGCGGGGAAATCTTGATTATTTTGGGGATATTCATAAAATGAAAAATTCCCTCCGTTTGGAGTTTTGTATTTTTTCTTGCAGCATTACATTCAGTGCTCCAAATGTAAAGCTGCCAAAACTGAATTTTTCAGTTTTTGGCTTATATCTTTTCAACCGATCATATTTAGAGCAGGGCAATTACATTTTCACATTCAGCAAACACTTCTGTGTAAGTAATTGTGGTGTTAATCTAATTAGCACACGTAAGCAAAGCTTGGCTACTTGTAAACAAATAACGGTCAAAAGCTCATTTTTCAATCATAACTCCCACCAGGAATGCAACAGTAAGTTCAAATTTAGCTTTCCATCTCTTATTGCGCACCTTTGCAAACGCCGTACATACTTATAAAAAATTATACAAATACTCCGACCACTTCTTTGTAACAGTATGTAAAAATCATTTCTTAAGTAGAACTAAATCGTCCGAATTTCAGCGAACCGCGAACGTCCTCGAAAATTTGATAAATCCGGACCGATCTTCCCAAGCAGTTGGACTTAAGATGCCAAATCAACCATATATATAGGAGATCTAATGTTGTACTTACAACATAAATTTGAACTTACTGTTGCATTCCTGGTGGGAGTTATGATTGAAAAATGAGCTTTTGACCGTTATTTGTTTACAAGTAGCCAAGCTTTGTTTACGTATGCTAATTAGATTAACACCACAGTTACTTACACAGAAGTGTTTGCTGAATGAGAAAATGTAATTGCCCTGCTCTAAATATGATCGGTTGAAAAGATATAAGCCAAAAACTGAAAAATTCAGTTTTGGCAGCTTTACATTTGGAGCACTGTATATAAAGCATTTTGATACTCAGTGCATATTTACGACTGCCCTAAAGTAAATGCCCACGTTTTATACAGGTTCGCATTGTCGGAAAACTCCACAAACATGCCAAGGCAGGTGCACTTTTTTTCTGAGCAATCCCTAGTCGATCTAACTACTTTATTAGTTGAATATGTGTATATGTATAACAAAAAGAATTGCTTCTTCACCTTCGTTTCTCCGTTTGTACTGTTTTGTAAGTATTTTCAGTCCTGTCAGCCGGTCGCACGATAATGTGCCACGCCCATCTATGGAGATCTACATGTTCCAATAAACTAAATAGTTCTCCACGCGATGACAGGTGGTTAGTTTCTATTGGCAATGCATAAAATACGCATGCATATCAACACAATTACACAGTTTTAAGAGTGCATACACGCTTTTACTCGTTCAATCAACTCTGGCTTGTTCCCAGTTTTATTTACAATGTGCTCAATAAGATAAGTCTGAAGTTGAGGCTTGGACCATTTGAGCAGTGGTTTGCTCCAATCAAATGTAGTGTGTGACATCTTCTGCTTCTTTTTTTGAGCCGGTTCGTCATTACTGAGATCCTTGTATGAGTGACCCCTTCGTTTCTTCCCCTGAGCTGACCCACCAGGCACATCCTTAGATTGCCCAATAGCCTGGTAGGATGTACGTACTTGCCCAACAACAGGCAACTCAGTTAATCGAATTCTTCCTGCCACATGTTCATCGGTGAGACGTACAACAACAGCTGCCTCTGCAGAAACCTTGGCACGTCTGGCTATAATTTTCTCCTGCCAACAGCGAGCAATAAATTGCTGTACACTGATGCTGAAAATAGGATGCATGGCCTTACGTACCTGGGCCCATACAACTCGAAAATTACATTCAAATGTAGCAGGTGGTGAAGAATCCAGAGTAGAGAATAAGGTTGACATATTAGCAATACAACCTGACAAAGAGAAATCCCTTGTGGCAAGGATTGTACCTGCATAGCGCATGGCTACACTTAGAGCATCTTTGGATTGGCAGGCACCACAACATGCATGTTTCTTTAGGAACACTTCCGATTTGAAATGGTACTTGCATGTGTTACACTGGGGATATATTTTCCTCACCTCACCCCGCTTCATAGCAGCCTCTTCCTCCCTTTTCTCTCGCTTCTGTTCACTTGCAAGTCCTATTCCTCTTCCTCTTCTTATACCGATGTTGAGCTTTACTTAATACAGCCATGTCGCTACACAAGTCACTGCTCATGAGAACATTCACACCAGTAAAATTAACAGCTGCTTGTTGAAAGGGGTTCACATCCTTTGATGCTGGCTGGATTACAGGTAGAGTCACAGTTTTAGAAGGAATGTACTGTCCCATGTTCCTAATAAATTCAGTGTTGTGACCTGCTGCGCAATGCCACCAGTGGTAATGTACTCAGAGGCATAAAAGCCAGCAATCCCTGAAGAGTTGATGTGTGAAATGGAGCCTTGAAATCAGGCTTTAAGAGCAACACAGTCAACCATGGCGTTGGTACTCAGCATTCTACTTGGGCCTGAAACTTAAGCTCAGCAACCAATGTTTACTTCATATTGAAATGCTCAAGCCAGAATTAGGTCGGCAAAGTACCAAAAGGAGCCAGAAGGTGCCTCGCTCCCAAAGTATGGTAAGATTTCTCATGCTTAATGGCTTCAATGATGTGTGTTGCAACAATGGAATGGAAACTTGATCCTACAGTAGTTTCACCTCCAACATTGGCATCTGCCTCATTTTGAACATGGGTGCCTGGTATAAAAAATATTTTCTTTAATACCTTGTCGTCAGGTAGGTTCAAAGCAGAGAGGAGCAACTTGACCCAACCCTTCACACCCTTCCAGAATATGGATTGAATCCTTTGGAAACCATCAGCAATCAAATCTTCCTTAACTCTAGCAGCTTTTCGATGGTCAACACTTGGAATATGGCTTATGTCAGAACCGGCTTCAGTACCCAACAGACTCAGAACATGGCAAATGAAATCCCGACTGCCATAATTGTGGTGTGATGTGCCTTTGTGTGGAATAGCAGTACCAGGAACATCTGCAGTGGCAGCACCAGAATCAGTACCAGGAACATTAGCCATTGTTGCATCACCAGAGATAGCTGCGGGAACAGTAGCTGGAACATCAGCAGTTATTGCTGCAGGAAAAATACTAGTGCCAGCAGGAACAGTTGTACTAGCGGGAACAATAGCGCTAGCAGGAAGAACAGTGGCGCTAGCAAAAACATCAGTGGGAATAGTAGCGCTAGCAGGAACATCAGTGGGAGCAGTAGCGCTAGCAGAAACATCAGTACGAACAATAGCAGGTTCAATAAAAGTGCTGACATGAACAGCTGGAGCGCTACGACGACGATGTCTAGCAGCATGATTGGTTGGATACGCTACTGGTCTCGGCCGTACATCATTTTGGGAGGGACGTCCGCGGGTTTTTCGTCGACAGCTGCAGCAATCATGGCAAACTCCGGACTTACATGTTCTGCAAGCTCCACTTCTATGTTTGCCCTTTTGTTCAGAGCATCCAGGCGGCATAGCGCATCCCAAATTGCAAGTGAAAAAAATGTTTTACTATTGCCGTTAATAAGTTACGCAAATTCATTGCCAACGATCAGCTCTCGGGGGAACTAAAAGATGCAGTGTCTCCTGAATGGAAACTGGTTATTTGTTCTTTTCTCTTACATAAGCTTTACATCTACTTGCTATACTAATGAAACATTCAAAAAGCAAGTACAAAAAAAGAGCACTCGTTAAAACGATAATGAGCTGGCTTCGACACGTTACAGTACGATAAGCGTCTATGCCTGCAGATTTTTTATATTTCTCACTTCATTAGTAATGATTGGAGTATTATATAAAATGTTTTGCTTAGAAGAAAACTCATAGGAGGGAATTATGAATATAATATATTCCCCAAAATTTCCCCGCATCTGTCGTGTTAAATTCCTGTAACTTCTCAGAAATAAACTTGAGACGACAGTGGACTTCAGACTACTTAAATATCTATGGTTCAATTAAACTTATTTATTAAACCTCATATTAAAAATATATGCACATGTACATTTTGACATAGATATTATTCCGTATAATATCTATGATTTTGAGGTCCAAAATCAATTTCATCAGTACAGTATGCAACAAACAAAGTTATATCAAAGACAGCTTATGTGTGCAGAAATAATCATGCAATGGATGCATCAAGGCAATTCTATCCACTTGACCATTTGAAGGTTTACTTTTAACCTTTGCAAACAGAATGCCAGCTATTTGACACTTTTCATCATCACATATAACAGCCACAGATCCAGAATCTCCTTTGTCAAATATTTCATCTCGTTTGTACTTTCCAGCTGCATCAGGAAACTTTCCAAGATACATTACATTCTTTATACCATGCTTCGTTCCATCATCCAAATTATACTCTATGTATTGTACTGATAACCAAAGCACAGTCATTTCACTTTTTTTTGTTTCTTTACCAACTTTACATATAGATTTGCCATATAGTTCCAGAGGTTCTCCTGAATATATTTCCCGAAGTTGATGAATTTTCCCTTTTAGACAAGTAAATTCATTTGAAATATTTTTAGGCTGCTCAAGACTGATAACACAAATGTCATGTCTTTCATCTATTGTTCCATGGCAATATGTGCCTTGTATTTCCCCACCTTGACAATTCATCCTTATATCATTCATGTCTTGAATACAATGCTGACAGGTGATACACATCACATTTTGGCTATCTGGAGACTTCACATAACATCCAACACTCCCACCATATTGATCATTTCCAATTCTGATGCCAGGACTACAGGCTGCAATAGGACACTCATAATTTTGATCTATTAGTATTTCTAAATCCAGTCCAGGAATATGTTTTTGTGCCAATTTAAAAATATCCCTTTTAATTTCTTCAGTAGAAATAATAATTTCAATGCACAGTCGTGGTTGTGGTTTTTCCTCCTGCTGATTAATAAAATCTACTTTGACCAATTGGCTATGAATTTGAAGCTTTGAATCCATAATAGCATTGCATAATTCCTTGGATTTATCAACAAACATTTTGTATTGGTCTTGAGGAATACTTTTTAATGCTGCAGTGAAATCTGGGAATGAAGACAGAAGTCATGTGTAAGAAAATGCACAGAAGTCATGTGTAAGAAAATGCACAGAAGTCATGTGTAAGAAAATGCACACATGTACAACAGAGTATCCAAATATAATTTCAAAGAAACCCTAGTACTTCAGTTACACTAATCATCCACACATATACTAATGTACATCTGATTGCTTATCTGCCTGCATCACACACTTATTTTGTTTCAGGCACTATTTCACAACAAATTGTTCTGTCAATAGCTAGACATGTAAGTAAAACAGTGCCCATATGTTTTTATTTTATTTTCCTGCTGTTGAAAACTGCTTGCATATTGCCAATCAGAAAAATCTTTCTTGAGTCTTGCAATATGCAAGCAATTTACAAACAGCAGAACAAAATTAATACATGGGAATTGTTTATGAACACATGCATTAATTTTCAAAAAGTGTCAGCAGTGCAATATGTGAATTTGAAAGAAATCTGAAGGGGTGTTGGCAAATGTGCCGATCCATTATAGAATAGCTCAGTAAAGGAAAAGAATATAAACCAGTTTCTACAAATGTGAATTCTGTTTGGTAGCATACTTGTACTTACTTTTAAAGATTCACACTATATCATTTAGCATGTCATCAGTGTTTGACCAATCCATTGCACTACCTTTGAGGAGGAAGGCACACATTGCTGATGAATGTATAGCCTTCAGAGACAGACATTTTATGAAGGATGTTCAAGAACAACATGAGCGTAATATAGATACAAAACAACACCCGTGTTACAGAATAATAGCAGGTGCAATAATTATGTTACCAGCTTTTGTAGTGCAATACAATGCCAGTACCTGCTCAGGACACAAATCACAAGCATTTCTTCATAACACGAGTGTAAACTTATGATAAGCGGTACAGTACGTATTGGCTCCCACATGGCCATTTTCATGTGGCCCTATTCAGAAAAATTCAAATATCATGCCCTTAGTAACAGCCCTTGACAACTGAGACCTTTAAATCTAGTAGAAGAAAAAAGTGGAGCCTTTAGCCAACATTTTAAGGCCGCATAAGAAGAGAAGCACTCTTTCTCTAATGGTGATGGAAGTTGTGTGGCTAACTTAGATTATGATGTGAAATTACAGCGCTTGAAACCTGTACCTTAAAAAAGCTCATGCTGAAGGTACTAATAGGCAATGGTATTGGTGTGTAGCCAACCTTTTTTTGACAGTGTCACAGCAAATTTTATCCCCCCTGAATACTTTATCCAGGGGAATAATCTGTTATATTTCTTCCACTTGGCTACCCTGGGATAATTTACACGTATTCTTCATTTGGCTTGAAAATGAGTACTTCACATAGACTACCGCACTTCTAGCAGAGATGGTAACCCTCAGGCTTCACATATGTATATCCTGCTAAAGCTACAGCAATTAAACGAGAAACAGGGAATATGCCAGCAAGTTACTATGTTCGTCCAGAAAGAACGAATACTATATTACCAAACAACAGATGTGGTGAATGAGATCAGTATCAAATGGGTCATTACTATTCATTGCAAATGAAATCGAAAACGAGAGTACCAAGATTATTTGTGCCTGCCATGCATGATGGCACTGATGGGTGCCACTACAGCAGGGACAAACCGAATTTCGCAGAACTGATATATACACGTATCATGTCGAGGAGTCTGTGCGATCTGGGTCTTATTCTAGGCATTCTCTAAGCACATGGAGGATGCATAAAATGGTCTTATACCATTTACAATTGACTACTAAGTATGCATCAGGATGTTCCAATGAAATTTGCATGACAAATGCAGCCTCACATAGCAAAACATGACTCACATGATTCTTCACAATTGAGCCCCTTCTTCATGATGCACAATCGTAACCCTCATATAGCGATCAACCATGAATCAAACTCTAAACGTAATGGTGCGAAATCCCATGTAGGTTTTTAGCCCTGGTACCAAGGTTCTGTTGAGAACATGTGAAACTCACATTGGATGAAAAGTGGCAGGGTCCTTTTGAAGTTGTTGAAAATTTATGTATAGGATGTTATAATTTGAAATCAAGGTTGTATTATGCAAAAGGCTTATTAATAGTTTTATAATTATTGGATTTCTTGAACCAATTAAAGTGAGTATATGTTATGCTCATAATTTGATGAAATCATTCTATTACATGCCCGCTAAAAATGCTGCATAGAAAACTTTTCCCCCTATTTAGGATGGAGCACTGGGAATTAAGTTGTGGAACGCAGGGTGTAATTAATGTCAAATTGTGGATGCAATAAGCATATGGGACAGTGTCCAGCAAAATCGGGCTTGTGGGTTTATAATTTTATCACTATAAAAATTGCACGTTGTACTAAACAACACATCTTCGCGACTGTACTACCTTTTCTTTTCAAAATTTGTACACTTGTTCCTACACCATTTCTCTGTGTGAAAATCGATTATTGTAATCTACACCTTTTCCGTGCCGTGGATACAACAATCGTTTACCCCGCAGGTTAGAAATCCACATTTCTCCACGTACGAGTGTTGAAAATGCGTCAAATTCGGAGTGTGCATAGACGAGTCCTGTAGCTATTGATTTGTTCTGTTCGTTAGTTTCTGAATCATCCGTTACGGAGATACAGTTGAGCAAACTACAGGCACATTTTCCCGCTTGATTCGCGCCAATGCTATAATCACCGCCTTCCCATTCACTGAGCGGGAGGTGATTTGCCAAAATCATTGGCGCGAATCAAGCGGGAAAACGTGTCCGTAGTTTGTTCAACTGTATCTCCGTAACGGATGATATAGAAATTAACGAACAGAACAAACCAATAGCTACAGGACTCCTCTATGTGCAAACCGAATTTGACACATTTTCAACACTCGTACGTGGAGAAATGAGGATTTCTAACCCGCGGGGTTAACGATTGTTGTATCCACGGCGTAGATCACAAAATCGATTTTCACACAGAGAAATGGTGTGGGAACAAGTGTACGAAAAATTTGAAAAGAAAACATAGTACCGTTGCGAAGATGTGTTGCTTAGTACAACGTGCAATTTTTATAGTGATAAAATTATAACCCCACAAGCCCAATTTTGCTGGACACTGTCCCATATATTAATACAGTGTTCTTTCCAGATGATAATGATGCCATTAACGATGGTGATGGCAATGATTACAGTGATAAAGAGCCCTTACTTAATGATAGTGGGCAGAGTGAATGTCAGGAATCATTGCATTGCAATGTACATGTACTTCATGAGCAGTTTGATCACCACAGCTGATACATTTATGGGATCAGGTGCAGATAAGTTGTGTCATAGAGCAGAGGAAATGAAGACTTAGATGTAAGTTAATGAATTCATTTGGGTGGATAGAATGATATCTACTCATACACTCTGCTGTTTACTATTATTGTTTGTCTTAAAACTTTTGTCCAGTACGATGTTACGAAAAAGGTTGGCTACTTCTGCATTTTATATATATGCTCTCCTAGGTGTACTGATGAGCATTATCACTTGCTGATCATTTTCTATGGGTTGGTTCTAGGGACATGAAATACACCACTTCCTTAACTGCGACGTCACATACATATAGTTGTGAAAATGGGCTGCACACAATCAGGAATAACAATGCAGTTCTTGCACATAGCCTTTTTATGTGCTTTCATAATGAAGTACAAGCGGTTATTGTTATCTTAGCAAGTTACCTTTGACGGTATCATCTTATTATCAATTTACAGTCCAGCTGCCAACACCCATCACGGGCCTGAAGAGTTAATAAATTACATAGAAAAAAAGTGTACTAAATTTGCAAGTGCTTTATATTTAACCTTTAATCTATTTTCATTCTTAATTCAGGATGGAAATCCTGAATTAAGGATGACTTTACGCTGCGCGTATCGACATCCATTCAAACGGTATTGATGTTTTTTTTTTTGCTATTTAGCTTCTGTAGGCTTTCCATATATACAGCGCTATCCATTTTAGTCGTTCAAATTTTTATTTCTTTTTGAAAAAACAATGTTTAGGTTTAGTTAATTTTTTCGTTCACAAATAATGCTGCGGTTACCATCAAAGTCAGGTAAAAAGTTGAGGAAAGAGCAGGAAGCTTACTTTCAAGACAGAAACTGTTACAAAGATCTATAAGGAGAGCCATATAAGCACATTCAAGAAAATGGGACACAGGAGGTACGAGCATCGAATTAACTCAAGGCGGGCTAAGCGAAGCGAGTCAAAGAGGGCGGTACGATGGTTAGCCTCCGCAAAATAAAAATAAAAACGCATTTCTGTCATTGAGAGCGATGCAGAAATACCTGGCATCGGTAGAAATGCTGTCACCAGTACTGTTGGGACATAAAAAGAAATGGGGGATGCTCGGACAGTGATCATTAATTGCACTTTTCTATTATTTTATGTACAAGTTTGAAAAAATACAACTTCTACCAAGAGTCTGCAGGTGCTACCACCAATACATTGTAAGTAGTGAAAAGGAGTAAAATTGATATGTTCAATGCTCTTTGTAAGCATTAAAAACTATAAATTGCTAATCATTTAATTAATGTAAGCGAGAGCAACGAAACGTGCTTATGCATCCTTGAAGTTTGGGCAGCTTTCTAGATGATTAAAATTATTCCATGCTATAGAATGTGCGCACCATTGGTGAAACAAATAGCTTCTATGTTTTTATGATTTTAATTTTCACTGCAATGGTTGTTATAAACGGAAGAACTCATTATCCTGAATTCAGGATTGTACCGATCCTGAATTCAGGATCGTTTCACGCAGATTAAAGATTAAGGCTGTCAGCTTTTGCAGTGAAATAATAATTACAAAGTTGAATTTAGATGTCTATTTACAATAAAAAATCGTTCCATTGCATAATTTCAAAAATGTTACTGTGAACATACACTGCATGGTCATGTACAAGATATGCAAAATCATGTCACCACTATGCAACCTTTTACCATTAACGAATAAGTGCCTGACGCTACATTTACCTAGCATTCACTAGGTTAACCTAGTGTTTTTTGAGGGGTCAGAAAGCTTCCATCAATCTTTCATAAGGTGATGCCCATACTACTAGGGAGTAGAATATTTCCACCAAGCCGGACGTGCAATAAGGCATGTTTACCAGAGCTAGGCACTAAAGTTTGCGCCAAAGGCACCTAGTAGTGTCTGATTGATGCAAATAGTGCCCAAAGCTTAATCCTAAGCTGTGCGCATTGTGTCTAAAGATAGTTGTCACATTTACCTAGTTGTATAACCTTTGCTGTACCTTACATACACAACAATAGTGCTGTAAATTGTGAAGTAAAATGCCACAAAGCTTGGGTAACCTAGTGTTTTTACTGGCACCTTTATATTAAGAAAGTGCAAACTGTGTTACTTTAAATTAGCATGCAATTGGTTGTGGCATAGAGTGCATGAATTGCTCCAAACATATATGTGAGTGTTGGGCTTTCAGGTGAATGAATTTTAGATCTCACATACCAGTAATGAGTATTTAACAACACAATCATAGGCACTCTGTTAAACAAACTGGTTTTGGATATCCAAAATCTAAATATGGGACTTTGTTACACAAAATCGGGCCATATTTCTTACAACACAACACATGACTTCCTGTTCACATAGCTATTCATTTATGAATTGTGGTTAGTCCGCTGTTCCACATTACGTGTAACTTAAAGTCCAAGAAGTAGCATGTATACATGCACATTAGCTTGTAAAATGACAGTTGAATCCTGGACATTTTTAGTTGTAGAATTACCAATGCTTTTTTGTAGCTAAAAAATTGAGAAGTTTAAAAACATACCATCTTGGTACATGTAGGTATTTCAAACCCATCCAGAAATGCACACAAAGACCACGCAATGACAGAATTTTGGCACAGGTTTTCACATTGAGGAGATACACGTACATACAATTACCAACCTGTGGCACTAGGGCATAGTTTCAAGACAGTGGTCTCCTCACAAGAAGACTTCATCCCAGTTTCAGCACTGGGGATAAAAATAATAACAAACAACACTAAACATGCCAACAATGAGGTAAAGGACATTTTTTGGGTGACATTGAATCATGTTGTCAAGATGTTATACAGGTCATATTCACAAATCAATCATTTCAGTGAGGCAAATATCTATATATTTTATGTGACAATATGCCATTGTATTGTAAAAGTAGGTTTCTAGCAAGATCAGACATCAGCAACTGACCAGAGTGTTATTGTTTCTTCATTTTATAGTCCAACCTTATTTACTACACACCCTATACGAGTTGCAAACTCTCATAAAACGTGACCTGCTTATTAATGAGACTCCTGATGATCAGATCATTTAGCTTGTTGTTGTTATAGAAAAAATGAGCAGTTTCATGTTGTCTGATGCCACAAAACTGGTGGTTGTAGAGAACAAAAATCTTGCCCGACCTCGTACCCGAAACCATGGTACATATATTGTATTCCTTGTTGTTATTGTGGTTCTCGACCATGCATAACTCGGGATTTGAATACTTTAAAGAATGAAAATCACACCAATAGCTTCAGAATTGGTTGACATACTTTTGAATTGGTTGACATACTTTTGCTTTAGTGGTCAAGGCTACATTATATATATCGGTGGTTGAGTTAGCAAATAACATATATTAACGCATCCTGTATCTGACAGGACCCAGTTGAACTTACTTGCTTTATGCAACCATAGATAATAGAATAAAGGGATTGGAAACGGTAAAGATTACGGGATTGATCCACATTTTGTAATTCCGTAAATTTGTGTTCCTTGTCTGCTATATACGATCCTTTGAAGCGCTATTTTGATGACGAGAAAGGAGTTAGACACTC
This sequence comes from Spongilla lacustris, assembly GCA_949361645.1. Classification (NCBI taxonomy): domain Eukaryota; kingdom Metazoa; phylum Porifera; class Demospongiae; order Spongillida; family Spongillidae; genus Spongilla; species Spongilla lacustris. The sequence continues at coordinate 5,366,448 of OX442423.1, read as the reverse complement.
ATAGAATGATGCTGTCTAAAAAAGCAGCCAAAGTCATACATGTACTTGACCCAAGTGCCAATGACCACCATGATGGCTAGCTAGAACAAGTGCGCACGAATTAAGCTTCACCGAGAAAGTAGATACAAGCTTTATGCTCTTTAAAACACTTTCTTTGAAGGTTTCCAGTTTTTTTTACAATTCCCCATTGATTTTGCTGTTGTTGGGATTTTCTCTTCCTATTCTTGCACGATCGACCCAACGAAGCTTGCTAGCCATTTGCTACTGTAACACACACACAACATACAAGAGATATTGATTACGCCACTCAATATGTATGTCTGATTCAATATATGCACTCAAATACTCTAGAATCCAAACCACTTTTCTGGGAAAATTACACAAAAAGGTACAATTTTTGGACATCATAAGCGGACAAATTCCCGATCTACGACGTCAAATCTCTTCATAGAGACTCCTAAACACTACAACGCCACACTACCTACTACGTACTCTATATGTGAACTAATAAAATGGATTTACAATGTTGCTAGTGTCCAGGAAAATCACCCAACCACTACCCGATCAGGTTGCAGCTACGATCGCTGTCTGCCTCAGCTGAAACGTCTGTAAAAGAATAGCTATATGCTTTTTGGGTGTCAAAAAGGTTGCTCTCAAACAATAAAAAGTTAAACGACACTAAAGAAGCTCTTTAAGGAAGGATGCTCAATAGCTCACACACCCACTACAAAGATTCAATGCAAGCACGGTCATGTAACGGAACGTGATGTCACGTCACGTAAATGTATATACCATTTCCAATCCGTTTATTCTATTATCTATGATGCAACAGCCTCGACTGTCAGTCGATCTCCAGACTACTTGGGACTGTGGTGATGCAGTAAATGTTATGGTCTGGGCATGTGCATGTACATTGATAAAAAAATAATAGTGATCAAATTATTCACTAGACTTCGATAATTGTTTATTTGACATTAGTGAAATTTGTTTTCAAAATGCCTTCATGTCAGGAGAAGTGGAGAGCCAAAGAAATACCTCAAAAATCAAGACAACATTTTAAATTACGCCCAAGCATGTTACAAAGCAGAGCCTGAAAAGAAATTTGCCTCTCAACGAATACAATATCAAGTAAAGCCTGAAAGGAATGGACTGCTAAAAGACATACAGAGCTCGCTTGGCAAAAGAGTGTGATACAGGGAGGCTAAACAGCCCTGAAGTACAATAAAGTCACACAAAGGAATGTCGTGCTACAACTGCTACTTACTCTTACATAACTACTTGTATGTTGCAGGTCCATCACAATTGAGGCTGGAATGTTACAGTAGACATGTGATTGCTGATATCATCAGGTGTATGTATTAATGCACGGCTTCACTGAAAACAGCTTCTACCTGTGAAGTAAGAACCCTGCACATTTGTGTTGTTATGTATAGTTTGTACATGTAAGCATGTCTGGAGCATAGAAGAGGGTCAGATGTCATGCTTATGAATATATTATTAATACATGTAGGTCCCTTTCTTCACAAGCACAATTACATGTACATGTACTTACAAATGCCATATGCACTACCATACTCTTGAAAAAGCTTTTAATGAAAGTATGCATACATTTTTTATCCTGAGGCTCTCAAATGAGGGCAATTACAAATCATTTAGCCTATAGTGAAGACAGGAAGTATATGTAACATGGCATTTGTAATAATGAATAGCTTTACAAATCAAAAGTCGTGGGTTTGTCCTTGAGTTGGGTTTGTTTACTTATGCTGGCTTGTTTTTCTTCTGATTTTACATGTTACTTATGCTTCTGTTTTAACTATGGTACGCAATTATAATCCGGTTTATGCATGCAGATACATGATTGTGGCTATACAGCTGTGTAACTGCTGATAACTTCATTTTGTGTGTTCAATTTCTTTACCTCTGTAGCTACTCCGTATATGAAACAAAAGACAAAGTAGTAAGGGAGTATAAAGATGGCCTCGTAAAGGCTATTCTATGCATGGAATAACACATTGTTAGATCGCTTAAAATGATCCTTTTGCAAAACCCACTCATGATTAACAGGCCCGTACCAGTTCTGCACATGTGAAGTTAAGTGCAGATGTCATTGCTTAACAAGGCACTGACCATGCTACATGGTGTTTGCTATTAAAATAGCAGAAAATGACATTCTAGCCAGGGTAAGGTACCATACTGCTAGTTCAGAGCCTTTCTTTTATGAAGCCTCTTACAACAACACAAGGCAGCTTGGTGCCATACCAGTAGACCCATAGCATTGAGGTCAGACAAAGATGCTATTTCAAAAAAGCAATCCAAAGGGGGGTGGAGGGGGGGTGGCCCAACCAGGACCAAAAAAATGGGGGGCAGAATCACTCTGACAGGGCTGTTGATTATGGAAGCCATTATATTAATAGCAGACACGTTATCCCATGGCTAGAACACATCTGACCTCAGAGGTCATCTCACTCTAAGCTATAGCATTATAATTCGTTACGAGATCTATACACAATTAAGCTTACATTTACGTCCTACATCATCACACATACTTTCATTACAAGCACAGATGCCTGACTTTTGGTCAACCTAAATATATAAGATTTAGTCGTGGGATTGGATGTGCATGCCCCTTACACGGAAGTGTAAGTGTATGCATCGTAGCTGCTTGTGAAGAAAGGATCCTGCATGTTGGTGTGTTATGTAGATTTAAGCATTCTGAATGTTACAATTTAAGCATCCAGTTATGAACAAGTAAATAAAAACACTAAAGTTGGTGGTATATAGGATTTGAAGGCAATAGTGGTGTCAAAGGAGGGAAACAAGGGTTGAAAAAATAGTCCTATATTAAGCACACATTGTTGGACATTATGTTGTTCATGTTCTAAATATGTTTTTCCTTATCATTCAACCCTTGTTTCCCTGCTTTTTACACCAATAATCCTATATACCACCAACTTTCTGTTTACTTATTGTAAAATTAGGTCTAGTAATCAACAGTTTTTAATTAAATACAAAAACACTTTTTAAATGGCAAAGTAAGCAATTAAAGTCGCCGACAGCATCCAGGAAGTAAACGTAAATGGCTTTTTAATCATCCCCATGATATAACATCCAGGAAGTAAATGTAAATGGCTTCTATCAAATTTATGCTCATGATACCTCTGTGGTAAAACATATCAGCTATATGAATGGTCTAAAAACGAACCCTTTGTGCTGCTCAACACCTTGTCACAATTTTCATGTGCATAGGGGGAATTTTGTATTTTAGTTTCCAATTTGACAATAATTTAGTATTGCATCCAATAACAAAAATCATACATGTACTTCAAATTCTGTGTAATGGTACCTCAAAATACTAAAAATCTCCTTTTCAGTGTTACTTAATGAATTCAATTAGTAGTGGCCCGACAGCCATACACTAGTTATAAGCTATCTATTGTGTAGTTACTATTTAGCGCACTCAAATAGTAATAATTTGAACCCCAAATACTCCAATAATGTAGAAAAAGTGGCACGTTATTTCTACTTCCTCAATGCTGTCACGGACTTTAGAGCATTTTTCGGATAGATCTACTCTGAAGCCAATTATTTGGTACAGTGCTACCTTGGAATAGTGGAAATTTACACATGTATCACCTTGGAATACTGCAAAATAAGGGCTTTTCATAGGAAGCTAAGCTAATTGTCAGTGTTCACAGTGGTATGTGTTAAGCTAAGTGTTCAGATCACAGTGATATCCAATTTATAAATAACACTGTTGTGAACATGGACAGTTAGTTTAGCTTCGTATGAATAGCCTTATTCTAAGGTGATAACTTTCTTGTATAAATTCAAATTATTATACATACATTCACATACAAGTACACCATTAATAATATTTGATGATGGCTAACTTGTATGTAACTGCCAACCAGTATACCTTGGACTCTTGTCGAGCAATCACAGCAACAGGATTAAACACAATATCCAAATGCTAAGCCTTGAAGTCTTGTGACCATTTAGAGTGCCCATGTTCGCATCATACATGCACATCTCTTTTACTATAGGCTCACTTGACTTTTAGAATACATTACCTAACCAATCCTCCTACTGCTATTAGCATGACAAGCTTTTACAAGTACCAGTATTTTGAGATGCCAACAGTCAGGTGAGGCCAATCCTGCTAGATTTGTGGTTTTAATAGAAACAACACCACTGATAACAGATGCAGAGATCACAACAGGTGAGATACAATATATGTACATGTACTTGGTGGGATCTTCAAAACTCAATACTTTTTTGTAACTATAATAATTATTATCGTTTTATTCGTTTACATGTAGCAAACAATTCTATTCATGGAGAGGGACATCTCAATGTGCACAATACATCACCACAGCACAATGTACACGTACTATTCTTCTGTCTTAAGCAGGCTTGATATGCTGCCGAACTTCTTAGCAAGACCTAGAAATACGATACTAGTGCACTTGTATTATTATAACATGACTTACCTTCCACAGCCACCTTCCAGACTTCCCCACTGAGCATATCAACCATCAGTAGCTTTTGATCCGACAGTATGGCCAGCTTCATGTCTTCTTCAGTATGCCACAACTCCAAAGGTATGTCTTCAACATGCTTCCACTCCTGATCAGTGGAGAAAGCATAGATGGAAGTTTCCATTCTTCCCTATGATCTTTCAATGGCAAGGAGTACACCATCAGCCACACATATACACCTGTACATGTAGATGAACTGTAGTGAAGCATTAGGGATAGAGTTGGCGAATACCAAGAAACTGCTCACACCTAGAAAGCTCAGACAAAGGGTATAATGGTCACTCATTCCCAACACCCGAACCTTAACCGAAGATTCTCCTCTTTCTTCTCCTTTTTCTTGGGTAGCTCTGTCCAGCCTGGTGTCGATTGCCTGTGTTCAGTGGTCTAGTGAATGTGGACGAACAGTGGTAAGAACGAGAAGGTAACATACATGTGTATGAAGATAACATTGTCCTAATGTGTACATGTACAAGTATATCATGTATATGTGTGTGTCCACAGGTCAGTTTAACTACACCTGTACGTTCAACTATGCAATAAGACAGTATTGTACTTACCAGGTCACTGATCTTAGCATAATACACTGATACATGTTCATTAAATTGAATACTCAATGTTGCGAAGACTAGGTCTTCATGGACCACTGCTGATACATGGTCAAAATCAAAATGTGGCCAAGGAAGTTGTAGAAGTTGTGGTCCAGTGTGCCAGATCTTTGTCTTTCCATTAAATACCAAAATACCGTTGTACTTCTCATCCCCACTCCCTCCCATCACCAACAGATCCCATTCACCAACACTAACAACACATATGGGTGCACACCAAAATGGTATTTCTGACATGAGTGTCCACTTCTCTCCCTCCTGCACCATCACTTTGCTACTGAACATACCCCCAACAGCTACTAGTTTTCCTCCATACACTCCAAGTGTGGCTCCAACCTCAATTTTAGTTACTAAATCCCACTTGTGCTTCCGCTCATCCAATCTGTACAAATTTCCATCTATTCCTCCCAACATAACAGAACCTTCAACCACCACTATAGTACCACCACCACCATGAGGAAATCTTGATGACAGCCGATGACTTTCCATAGGGACTTCTGGGCAGTGTTCATACTGAAACATGTTGTATTCTATAGAAAAAGAAAGTACTATGGTTACCAGCATCAATAAAAGACCTAGGGCTTTATGTTTTCATCAACACATGTTCACATATGCACGGTCACTACGATAGAACCTCACAATACTATACATTATTGAAACAGGTGGTTTCATAAACCGTTTTATTCACTTTAGTTATGCTTATTAAAATGTTTCTATCAAACTGAATGCATTATAATTTAGTTTATAGTGGCACTGATCTGCCTCTTAGTGTAGCAGAGGTGCAGTCATACATGTGTACATGTTAAAGGATACCATGTTGCTAGAGGGATACATGTACACATAGCTGTGACACATTCAATGGCAGGCTGAAAATGAGCCATAATGATTGCTCAAGGTCAGATCATCCTGAAAGTTTCATGGTACATAGGTCTGCCCATAACTTTTTGAGGCAGTGTATATTCTAATTAGAAAGCAGTAGACCTTAAAGCAGATTGCACAAGTACACTCCCCAATGTGATATCTTTATGTGTGTGGTATTGCATTACTTGTCACACTGAAACAGAATTTGGTTTTATAAGTGTGAAACTAACACTATTAGATGTGTAGTCATTTCATTTAAAACACTTCTTGCGTAATCCATCCTACATAAATATGTACATGTACATTAGTAAAATGCTAGTTGTGAACTGACTACATATACATAAGTACACATTGAGAGGCAATTGTATATGGCCAAAGGCAGAAATCATTCAATACCAATGTGTACTGACTTGCCTCGACAAGAATGTGCCTGAGCAACCATAAACAGAAGTATTGCCACCCACCAGAGCTGAGAGAAGATTGTGAGAGAGAAATGAAATCCTAACAGAACAGAACTCTACATTGCCCTTGGTTCCTCCACAACCGAAGTTGCCTATTGTAGTACTCATGAAGTGAATGAAAATAGCTTCAACTCTAGATAAATTGTTAGCTAATATTGTGCATCATGTCCTATTTCCCAAAATGTGGCAGTCTACATATAAAACATGAGTTACTTCGTTGGAAATTTGGACTGAAAATAGTAAAGACTACAAAGCTATGACCATTTGAAGATCAGTGTCATAGAGATTACAGTCTTTATAATCCTTCTGCATCATACCATACACTTTCTATCAGCCTGTTTCTCCAGTTAGGATAAAGCTATAGAGAATAGAAATACACAACTAGTCAATATGCACTTAACCTTTGATCTCCAGGATCATGCCCTAGATCTAGATGAGGAACCAGATCTACGACCAACTTTGAAGGCTTATCGTGATCAATTTTCAGCCAATGAAGATTTCATTTTCAAGCATAATCATCTTACAGTAACACTGGATGTTAGCTGATTAGTTTAATAATTACAGCAAGTTGTCAACGCTTCTACCTACAGTTTTCTGTATTAATGTTGTCCAGTTTATTGGATGCCAAGCCCAACTTTAAACGGATTATACATGTGAGGTCTAGTTTGATTACAAAACCCTTACTAGTAATCACTGCTTGATACACTGGCACCATTCATGCTCATCTCTACTTATCATCCAGAGTAATGCTACTGATGATGTATCAAATTGTCTTCTATAACTGAGCATGATGTATGGCAGAGCACACATGTAGATTTGCCTTATTTGTGAATGTTACTTTTTCAAGTAAACATTCTATAGAGGGGCTGGATCTATCATGAATAACATAAATGAGCTATTGGCCTTGGGAGAAACAATGTATAGCCAGACACCAGAAACGCATAATAGTTCTTGTGTAGCATAGATTTTATAAACATATAGACCTTTCTTACCCTTTAGTTATAATGTGTAAACTTACCCTTAACCCTAAAAGTAAACCTAAAAAGGCTCAGCAACTTCGCTTAAATCAATATTCACAAAATTCACGAACTTTATCTTTGAATTGGGGCCGCTTTTAATATCAACTTTCTAATGCCCATTCGAGAGACCGCTGGTCAACTTCCTAATGTCCGAAAATTGTCAACTTGCTACCGTCCATACGAGAGACCGCTGGTCAACTTGCTATAACGTCCGTATAGGTACGAGAGACCGCTGGTCAACTTGCTTAAAAGAGACCGCTGGTCAACTTGCTTACGAGAGACCGCTAGTCAACTTGCTTACGAGCAACCGCTGGTCAACCTGCTATACTGTCCAAATGAACATGAGAGACCGTTGGTCAACCTGTTACCTCCCGTGGTGGCTCTTGCGAGTTAAACCGACTGGTCCGCAACTAACTGTGATAAAAGAAGGTTAATTAATTGGACTCACCATTTAGCGTGGGTTCAATATGGGATAGACCTCCCCACTGCAGCTTAGCTTCCTCCATCAATCCACGAGGCGAAGGTAATCGCAAGCGCATGCACGTGCACTTGCCCGCCAAGGGGGGAGGAGGCTGCACTCATATAATATTAACCGCGATTAATTAATTTCATTAAACTTCCAATACTAAACAATATACACTATATGGACATGAATGGTACATATGTACAAATTTGGCTGTGTATGCAACCTATAATAATATATGGGACAGCTCACGAGATAATTGCCCCCTCGCATATATTAGGTACTTTACAAAAAAGTTTCAAACAAACATTCATGCATAACTAAATGCCTCAGTTTAAAGACCACATTGAATGATTTTCAAAACAGTTTTTATCTTTCTTGTAGCTTAATCCTAACCGGAGAAACGGGCCTTTAAGTACCGATAAAACAATGTATGGCGATTGATGCGAATATATTACAAAAACTGATTCCAGTAATGCCGATATCCAAACGGCCATAAGATTTTTGTCTTTCAACATTTCAATTCCAAATTTTATATGGAGAATGGCATATTGTAGGCCTACACAAAGAATGTGCAAATACTTTTCCTTATAAGTTATGTAGTGGGATTTCAACGTGCATTTATCGATGAATCATTTAAGAAACTAAATTTTTGACGTCCGTATGAATGTTTCTAATAAATAAAAAGGTAAAATTACCCCAAGTATTAAATGATCTGAACGACATTGGGGATTTGGGGAACGTTTTATATGTAAGATGTATTTTTAAAAATAAAAGCACATGAATAGTACACACTTAACACAAGCACAACTAAATCTTTGTGAATTACATCCCTAACAAACTACACCAATGTAATATATTTATCTTCTCCATCATCTTCAGTTTCTACCACTGTCCAATATGAAATAATTAACTTAGTACCTCGTTTACTGTTCTTTATAAACAGCACTTTTCCACTAAAGTTTTTGTTCATTCCAGGTGAGCTGTTCCACTCTTGCTCTATGTATTTACCTAATAACCATGAAGGGTTTTTAACAACTATTTGTGTCTGTTGAGATTAATTTTTCTTCTATTTTGCATTAATTCATTAGCAAGTATACCTTACCTTTTTTTCAGTTTTGCCTCTAGAAACTTTACCTTGCTTACTTCGCACTTCTTGAAGTCTATGATGTTGAATTTGTATTCTCAGTTCATCATTGGCTTTTCTGTGTTGCCATGCTCTTTAAATTTTTTCTTGAATTTCATCAGTTTTGCCCTGAAGCCAGGTTAGTGTTTGATTTATTGTACATTTCACCTTCCCATCAATGAAACCCATATATTAACATTAGGTGCATGCCGAAAATAGTAATCGACAAGACAAAGGGTTTGTTCAGATAGGATATTATGCACTGGAGTGGCTTGACTTCTTACTAGCATATCTTTTGATGGGTTATTGAGAGCCATGCAAATATGGCTCCATGCACAGTTGATGCTCAAGAACTTCATGCAAGAGTGCTTCTTACAGCCATGTAAGCTCATAACTTCATGAAATTGAGATTCCTCATCACTTGATAATTGTGCTTGCAAACACAATAGAGTCTCATCCTCTTCACTTAGCTTCTCTCCAAAGACATTGGATGTTGCAGTTAGAAATTAAATTGGTTTCTGTATCAGGTCCTCAGGACATCTTAATCATGGGAACCATATTAAAAGGTTAGCATTACATTTACTATTAATGTAAAAGATCTTCATCCAAGGCCCAGTGATGAATTTTCAAATCAATCCTGGTACTCTTAGCTGAATTATTCGATTTATTCTGTAAATCATTAATTAAGCTGGACTTCAAACTGTTTTTGCAATAAAACATATTTTTCAGATAATACAATAATCTCTCTTTGAACTTAAAAAACTTCCAGCCAAATAAAACAAAACATTGAATTGATTTCCTACATATTGAATAACAGTCCCTGGCCCATTGTTATTGTCATATACTTTTAATGTACTTCTAACCTTATTTGATGGATGCACATTACATTTTAACTCTAAAAGTGTGTGCTGAAACAGTTCTTCTGCGATTGAATCATATTAAGCATTCACATGCACTACAGGCTGATCAAACGGTTTTTGTATGCATGGTTAACGCATCTCCCGCAATCCTATAACTTGGTCTGTGGCGAAAATAAAGTATTGCGCACAGTCCAAAAATTCTGAAAGTTGCATATAATAACGCTCATAGATCAATACAATGATGCAATGTGTTTATACATAGGACCCGAGTATATACCCTCAAAAAATGGTGTATTTATGTGACTCGAAGGTTGATTACACGATTTTACAAAGAAGTGTATTATAAATCCAACTAATATATCTCCTAACAAAGTACTGATTCCTTTCTATAAAAACCAAATTCTGTGTTAATACGATTAGCAATGACATAGCTGTGACACATTCAATGGCGAGCTGAAAATGCGCCATTGCGCATTGCCTGATCATATCGTCCTAAAAGTTTCATGGTAGTTAGAAATTGCTTGCTTGCAACGTTTTTTGACATTTTTGAGGAGGACCCGTCATTGGAAGGGTACAATAAACAACGTTGATTTTTTACTGAAATTAGAAAGCAGTACATCCTTAACCTTAATTCTCCAGGCAATGGTCCTATGCGTAGGACCAAAATTTAGACATTTCTCCTAAATTCAAATGAAATTATTTTGCATCCATATTTCTACTATTGTTTCATGTACCAATGTACTTATTTTAGCAATTGTTAGATTATTTTTATACCACACCCTTGGTCCATAATATCTAAAACAACGGATGCGGTTCTTAAAAATGCATTATGTAAAAAAATTCATAGTAGCAGAAAAAAGTATTACATGTGCCACTTTTTACATATGTTTTATGGAGGTTGATGTGTGTGCTACTGTACAAATTGTCAGCATAGAAAACTTTCATGAAACATTTGTGGTACAACCATAGATAGAAACATCATTTTTATGTCTCAATGCAATTTGCAAATGTAGTTTATATTGCAATAATTTCTCCTAAATTCAAATGAAACTATCCTGTACCCATATATCTACCATTGTTTTATGTGCCAATGTACTTGTTTTACCAATTGTTAGATTATTTTTATACCACACCCTTGGTCCGTATTATCTAAAACAACAGATGCGGTTCTTAAAAATGCATAATGGAAAAAAATTCATAGTTACAGAAAAATGTATGGCATGTGTTACTTTTTAAATATGTTATATGGAGGTTGATGTGTGTGCTACTGTATAAATTGTCAGCATAGAAATTTTCCATGAAACATTTGTGGTACAACCATAGAAAGAAACACATCTCAAAAAGAAATTTGCATATTTAGTAAATGTGTGTACTTCCCAGTCTTTACTACAGGACAACAAGTTTTAGCTACATTGGACAAGTGAATTTCAACTTGATGATGGGGCAACCCTCAATCGCAACTCTTTGACATCTCTTTATGTTGATATTGTAATAATATAATGTTACGTATGTTTGTATCGAAATGTTTTTTTATTTATCAACAATATTTTGAATACATACTTTACTTTCAAAACACCACTTGAAACCAATTACCACATGTACAGTCACACAATCATGTTTTCAATGTTGGTTTGTGCTAGGTTTTATGCAAACCCTAACATCTTTAGGTGAATTTTAAAACAGTCTCTTGTTGCTGGTTCACAACACCTCATTGTCTTTCACTCTTGATCAACCAACACAGTAATATGAGCACATTCTGCATTTACGCTGCTTTCGTCCTCTGGTACCAGAATACGCTGGTGAGTGCTTTACAAATTCAAGGCGGTGACGAACTTCATCCTATATGAATGGAAATTTGGTTCGCACATTAATTTAACACAGATGCATATACCATATACCTTAATTCATACCTTCCCATTAGTAACACTGGTGTCACAACTACGCAGTACCATTGCTTGTTCAAGATAGTGGTTGTGAATGAGTTGGTAGGCTACCCTTCCAATAAAACCTTTGAAATCAAGAATTGAGTCACCTGCATCTTCTCCTTCAAACTTATAAGCCAGATATGCATCGACAATACACATCCCTAGCAAAGTTGCGAAGATTCGATGCCACCAGGAATGTGTGTACCAATCACGTTCAAAAGCAAGAGAACCTTGGCGGTAGTGATCGTGTACATCAATGACACCAAAACAGCTGAAAAAGAGCTCGATCATAGCTGGTCGAGATATCTCTTTGTAGTATTCAGTAGTTTCATATACACCATCCTTCTCTACTCTCATATATCGTTTTCGTTTACAAGGATTGCCTGGATTGGTAGTACCTACATTTGAAATGATAGTCTTTACCTTTTTGTCCTTCCAAGCAAGGGCAAACATGCTGTTATCTTTAGGTGTTTTAGATTCCAGTAGACACCAGTTTCCCCGAGCTGGCACTCCACCCTCTTCACATCCATCCTCTCAGCGTTTAAAAAACTGTTTTGGGTACTCTTTGTGAGCTGTTTTCACCATACCCTGGAAGTAAAGACCCCTATCTTCCAGGGCAATAAGTGTTTTTACTGAAGAGAAATCAGAATCAGCATGGACTATTCGCCTACTACCAAACAAGGATGAGGACAAGCGAAGAACAACAACAGTACCTTCACCATACTCAGCTGAATACAGCTTTTGTCTATTCGCATCTTTTCCTTCCATGATTTCCAACTTCAACAGGATTCCAGTTGAGCAACATGCAAGTGCCTTCAATTCTGCTCCTACTCCTTCAGGCTTTCGTGCTATCTTTGTCTTATGTGGCATGCCATAAGCATTGAAGGTTGCCTCACAGCCAGTCCAAGAGCTCATGCATTCGTCAACAACAACATGCTGTCCTGGAATCACAAATCTTTCTCTAGCTGCATAGAATTCCTCCAAAAATTGCCTGATTGGTTTCCAAGGATCCTAGAAAGGAATGCAGAAAACAGTAACAATATGCAAATTTTTAATCACTTGTGAACCTACTTCTTCAACCCTAATAGCATGTTGTGGATCTTCCAAAGAAAGGCACTGAGTAATGTTCTCAAATCGATAACTGGACATCCCAAAGCGTTCACCAAAGCTTCCACCACTGTATATTGTGCCAGGCTGTAAACCTTCATCCCAATACACAGGGATGGCTCCCCTTTTAGGCTCACATGCCATCGCAAGTCGCAACCCAAGGTACTTAAAAAATTCACCTTTGGTAAGTGGAATATAGCTATGTGTGAGCATGTTCACGTTTGTGTATTCCAAAGTTTTCCCAATTCCTCGAACAGGATAAAATTGATAAAAAATAATCCACTTCTTTCTTTGTTCCTATTCCCCTTTGAGCTTCTGGCCATCTAAATCTAGCACTGTGGACATTGTGTTTTGATCCAGGGTCAATTAACAACTCTTTTCTTGGTGTCCATTGGCGCCCATGAGGTGACAGGGTAGGCCTGTTACCTTCAGTGACGGCCGTATCATCACTATAAAAGTGCAAAACATAACGAATAACATCTGGGGGCGGGTGCTCAATTAGCGCACGGTACCAACCTCGGAACTTCTTCTACCTGCTCTGCACAGGAGTACAAATCTTTTGCTGTGGCCTCTGCCAGATACCTGCTCAACCAGTCCAAGCTTTCCAAGTATTTTTTTATTTCTCCCTACAATTGCAGTTCCAACTGTAATCGGCTTCGCCATTTTTAACTAAACCGCAGAGAAAGTCAATTTCATCAAATACCACGTGATGGACTGCATGATAGATGCTATGATAGCAGTAGAAAAAATTATGTTACAGTTCTATAACCATATTGCACTATATTTTGAAGTATATTTATGCCGTTAAAAGCTGTTTCCAAAACCTATAATACAGAATCTAGTCACGTCCTACGCGTAGGACGCTAATCCTACGCGTAGGACGACGGGAGATTAAAGGTTAACTTAGATATTGGGTACGATTTTATATACAATACTGCGTGAAAGAGCGCTCAAAGCTTCATGATCCAGGTTTTATCGTCTTTAAACTATCGAGAACTAGCTATAGATTTTCAAAAATACTTACCTCTCTTAACCTCCGTAAAAACCAGTCACAATTTTTACTGCAGATCAGTGGCGAGGTGGCCGGGGGGGCAGGGGGGGGGGCAATTGCCCCCCCAGCGGGCCTTAAAAAGGGGGCGCCTAAATGACGATGGGGCGCACCAGCCGCCAAGCAAATTACACGAAATGTGTTTAATTAAGATGATTATTTATGTAGTATAGAGTCATAATGCGGGGGACGAGTTCATCAATAGCGAACGTCGGCGATCGATCGGAGAAAAGAAGGCGGGATTTCACCCCACGTAATAACATGCATATTTATAGCATTTGTTACGTAATAGTACGGTTACGTAGGTTACATTGCTCTATAGTTGTAAATAGTTACGGCCAAAATTTCGGCTTGACTGATGTCATGAGATCTAGAATCGGCTACGTGTTAATTGATACCAGTTTTTGTTATTGTTATCGTGCTGCTCGAACAGAGGGCACTATTTATTGGTGTTGATTGCCTTAGTTTCCAATACAATCTGTGGAAAATTAAAATGCGCACCACAAAAATTTTCGCGCGCTTCGCGCGCGCCCCTCTCTATCGTCAGTTATTCGTGTGGAACGGTGAAACCCACCCCCTCCTCGCCGAAATTATGCATCCGCCCCTGTAACGAGATAAGAAATTCTGACAGAAAGGCAGCATGTGTGTTAGTGTGTGTGTGTGCGTGGGGGAGGGGGGGGGCGGCAGTCTGTGTATTTGCCCCCCCAGTGACAGACAAGCCACCTCGCCACTGCTGCAGATATTTGGATATGCGGAAGTACGTTACGTGAAATAATGTGAAAGTACCTACATATATGGGATAGTATCCGCTAAAAGGACCTTTAATATAAAATGTTCTAAAACTCCGTTGCTTTGAATCACTATAACTTTCGAACAGTTAATGCTATCGACTTCCTATTTTCAACATTTTGTACTTAACCGGCATTTTGCGGTCTTGCACTTGCTCCGGTCGGTGCAAGTATATTGCAACGTTCGATACCCCACCGGGTTCAAACCTGCAGACATAACTTTCTGTAGAAATGATCAGATCGCTTCAAATTCAGTTTGTAGGTAGAGAGGTCCTATACCTATCCATTTGTTCTGTTCGTTAATTTTTATGCCATCCGCTATACGGAGATACAGTTGAACAAACTACGTGCACGATTTCCCGCTTGATTCGCGCCAATGTTATAATCCACGCCTCCCCATACATAGAGCGGCCCAAATCATTGGCGCGAATCGAGCGCGAAAATGTGCACGTAGTTTGTTCAACCATAGATATTCAAGTTGAAAACATTCTACTTTAACATCTATGGTTCAACTGTGTTTGCGTAACGGATGACGTTAAATTAACGAAAAGAAAAAATTGATAGGTATAGGACCTCTCTACCTACAAACCGAATTTGAAGCGATTTGATTATTCCTACAGAAAGTTACGTCGGGTTTGAACCCGGTGACGTTGCTACACTGGCCCATGCAGAGCAAGTGCAAGACCCCAAAGTGTATTTAATTTACTATTATAGAGAAATGGTGTAGTACAAAGTGTTGAAGATAAGAAGTCGATAGCCTTAACTGTTCGAAATTCACGGCTATTTCATTGCATTGAAAAGTTGGACATTAGGTCTCGTCCCCAACCCCTGCTTGGAGACAGGCGTACATGTAGACTGATGTAGTTACCGCATGCATGGCAATGGAATGTGGCTTATCCTTCTTTATCCGTACAACGTAAGCTTATCAGTCAGGCGTCCTTCGAGGGTATAAGTTTCATCTTTGTTGTATTTACATTCGCGAAAAGAGAGGGCCGAGACTAAATATGCACTTTATTTTAAGTTGTTCGTGTCAATAGGCTTTTTTTTTGAGAAATCCGCCCAGCAAAATGAAAAAAACTCTTTTAGAAACGTGTACTCAAGAGACGGCTGTATTTGGTTCCGTTTAGGGTGTAACGGAGTTTATTTTCTGTGCGTCGTGCCAACGCTTTGAAAAGGGCAGATTTTTTACGTAGCGAAGTGGTCCTCTCATATCGTATATGTGCGAAACACATATAGGCCCTACTAGTTAGTCTCGCGGGCCATGACGTAATAAATTAGAAATTACGTCTGGAGACTGTAGGCAACATTCCGAGTGCTAGCGCCAGAATCCTGGCGGTACCAATCAGATTGCAGCGGTCACATGACCGTCGATGAATACATGCTGTGGTATTTACCACCTTGTGATGAGTATATATATTGACGTAGATATTCTAAGTAGCTGGGTTAATTACAGTGAATCGTGTATTGCGTCCAAATCAGAGAGCAGCTGTGCGAAGTTTTTAGAAGGGCAGAGACGTGTTTGTGTGTCTTCCAACTGGAAGTGGGAAGTCACTGTGCTATTGCCTGCTTCCCCGCTACGCGTTTGGCATCCTCAGACACGGAGACATGCTTTCAAGATAGCGTTTCTTGCTTGCACTATTTGATGGCGAATCAGTTCTTTATGTTTTAGGAGTTGTGAACTGAGGTCTACTGCTTCTTAAGCAATTAAGGCCGGCATACACGGCACGCAGGGGGGAGAAAAACCTTTGCAGCATCAGTGCCAAGAGACTGAGTATTATGGACCAGCCCCGGATCCAGGAATTTGCTATGGGGGGGGGGCGGTTTTACCAGAGGGGCGGCAATATGAGCAAGGGGGGGGGGGGGTGCAGTCCGCTTATGCCTATATACGAAAACTGGGGGGGGGGGGGGTGCAGTCCGCTTACGGCTATATACGAAAACTGGGGGGGGGGGGGGGGGGAAGGGGGGGGTGCAGTCCGCTTACGGCTTATTACGAAAACTGGGGGTGGGGGGTGCAGTCCGCTTACGCCTATATACGAAAACTGGGTGAGTGGTGCAGTCCGCTTACAGCTATATAACGGCATTCCGCAAGATAAACGATCACACATCGATTTTAAGTATGACGCAACACGTAATCTGATCTTTGTCAAGCGCGTGCGCGTTACTCGGGAGGGGGCGGCAATTGCTGCCAGGGGGCGGCATTTCATACGCCATGGGGGGGGGGGGGGGGGCGGCCGCCCCCCCCCCCCCCCCCCCCCCCCCCCCCCCCCCCCCCCCCCCCCCCAAGGCTATGCTGGATCCGGGGCTGCTATGGGCCACTTCAACTAAATAACGTAGCATCTCGCCATTGGCTTCATTATGAAGTAACCCCCTATCGTTTGTCGTCTTCAGTTTGACGGTACACAGTACGCACTCACATTCTGTAGCTGTTCGTTGCTGATGTAGGAACCTTTGCCATGAATTTGGTTGCTGGTATCTTGCAGGCAAGATTTGCGGGCACGTGGTTCCGCTGACACTCCCACTTGTGGGTACTGATTACATTTGTGGCATGTGACTTGGCCGATAAATACATTCCTGCTGCTCACGGAATGTTGCCTATAGTCACCAGACGTAATTTCGTCGTGGCCCGCGAGACTACCTACTAGTATGCGTGGAAAACAAAAATCACACACTATTCTTTAATTGCGTTTTCTTTTTCGGCTTAGCTTTTCTGGCCTCAAAGACTCCAGTTTGGTAACACTCAGGCGTATACGTAGCCCGGCCGACCTTCGCGTATAGGCGAAGGTGACGGAAGGTCGGGCTACGCCTAATAATTTAAGTGTCCTTGGGCAGTTGGCCATACTCATATGTCCTGTACGACTGATTGAAATGGTTGTGTGCTCCGTTCCCCCATCAGCCCAGGCCAAAGCCTGCATTCATGATTGCACATGTCCACCCATGGTGTTCGAGTAGGTGCATGTTTACTGTCCTTTTCATGCTAGGAAAAGCATGGTCTAAGTAAGAATTTTTGTATGGAATCTGCTGTAATAAAAAAAATAAAAGACATCATTAGCATGTTGTGAATGGATTAATATTTATGATGTTGTAGCCTGTTGTATGGCTTTACCATACACCTGTATGCAATTTCTTAACTGCTGCTTGCACACTCTGGAGAGGTATCAAACAGTGTCATTCAGTGGCGTAGCCAGGATGATATGTATGGTAGGGCACACACTGGATGGACAGTTGGGGGAAGGGGGGGGGGGGGCCATAGGCGGAGCCGTCCTGGGCCAGGCCTCCCGCCCAGCTAGGGGGTATGGGGGAGCGCTGGAAGCCAACGCTTTATGCGTTGGAAAACCTAAGCCTACGCAAAAAATTACGTATCCAGCCCCTATAATATCTAATGCTCGATGCGCCGATCATGATCTAAAGGTACGTACTACTGAACTCACAGTTCATTCATTTAGAAAAAAACGACACTGAGACCTCTTCAATTTTTTATTAGCATTTTTGGACGCCATCAATGAAAACGCGCACGTAATTAGCAACTTTTACTATGAATATTTAATTAGGCATGGTAAAAAAGGCCCCCCCCCCCCCCCTTCCTAGATCCGTTACTGGATGCAGGATTTTTCTGAAGTTGAGAAAGCCTGGAGAGGCCAGAGTCAGTGCGGGAAGGTGGCACCCTCCTGCTCATGCAGCTAGAAAAAAAAAAACGTTGTGAATTATTTGTATATTGATTCAATTGAAAGAATCTTTGTTTGTAGCATGTTTCCAGTTCTTAAGTGAAGGTCTGTTCACATTTGGAAACAAGTCAACGCCAAGCAGACGACAACTTTAACAGTAACAGGCATCTTTTTATGGAGCCAGTATACTCTCTACATGTAACCATAAATAAATTAAATGTATTGGAGGGAATGCAGGACTGAGTTGTAGGACTTTGGCGGTACCAGATCAATAGGGAGCTGTTTATGCGATCTTATACATGTATATTCTGATCGGTGCTATTCATTTTTAAAATTATCGGTAACTGAATAATATATTGTATTGTCTGTATATCAGTATGTAAAACCAGCCTTAGTCTCGATTGCCGGAGCACGTGCTAGTATTAATTACTTCGAGGGTGATTATTATTATTATTATTATTATTATTATTATTATTAAGCACCTCGGTTGGTAGGGCCTAGGCCCTACCAGGCCCTACCGTAGCTACGCCACTGTGTCATTGCGTATGTCTACTGCAAAGCATGTCAAATAAGAGCTCCATTGAAAAGGCAGCACGGGTGTATTTTGACTCTCGTTTCCACCCTTATATAGTTCAGTTATGACCACATACTCTCTGACAGAACTTCGATCTGGACATGACATTCCATTGTCGTGGTATGTCAAATTTATACATATGGGTGTGGCATACGTGCATTTTCATTAGTTGCATGGTCCCGAGTAACCGTATCGTTCTTTCACCAGAAAATAAGCTCCAGCATGCACTAAACGCAAAGGTGATGTACAATGATCGCTCTTTGAGTAGGACAAATTTTTAAAACCATCTGCCGGGCGGGTTTCGAGAAAAATCGGTTGCCGCCTGAGCACTTAATGAAGACAATAAAAGGCGTGCCTTCAGTAGTCACATGCGCGGCAATTATGGGCCAAAGAAAAGCGTACTTTGACTGTGCGTATCATTCTTTTTAAGTACGAAATTGGTTGTGGAAAAGCTCAAAAGTATAATGGTTGTGCATATTGAATTGGTAGTGGCAAACAGCGCCTCTGAACGTAAACCACAAAATAATTAGCTTCTCTAGGATTCCAAATACCAAAATACCATTATATTCGAATGTGTTCCAATTAGCAACCTAATGTCCATGGAAAGTTATAGTGAATCAAACGCAAGGGAGTTTTATTACATTTCTAATAATGTCCCCATATCTAAAATGTTATAAATTTCCCTTGCGTTCGAATCACTATATCTTCCGAACGGTTAAGGCTATCGACTTCCTATTTTCAACACTTTGTACTATACCATTTCTGTATGGTAAATACATTTTGGGGCCCTGCACTTGCTCCGTGTCAGTATTGCAACGTTCGATACCCCACCGGATTCAAACCCGCCATAACTTTCGGTAGGAGTAATGAAATCGCTTAAAATTCGGTTTGTAGGTAGAGAGGTCCTGTACCTATCGATTTGTTCTGTTAGTTAATTTTTATGCCATACATTACGGAGATACAGTTTGTAAGGAAACCTCTAATTTAAACAGTTACATTCAAATCTGCATGCCATACAATGAGCAATTCTAATTCCCGCACACCTGGTAAATAGAACCTATTTTACTCATTTCTCTACATCCTGTCTCTCCCTTTTATTTCCAGGTTTCCACAGGTACTTGTCACATGGTCGGGATGGAGGTATTCTGGTTCTTTGTGGATGCTGTTCTGAGGTACTTGCTGGTGGTACTTTATCTGCCTGATTATTTGCCTCCCCTTCAAGGGTATGCTGAGAACCTTGAGGCCCACACTTGGGTAGCTCATCTCCAGGCTGTTTTGCTGCTTGATCTGAGGCACTCTTGGGTCCTGACCTTTTATCTGTCCCTTACTGATCTCGCTGTGGTTTGTGTACTGCATTTGGCTGAAAATTGCCTTGGAAGGTCCTGTACAGAGGGTGGAGGTTGGGGAACAGGGTCCAGGTTTTACCTGCTTGGATGATAGACAGGTTATGGAGTATGTGAGTGTATGAGCTGTTCCAGATTTTGAGGCTCTGTTTCTGCTGTAGTTTTGGGGTGTGTGACCTCTGCTTCCTCACTCTTAATGTCAGATTACAGATTCTGCCATTCTCTTCCTTAGCTGGTTGGGATGCTTCCTGCATGTGTTCAATTCTTACAATGCATGATGTACCAGTCCAGTTTGCCTCATAATAGCCTCTTTCATATCCTTTTCCTTCTGGTTGTTCAACCCAAACTAGGTCTCCTACTGAGAAGGACGAATACTTGGCCCTATCGTATCATTGTTTTGAAGCTTTGTCCATGTAGGGATTTACATCTGATTTCAAGAGGTCCAACTTTGTTCTAATCCTTCGACCCAGCAACAACTCAGCTGGTGAGCGGCCTGTTGACTTGTGTGGTGTGTTTCTGTAGGAAATCAGCCGGAAACGTTGCAGTGTCAGGTCTAAGTCCTCCCTATATGCGTCTTGGTAGCTTAGAAAGCGCTCCTTAAAAGTCCTCACTGCCTGTTCCACCAGTCCATTTGTTTTTGGGTGATACGGGGTATAGCACAAATATGTGTGATGTTATTGGCAGTGCAGAAGTCATTAAATTCAGAGACAATAAACTGTGGTCCATTGTCAGAGACTATGACTCATGGCAAACTGAACCGGCAGAAAGTTTCCCGCAATGCCTTTACTGTTACTGCTGCTGTAGAAACCTGCATTTGGTTTTATCTCTAACCACTTAGACAATGACTACCAGCCAATACTTGCCCTCAAAGGGGCCAGCATAATCTACATGGATCCTGGACTATGGTTCACTTGGTGTGTTCCATGCCAAAAGTAGACTTTCTGGCTCTCGTGGACCATTCTGCTGGCAAGGGCTACTGTTATGGCCTGTTATGTATGAACATTGTTCTAGAACATTCCATATATAGACAGGGTGAATTTATTCGTAGAGTGTCGCTTATCCTTGTGAACCATTCATTCTATTCGTGCATGCTCGAAGGAAAACACAACAGTCGGCAGGATAACAAACCGGATACAGAACGTCAGAAACTGCACAACTCATTGAACTATTCTGGTGTCACAGGAAAATTGGCACCCCCGTTCCATTTTTCCTAGGAATTTTGGCACCCCACTCCAATTTTCCTAGGAAACTCGGCATCCCTTCAAGAAAACAGGCATACCTTAGCATAGCTTTTCTCCTGGGAATTTCGGAACCCCCACTCCGCATCCCTATATGCATAATAATGGAAAGCTATATTCACTGGCATATAAGAAAGTGGGGAACCATTTCAAGGCTTTTTAATGTACTGTTATACGTATATAATTAGTAAATGTATGCACCCAATATTAGTAAATATTAAATGTTTGAGTTCATTATCTGATGCTGCATTACGAATGAGCAGCTGACACACACACACACATGGCATTACATCTTTTTAACTGTTTCAAAATGTTTGTTGAAGTTAGTTATATATATGCCTTCATCTTGACGCAAGCCTGATTTAGTTTCCTGTGGTGAATGCTTGAGCCATTTGAATGCTTCTCCACATTTGGCATATATATAAATGCTTGTATTAAGCAACGATGCTGCTGCAATGACCTCCAATTCCGTAGCCCAAGTGCCCAGAGTCTGCATCCTTGATTGTTTCATATAGCTTTCCATAGAGACATTTGGGGATCCAAGGGAGGATAAGACTGGATTTGTTGATTTGTGTATCATGTACGTTGTGATCAGCAGACACAGTTCTTCATGAAACTCCTGTGACCCTGTTACAGCTAGAGAAACAGACCAAAAGAAACAATTTCCATCTGCTGCAATCCTAGCTGTTGCTAATGGGCAGTGTGACACAGCAATGATTGATGGCTGTGTTCAGTGAGAGTAGTTCCCACGGACTAATGACACCACTCTTCTTGCCACACACTGCAAACAGGCTGGTAGTTGTGCTCTTTTTTGGTAACCTCTAAAACATTAGATGATATGCTGCTGCTACACTCACATTCTAGTAAGCCATCAGTGGTGAAATCCTCATCAGAAAAAAAACTTCTTTTATTTCTTACCCACTAGCACAGCTCATCTAGGTCATAAGGACTCATGAGGAAATAAGTGTTCCCAAGTACATGAACAGGCTTCAACTTGGTTTTGGTGGATCTGCACCACACTTTAAGCAGCTCGAATCCTTTAACCAAGCAACATGCTGTTCCGATGTATGATTGGACTTTCCCTTTGAATTCAGAAAACTCATCAGTTTTTGTTGACAACAACTAAATTCCCATCCAGTACTACTTGCAATGGAAACTTACCATAAAACCCACAGAAGTCTATCCATAAAGAGACAAATATGTCTTTACTCAATGCAAATTCCTCTTGCTGCAGATCCAGTTCTCTATTCTGTATAGAGAATAATAATAATTACAACTGATAAAGTGCATAACAACATTAGCAAGAATTTACCTCAAACTCTTCATCATCTTTTTTGGCTTCATAAAGTGATGTACATGCTCCTGCCCTCCATAGACGTAAAATGTTCAGAGAATACAACTACTCCTCGAATAAAGGTGCAGATTCAAGCAATGTACGCTGCTTTCGACTGTGACTTTTCTTATGTTCATTCTGAAATCTTGGCTCCTTGTAGTTATCGTCATCTTCATAGTCTACACTGTCACCTATTCCTTTTTCATCTGCTGCCTCTTGCTCATTTGAATATCATTAGCATTGCTGTCAAGTGTAACATTGGCACACTCACTGCCACTGTTCTCTAATTCTTCAACTTCATTCACAATATCTTCATCATTGCTCAATGGTATCTCTTCTTCAACTACTGGATCAAGAAAACGCTTAAGGCGAGCACAATGGATGGTTTGCTTCAATGGTTTTCCTTCCAATGTTTTCAGACAATATTAACCTCCCATTCTGTGACTATTCCTTGCATTTGACTTCAACACCTTGTCCCCCACCATGAATATTGAATTTGTGTTGTGGTTCTTATCATAGTGTAGCTTCTGTCTAGTTTTTGCACAGAAAATATTCTGTGTAGCCTTGACACGATATTGTTCCTGAAGGTCAATAAGTGCATCAATATGTTTCAGGTGCTCAGATTCTGTAAGGATTTGCGGCAACAAGCTACCACCCACAGCACTTTCAAACTGTGCATGAACTGGAAGCTTAATTTGCCCTTCTGAAAATGCATTAGAAAAAAATGGGGTATAGCCAGTAGAAGCATGAATGGATGTCCGTAAGAAACATATTTATATAAATATTATTATGCAAATACAGAAAGTTGTAGCTAAACA
The DNA here is from genome assembly GCA_949361645.1 of Spongilla lacustris. Classification (NCBI taxonomy): domain Eukaryota; kingdom Metazoa; phylum Porifera; class Demospongiae; order Spongillida; family Spongillidae; genus Spongilla; species Spongilla lacustris. The sequence continues at coordinate 5,342,679 of OX442423.1, read as the reverse complement.
TGATTTTTTTCAATGTGATCACCCAGTCGTTTTGTTTTTCATTTACAACCTGAATTAGGGAACTTTTTAGCATTTGATTAAACCTCTCTGTCAATCCATTTGTCAGCGAATGATATGCACTGGCAACTCTGTGCTCAGTGCCTGTTAACTTCAGAAGATGATTCACAACCTTACAATTGATGTAAAAGTGTTAATGACCAAACAGCATGAAGTATCAATATATATACATATAACTTGTAAACACAATGATATGTTACACAAATATAAAATTATATGGAATCCTAATAACATTGTTTTTAAGATTAAAAATCATAGGCGTCGGAACGGGTTTAAAACAGGGAGAGTGGAACAGTGCCAGATTAACCATTCAATGGGGCTGAATCATTATTGTGGGCTCCTGCCTTGTACAAATACGAGCGGGGAATGCAAAAGTGTGAACAAGCATGTACATGTACAAGTGCGTCAGAATGGGCATACTGTATACACAGCATAGATTATGATACCCTTGGCACTGAGGAGCACAAAAAACCTGTGTGCTTATGTGTCATGCACACTCACATGTCCCCAAGTAAACATGCTTACACACAAATCAAAGTAACTGTACACACATCTACACAAACCAATGCGCAGTGTCCTGCAAATGAGTGGTTACCACACAACTGACCTTGAAGTCAGAATCAATGGTGTCAAACTGCTTAGAGTGGTCAGGTAGCTGGGCCCGGATGTCCTGAAGATGCTCTCTAAATGGGACCATGTCCTCTGCCCCTCAAACCAGATGTGGATGACAGAGTCAGAGGTGGCCAGCTTCTTCTGCCAACTGGAGACCTGCTCCAGGAAGTATCCCACAAACTTGGAGGTCATCATGTTCTGTAGTTGGACCTAGCAATTGGTAATTTAGAGGTATCCACAATGGTTGATGGATACACCATTCTCCGCGCATACCATTATACCTACTGCTGAGTGTCATTAGCACTATCACACTAGCTTTTAAAAAAGTTTTACTACTTGTTGATTACTCCCCTCGTAATACTATCTATGTTACATACACGTGTACGCATTCTAGCAAAGATTGAAGATCTTACGGTACGTCTTCGATTCAATCTATGATTCTAGCATATACATACGATTTTTTAAAATTCGGTACATAATGTATTAATACCATATATTCACATCAACAAAAAGCTAAAGGAAACAAATTATGAGAGTCTATTGTGCAAGTAGAAAGGCTTCTCTTGACACCAGAGGTTGTGTAGCAGACATATAATGGGCGTGCCCCTTGAATGCACATAACTGAGCTTTGCAGTAAACGAGTAGGCAAGACGGCATCACAACCACATGATATGCCATTACTTGCCTTTGTGTAATACATGTGCACATAAAATAATAAATAAATAAATAAAAATGATCTGATGGTAAAACATATAATGAAGTTAATGTTGCGAGTGTAGCTCCTGCCTCCTCCCCTAATGTAGGTGCATGCGCATGCGCTTGCAGTCATCATTGCCTCGTGCGAAGTTTGCGAACTGAAGTGGAACCTGTAGTACTAGCGCTAAGTATATTTGACTGCCATTACTACGCAATCGTGTGCCTTTGAGGAAGTAGGTCTTCTATCTACCCCCTATGCAGTGTATTGTGACCTAGCCCTAGCAGTACATGAGGGCAGAGTCTCATGGGCTAATTGTGCCTATAATTACTCCCCAACACGAGGCCTCACTGAACTTAGTAGGTGCAGGCAATGAGCCTTGACCTGCCTGAATCTCCCTCAGTTTTGCGTGATTGACGAGGATGTCAGTATAGGTCTGGCTTGCGAGACTAAGTTCTGCCATATCTATGGTTCTGCCATTTTAGTAACATCTCAGAAAAAAACGCGAGGTGACAGTGGTGACTTCAGTCTACTTTTTAGTATGTATGGTTCAATTAAAACACGTTTTAATATTAAACCATATAATATGCGCATGTACGAACATGTTGAGGTCGAAGTCCCGTCGAACATCAAATTAATACCAGTCATATTTCTATCAAAACATTATGCAACAAAACAAAGTTATATCAAAGACAACTTATGCGTGGAGAAGTAATCACGCAATGGATGCATCAAGGCAATTCTGTCCATTTGACCACTTGTAACTTTTGCAAACAGAATACCAGCTATTTCACACTTTTCATCATCACATAAAATGGCCATAGATCCAGAAATATTTTATCTCGCTCATAGTTGTCTCCATATGACTTTCCCGGACCTAGCATTATTACATCATTTGCATACTGCACCTTTCCATTATGCAACTTATATGATATGCATTGTACTGCAGCAAGCACAGTCATTACACTTTTCTTTGTTTCTTTACCAACTATACATATAAATTTGTCCAATAGTCCTTCAGGCCCTCCTGAATAGATTTCCTGAAGTTGATGAGTTTTCCCTTTTAGACAAGTAAATTCGTTTAAAATATTTTTAGGCTGCTCAAGACTAATAACACAAATGTCATGTCTTTCATCTAATGTTCCATGGCAATATGTGCCTTGTATTTCCCCACCTTGACAATTCAACCTTATATCGTAAACATCTTCAATACAATGCTGACAGGTGATACACATCACTTTTTGGTTATCTGGAGATGTCGACTTCACATAACATCCAACAGTCCCCCCATATCCACGTTTCCCCTTTCCATTTCTGATGCCAGGACTACAGGCTGCAATAGGGCACTCATAATTTTGATCTACTATTATTTCCAAATCCATTCCAGGAATATGTTTTTGTGCCAATTTTAAAATATCACTTTTAATTTCTTCAGTAGAAATAATAATTTCAATGCACAGTCGTGGTTCTGGTTTTCCCTCCTGCTGATTAATAAAATCTACTTTGACCAATTGGCTATGAACTGGAAGCTTTGAATCCATGATAGCGCTGCATAATTCCTTGGATTTATCAACAAACATTTTGTATTGGTCCTGTGGAATACTTTTTAATGCTGCAGTGAAATCTGGGAATGAAGACAGAAGTAGTGTAAAAAAATGCACACATGTACGAACAGAAGAGTGATACAGTATCCAAATATAATTCCTAGTACTTAAGTTGCAGTACTCATTCACATATATGCTAATGTACTTTGCTTACCTTCTGATTGCTTATCCACCTGCAATTATCACACACTTGTTATTTTGTTCCAGGATAAAATATGGCACTTTTTCACAATAAACAATATTTAGTTAGATGTTAGTAAAACAGTGCCCATATACGTTTTTCAAATTCATTGCTCTGCAGTTAAAGTGTAAGGACTACAGTGAAATTCATGGTACTTGATCCTAAAATTTTCTTCATATGAAGTGGTGCACTTGAATTTATTTTCCTTCATATGAAAATCTGACAACGTAGGTCTGTTACATAGGTATTTGCCAATATGCATTCATAAATAGTACGCATCACTCACTACAAACTTTGATAATAAACAGGCCGTTTCCCCACCATTTGCTCGAGTTGGATTTTTAGTCCGGTAAAAAGGAAATGGTGTTTTCGATACAGATGCCATGTTTTATATTGTTTTGGGTTAGGTAAGCCACTTCTCTTTGTGCAATTTCTATAACTCACGAGAGAGTAGTATGATCAGTACTTTATCGTTGGAGCTCTTTTTTGTTGTGTCAATGAGCAATGAATTGCTAACAAAATGCCTTCAAAGAAATCTGGCTTTAAAACGTAGCCATTTGCAATGAATGACATTAAATAGTTACATTATTGAAGTTATTCTCTGGTTATTCAATTATAGCTGAGGCCGTTGGTTGTGTTGTAGGCGTTAGGTAAAATATACATTAGTTAGGTAAAAATAACAATTTTTGAGCCAATCCAACCTGTTTAGACATGTAACATTAACCACCCAAAAAATCAGTGTCAATCACTTACCGACTATGGAGACGACTACATAAAAATGTTAGGTATACATAACATTTTTTACTATGGCCTACCTAATGTTTTTGTACCTATAATTTTGTAGTTTTTTCTACCATAATCTTTAGGCAGTGTTAGGTAAACCTATCACGCCATCAAGTGACCTGTTATTTTGAAGATGGTGTCAAGTGTTGCAGGATCGCATCTAGCTGCTCCAGCTTCATCTGGATATACTGTTCCTGGCATAGGCTCTAGTGTTTCTGTTAAAGCTAAAGCCTTATGCATTCGTATTGTAAGAATTGGCTAAAGCGAAGGATGCCCTTATGCGTTTGTATGGTAAGAATTGGAAATCTGCTGATAACGAAGGGAAAGTCACAGGGAAACCGACCAAAAACAAATGGAGGGTCGATTGGACAATTGGCTTTACAACTGTGGTCTTAGACCATGGTCGTGCCCTTTGGAAGTCACGGCAAGAGCATTCATCAGCTGTTCGAGATAATGACAGTTCCTTGGCACTTCAAACTTCCAGAAGTGAAACGGAAGTCCGGGAGGATATTCAGGAACCATCTGATAATGAAAAGGAATCAGAAGAAGATGATGAACATTCGGATACTAACCCATTATATATCAAGTTTGACGATGACATTGTTAAATGGAACTTTTAGAAGGGGTGTAAGGGTTGACCAACGTGTTAAGGGTGGCTTTAGCAGCTCTTGCAAATGTTCTATCACGTGGCCAGCAAATGTTGAAATTGCAGAGTTTAAAGATGTCGGTGACTGCTGGGGTATAATAATTCCATCAGACTTTTTTTTGGTGAACAAAGTGTCGTAAAATGGACAAATCAAAGTTTACCTCATGATATTTCTCCCTTTACTCCACATGAGTTTCTGCAGTGCATTGGTGTGTTGTATGGTCTTTGTTTGGCTGGTCAAAGCAGTGTAAAATATCTTTGGCAAGCAAAAGATACTTGGTTTTGTCAGCCGTTTTGTTTGTAGGAATGATTTGCTTTGTCTCGGGATCGTTTCTTGTTCTGGAAGAAGTATTGAAAGCTTTGGCCTCCAGAAACAAACAGACACACCTGGGATGCAGTAAAAGGCTTGATTGGTGCATGTAGACTGTCAAATGTAAAGCCAGGAACTGAGGTTCTAGTTGATGAAAGCATGGGAAAATGGATCCCATGGTTTGAAGATATACCACAAGGTGTACCTCACCTTACAAAAATCATACATAAACCGTGTGGCGTAGGTGTAGAATATAAGGACACTGCTGATGTAAGCACAGGAATACTTCATCATCTTGAGATACAGGAAGGAGCAGAACAGATAGAGCGAAAAAGGTTTTGTGATATGTACCCAAAGCATGTAGCTACCACACAGGAAGGGTTATGTAGTTTATGGTGACAGCTGTATTGTCTCCCTACAAACAACAAAGGCTTTGCTGGAGAGAGGAACGTATTTTACTAGCATTGTGAAAACTGCATCAAAAGGGTTTCCAAAAAAGTTTTTGAATGATCTCGGTTGGCCTTCAACTGCATTACATGGGACACACTCACTGTCAAGCACACATATGCTTGGAACTCAACACAGAAAGAAGTATATGGTCATGCGTGGAACGAGCCGGGTACAGCAAGTGCTCCTAAGAAGTGCCTGATATCATCTTGGAATCATACATGTACACTTGGTGTTGACGACCATGTAAAGCTCCGTTTGAAGGGGAAACCAGTACAAGGACTGTCCCACGAACCTAAATGAATAAAAGCTACTTTGAAGGTGCATGTTGTATAGTTCATAATCATCTGTGTCAAGGATCACTAGGTATGGAAGACTATGTAGGAACAAATGACAGGTGGTTTAGGTGTTTTTGCAAAGTTCTTGGATTTATAGAAGTTGATGCCTTTAAGGCCTACTGTCATTTTAATGAGCATCTTAGTGTGCCCTTGCACAAGAATTTTGTGCCCATCTTGTTATTCATTTGCTTACTAATCGTCATCATGGAGCTCCAATAAAAATGCAGTTCTTGCGCATAGCCTTTTTTATGTGCTAGATGTGTGCAGGAGCTTATGTGTTTAGCGGAATGACTTGAGGTACAAGTGATTAAATTGTTATCTTAGCTAGTTACCTTTTACAGTATTATCTTATTATCTAGCCACCAATACCCGTCACAGGCCCAAAGAGTTAATAAATTACTTCGAACCAATTTTGCAAGATTGAGGCTTTCAGCTTTTGCAGTGAAATAATAAGTACGACGACGTAGCACATGCAGTAATCCTAGTTTCCATGTAGTTGAATTTAGATTTCTATTTAAAATAAAAAATCGTGCCATTGAACAATTTCCATGTTAGGTCAAACATGTTACTGTGTACATACACAGTATTAATTGCATGGTCATGTACAAGATATTCAAAACCAAGTCACCAGGGTAGGCCAAACCTAATTTAAATGGTCTAGGGGGAAAAAGTGTACTATACAACCTTCTAACCTTAAGAAAGTGCAAACCATGTTACTTTAAATTAGCGTGCAGTTGGTTGTAGCCAAATAATATCAGCAAGAGTTGGGCTTTCTGGTGATGTATTTTACATCTTCCATAGCAATATTTGCTGAGTTCAAGAAAATTTTTTTCCCATGGACACTGTCTTAAACGAACTGTCCAAAACTAAACATGAAACTTAGTTTACACAACATCTGACCATAGTTGTTTACAACACAACACGAGACTTACTGTTCGCATAGCATTTTATTTTCAGTAGCTGCTACCATAAGCAAACAGTTTTTAGCTACATGTATATGAGCACATTTTACGGGGAATAGACGTTAGTCTGCCGTTCCATTACATGCGCAACCTTAAGTCCAAGAAATAGCATGGAAATGCACATGTACATGTAGCTCGTAAAATGATAATTGTATCCTGGGTTGTAGCGTTACCAATGGCTTTGTAGCTATAAAAAAAATTCAGAGGTTGACTATCTTGGTATATATAGTTTCAAACCCTCCATATAAGTCGAAGACCATGCTATGGCACAATTTTGGTACAGGTTTTCGCACTGAAAAGATATAGGTACATACACATGTACAATTACAAACCTGTTGCACTAGGAGGTTGTTTTGATACAGTAGTCTCCTCACAAGAAGACTTCATCCCAGTTTCAGCACTGAGGATAAAAATAATGACGATCAATAAACATGCCAACAATGACACGCAAAGGAAAAGGACGTGTTTTGGGTGAGTAACCCCTCCCCTCTTACATGTAACTGACATGCAGCCCACTAATGCCACCCATTGTAAACTGACCCATGCGGACATGGAAAAGGTTACGTTCTGTTTTGTTGTGAGTGCATCTAAACTGGGCACATTTAGCCAAATTTGTTTTTAATTGAAACCCTGCCACTTCAGCGTCTTTATTTTGTATTGTTTGAATACTATAAAGACTACAGCACTCAAAGTCACAATTAATCTTCAAATGGTCTACCCTTGCATTTCGTATGAGTTGCATGGATGTGCAGTAAGCATTAAGTATCATATACAGGTGTGTCGCCTCGGGCACCCATTAGGCCATTACTCTAGCTAATAGGAGGTCGGAGGGGCGTGCCTGTTTACTCTGACGACCTACTCCTCGAATCAACACTTACAGCTGCCTGCCCATTTGCAGTTCCTGGACATGTGTTTAGATGTAAGCCTTTTAGCAACCGTAACGGAACGTAACAGCCTTCGAATTACGTTGCCATCGGAGCGTAATTTTTTTACGGTCATAACGGAACTAATTCCGATCGTAACGCAATTACGGCGCAACGTAATAATCTGAACCGTAATGCGTAGCGCCAACTTTATTCTGACGCATACTGTAGCTACAGCAAGTACAATAGGGAACACGAAAAAGGTTCCATTTAGTTTGTGCTAAAATGGTAATGCAATGCTTCATTAACCAGTTCATTAACCCCATGACTTCTCATCCATTGACCACACCCATAGGCCCTCATAGCCGGAGAGTTCATTAACCCCATGACTTCTCACCCATTGACCACACCCATGGGCCCTCTTAGCCGGAGAGTTCATTAACCCCATAACTTCTCATCCATTGACCACATCCATGGGCCCTCTTAGCCGGAGAGTTCATCCCATGGGCACAAACAGGGCTCTTATAAGAGCTGGAAGAGTTCATTCAACACATTCACCGCATGATTTGGAACTTTGAAAGATACATGTAGCACGTTTTTCTCCTTCGACTATGCTGATGATTGTCCCAAAATGAATTTTAAAGTAGAATTAAATGTACATACATAGTAACTTTCTGTTAAAATTCGCAAGGGCTTGTTTAGCTATAAGATTGGGGCATAAGATAAGCTTTTACATTTTTATATACGAGCGAACTCGATCTAAAGCAGGGACCTTCCTTGAAAATGAATACAATGAATACTTTTCAATGTACATTTCCCTCGCATACTACTTCGAGTGATAAAGAGGAACGGTACCAACATCTGTAGATTTAATGCTCCTTTGCAACGGACTGTGGCTAATGATATCATACGCATGTGCCCTGTGGTACGCTTGTGGTTTACCTGAAGTAATAACATTGCTGCCTGTACAAAACCTCGCCACTGTTGCCAACAGAAGACGCGATTGCAGAACAGACAAAAGGACAGAATAAAATAGCTCTAAAAGCTTAAACCAAAAATAAAAAAATAGCCTTTTTCATTAAAAAAAAAAACTGATCGTATACACAAGGGGCGTTTCTGTATAAGTTAGATACCTTAGCGCGGGATTACGAGCAGCTTTAGTTCATTCAACTACAGGGGCGCAACGATATGATTGGACGTCTAGCGCGAGAGATTTCACCGCCTGTCGGAACATGTCTCGATATGTTCATCATGTACCTGACATATGTCCAAACAATGCATGGGAGTAGCATCGTAATCGGATTACGGCCATAACGGAATATTTTCCGATCATAACGGAACGTAATATTTTACGAGGTAATTGCGTTCCGATCGTAATTTTTTGCGATCGGAGCATAGTACTTTTACACCGTAATGCGTAGCGCCAACTTTAATCTGACGCATACTGTATTTGTATGTGTCTGTGCTTGAATGTATGATGTTGTACGCACAAGAGTGCATTATGAGTCTACTTGGCAAACATGCAACACACATAAGACATTTAAAGTGCATACAGCACACGTACATGACACATGTATATGTACATTTATACACAATACACACTGCTAATATACAAGAAATGAGATACAATTGGTGGGGTCTTCAAAACTCAACACTAAATTTATCTTTTTAAAATGTACATGTACATGTAACAAACAATTCTACTTATTAGTGACATTACAATGAGCACAATGCACCACCACAGCACCAGTGATTTTTCTACCCAACCCCAGGTCGTCTACTACTTGTCCCCAATATTTGCACAGGTCGTTCCCTATTTTGTAATGAGCTTGTTTAATATATATTTGTTTCATACAGCATTGATAGAAAAGGAACAGAGCAACTCTAGTGCTACTATTGTGTGCAAATACCCTAGTCATTTTGCCCACAACAACCGCATATGATACGCAAATCAACTTTTAAAATGTTAGTAATAAAACCATAAATACGTGCACACCACAATTCCTGCCAAAGCTTGCTTTTTTTCTAGCTGGGTAAAGATACTGAATCAGTGATATACATTTTTCCCTTCATTTTAGACGCGTTCTGTTTATAATTTTATATTAGCTTTAAATCATGTCCACTTCACGTAAACAAGGCAATCATCCAATTAGTGAGAGATCGATACTAAACGCTTTACAGCTGGCGCTCAGTGTGCATTATAATGGTTGGCATCGGACATTTTTCCGAGCATAGCACCAATATGCCTGATCAGTTAGTTCTCTGCGGACAATATGACCAATCTGTACTTGTGTCTATTGTGGGGTCAAATCCATGATCCCATTTACACCCTGTACTTGAGTATGCTGTGGGGTCAAATCCATGGTTCCATTTACACCCTGTACTTGTGTCTGTTGTGGGGTCAAATCCATGGTCCCATTTACACCCTATACTTGAGTCTGTTTTAGGGTCAAATCTATGGTCCCATTTACACCCTGTACTTGAGTCTGTTTAGGTTCAATTCATTGGTCCCATTTACACCCTGTACTTTTGTCAGTTGTGGGGTCAAATCCATGGTCTGCTTTACACCCTGTACTTGTGATCAAATCCATGGTCCCATTTACACCCTGTATTTGAGTCTGTTTTAGGATCAAAACTATGGTCCCAATTACACCCTGTACTTTTGTCTATTGTGGGGTCAAATCCATGATCCCATTTACACCCTGTACTTGAGTATGCTGTGGGGTCAAATCCATGGTTCCATTTACACCCTGTACTTGTGTCTGTTGTGGGGTCAAATCCATGGTCCCATTTACACCCTATACTTGAGTCTGTTTTAGGGTCAAATCTATGGTCCCATTTACACCCTGTACTTGAGTCTGTTTAGGTTCAATTCATTGGTCCCATTTACACCCTGTACTTTTGTCAGTTGTGGGGTCAAATCCATGGTCTGCTTTACACCCTGTACTTGTGATCAAATCCATGGTCCCATTTACACCCTGTATTTGAGTCTGTTTTAGGATCAAAACTATGGTCCCAATTACACCCTGTACTTTTGTCTATTGTGGGGTCAAATCCATGATCCCATTTACACCCTGTACTTGAGTATGCTGTGGGGTCAAATCCATGGTTCCATTTACACCCTGTACTTGTGATCAAACCCATGGTCTGATTAACTTCCTGTACTTGTGATCAAATCCATGGTCCCAATTACACCCTGTACTTGTGATCAAATCCATGGTCCCATTTACACCCTGTACTTGTGTATGCTGTGGGGTCAAATCCATGGTTCCATTTACACCCTGTACTTGTGATCAAATCCATGGTCCGATTTACTTCCTGTACTTGTGATCAAATCCATGGTCCCAATTACACCCTGTACTTGTGATCAAATCCATGGTCCCATTTACACCCTGTACTTGTGTATGCTGTGGGGTCAAATCCATGGTTCCATTTACACCCTGTACATAAATCTGTTTTAGGGTCAAATCTATGGTCCCATTTACACCCTGTACTTTTGTCTGTTGTGGGGTCAAATCCATGATCCCATTTACATCCTGTACTTGTGTCTATTGTCTATTTACACCCAGCCTGTACTTGTATCTGTTGTGAGATCTAATCCATGGTCCCATTTACACCCTGTACTAGTAATCAAATCCATGGTCCCATTTACACCCTGTACTTGTGATCAAATCCATGGTCCCATTTACACCCTGTACTTGTGATGAAATCCATGGTCCGATTTACACCCTGTACTTGTGATCAAATCCATGGTCCCATTTACACCCTGTACTTGTGATCAAATCCATGGTCCGATTTACTTCCTGTACTTGTGATCAAATCCATGGTCCCAATTACACCCTGTACTTGTGATCAAATCCATGGTCCCATTTACACCCTGTACTTGTGTATGCTGTGGGGTCAAATCCATGGTTCCATTTACACCCTGTACTTAAATCTGTTTTAGGATCAAAACTATGGTCCCATTTACACCATGTACTTGCGCCTGTTGTGGGGTCAAATCCATGGTCCCATTTACACCTTGTACTTGTAATCAAATCCATGGTCCCATTTACACCCTGTACTTGTGATCAAATCCATGGTCCCATTTACACCCTGTACTTGTGATGAAATCCATGGTCCGATTTACTTCCTGTACTTGTGATCAAATCCATGGTCCCAATTACACCCTGTACTTGTGATCAAATCCATGGTCCGACTTACTTCCTGTACTTGTGATCAAATCCATGGTCCCAATTACACCCTGTACTTGTGATCAAATCCATGGTCCCATTTACACCCTGTACTTGTGTATGCTGTGGGGTCAAATCCATGGTTCCATTTACACCCTGTACTTAAATCTGTTTTAGGATCAAAACTATGGTCCCATTTACACCATGTACTTGTGCCTGTTGTGGGGTCAAATCCATGGTCCCATTTACACCTTGTACTTGTAATCAAATCCATGGTCCCATTTACACCCTGTACTTGTGATCAAATCCATGGTCCCATTTACACCCTGTACTTGTGATGAAATCCATGGTCCGATTTACACCCTGTACTTGTGATCAAATCCATGGTCCCATTTACACCCTGTACTTGTGATCAAATCCATGGTCCGATTTACTTCCTGTACTTGTGATCAAATCCATGGTCCCAATTACACCCTGTACTTGTGATCAAATCCATGGTCCCATTTACACCCTGTACTTGTGTATGCTGTGGGGTCAAATCCATGGTTCCATTTACACCCTGTACTTAAATCTGTTTTAGGATCAAAACTATGGTCCCATTTACACCATGTACTTGTGCCTGTTGTGGGGTCAAATCCATGGTCCCATTTACACCTTGTACTTGTAATCAAATCCATGGTCCCATTTACACCCTGTACTTGTGATCAAATCCATGGTCCCATTTACACCCTGTACTTGTGATGAAATCCATGGTCCGATTTACACCCTGTACTTGTGATCAAATCCATGGTCCCATTTACACCCTGTACTTGTGTATGCTGTGGGGTCAAATCCATGGTTCCATTTACACCCTGTACTTGTGATCAAATCCATGGTCCGATTTACTTCCTGTACTTGTGATCAAATCCATGGTCCCAATTACACCCTGTACTTGTGATCAAATCCATGGTCCCATTTACACCCTGTACTTGTGTATGCTGTGGGGTCAAATCCATGGTTCCATTTACACCCTGTACATAAATCTGTTTTAGGGTCAAATCTATGGTCCCATTTACACCCTGTACTTTTGTCTGTTGTGGGGTTAAATCCATGATCCCATTTACACCCTGTACTTGTGTCTATTGTCTATTTACACCCAACCTGTACTTGTGTCTGTTGTGAGATCTAATCCATGGTCCCATTTACACCCTGTACTTGTGATCAAATCCATGGTCCCATTTACACCCTGTACTTGTGATCAAATCCATGGTCCCATTTACACCCTGTACTTGTGATCAAATCCATGGTCCCATTTACACCCTGTACTTGTGATCATATCCATGGTCCCATTTACACCCTGTACTTGTGAACAAATCCATGGTCCCATTTACACCCTGTATTTGTGTCTGTTGTGGGGTCAAACTCATGATCACATTTACACTTTTTTCTTGTGGGGTCAAAACCATGGTACCATTTACACCCTGTACCTGTGATCAAATCCATGGTCCCATTTACACCCTATACTTGGTCCTTTGTGAGATCTAATTCATGGTCGCATTTACACCCTGTACTTGTGTCTGTTGTGGGGTCAAACTCATGCTCCCATATACACTTAGTACTTGTGTTTGTTGTGGGTTCAAATCCATGGTCCGATTTACACCCTGTACTTGTGATCAAATCTATGGTCCCATTTACACACTGTACTTGTGTCTTTTGGGAGATCTAATCCATGGTCCTATTTAACCCTGTATTTGTGTCTGTTGTGGGGTCAAATTCATTGTCCCATTAACACCCTTGTACTTTTGTCTGTTGTGGGGTCAATCTCATGCTCCCATTTAGACCTGTACTTTTGTCTGTTGTTCGGTCAAATCCATGGTCTGATTTACACCCAGTACTTGTGTCTGTTGTGGGGTAAATTCATTGGTCCCATTTACAGCCTGTACTTGTGTCTGTTCTGGGGTCAAATCTATGGTCCCATTTACACCCTGTACTATTGTCTGTTGTGGGGTCAATCCGATTTAGTCCCTGTACTTTTGATCAAATCCATGGTCCCATTTACACACTGTACTTGTGATCAAATCCATGGTCCCATTTACACCCTGTACTTGTGTCTGTTGTGGGGTAAATTTACTAGTCCCATTTACACCCTGTACTTGTGTCTGTTGTGGGTCAAACTCACGCTCCCATTTACACCCTGTACTTGAGTCTGTTTTAAGATCAAATCCATGGTCCGATTTACAACCTGTACTTGTGTCTGTTATGCGGTCAAACTCATGCTCCCATTTGCACTGGGTACTTATGTCTGTTTTACGGTCAAATCTTTGGTCTCATTTACTCCCTGTACTTCTGTCTGTTGTGGGGTCAAATCCATGGTCCCATTTACACCCTGTACTTGAGTCTGTTTAGGATCAAATCTATGGTCCCATTTACACCCAGCCTTTACTTGTGATCAAATCTATGGTCCCATTTACACCCTTGTACTTTTGTCTGTTGTGGGGTCAAACTCATGCTCCCATTTACACCTGTACTTTTGTCTGTTGTGGGGTCAAATCCATGGTCTGATTTACACCCTGTACTTGTGATCAAATCCATGATCCCATCTACACCCTGTACTTGTGTCTGATGTGAGATCTAATCCATGTTCCGATTTACACCCTGTACTTGTGATCAAATCCATGGTCCCATTTACACCCTGTACTTTTGTCTGTTGTGGGGTGAAATCCTTGGTGCGATTTACACCCTGTACTTGTGTTCAAATCCATGATCCCATTTACACCCTGTGCTTGTGTCTTTTGTGGGGTCAAATGAATGATCCCCGCATTTACACTCATTATGTTTGTCTGTTGTGCGGTCAATTCATTGGTCCCATTTATACCCTGTAATGACCCTGGGTCTAACCAGGTCAGCTCCCTCACTGCAAGCAGACAGAACCATGCATTAATGCAAGTTAACTTAATAACCCCACACTGCATGTCCAGTTAGCACCAGTGCATTAGTGGAGCAATTGCAGATGGAGTTATCAGAGAGCCAGCAAGGGAGCAACCAGGTGCTAAAAAATCCTACAGGGTCATTGGGGGTTCCCACATTAATGCAGCTCTCACACTGCAATAGGAATCGGCACCCCCCCCCCCCCCCCACAATATTAGGGGAGCCATCAATTTGATTCACACATGCCGCATTCACCACCATGGCCCTATCTCCCACTACCTATCCTCCTTTACTGCGAGTTGTATCCGAGGCCCAGGCCATCCCTTACTCTATAGCACTCACAGTCCCCACACAACCAGCCCTCCCACCCGCCCACCCACCCCTAAACACCCCTCGTACATATGGTGTAATCAGACTGCCAACAGGAAAGCTGCCAGCTGCCACATTACCAGGATTGAATGGGGTCGTCACAAAACTATACCCCAGCATGTGGAGTGGAACCTTGAACTGGAGCCAGCCACAAACACTGGGGCCAGCCACAATGGCCCCCTATCCTAGCCCCACACAGTACTAATACCAGCTCCTCACTGCAATTGCAAATGAAGCCACTACCTGTGAAACCATTAACCCCACACTACAAGAGGACTTACTGTTAGGGGAACCATCAACTACAAGTGGAGCTACCAGCTCGCATTGGACAAATGGAATACCACCACTGAAGCAGCCTCCATTTGTAGAGTGTACATACGTGCCTACGTTTGTCTCTTCACACATTTTGTGTTGTAGATCTGAACAACTGTAGACATGTACATGTACAGAGTAAATTTTTTCTGGTGTGGATGCTGTTAGTGGTGAATATAGTTACCTGCTCTATCGGTACTGATTGCGGTGGTTCTGCACCCGTGGTTGGTTTATACAGACAACAGATCTAGAGGGTACATGTACTGGAAACTACTGTACGCGAGTAGCAAAAGATGTAAGTGCCATTTTGAGTGTCACATAAATTGCATGCACAGTCACAGCTACAATGTGGCACGATGAAGACATCAGAATTCATTACCACACAAGTGGAGTTAGCAGACCCTACAAATGTAATGGATCCATCAACTACGTACTTGCGTATATGTATACCTAGCCCTAGGCTGTTGTATATCTGCTAAAATGTATGTGCTAGTGTATATAGTAGCCGTGGGGCACATGCACCCGATGCAGGTGAAACTGGGTTACACTGGTAATGTCTAGATCTGTTGACATCTCTGACAGTGTAGGGTCTGCTAACTTCACTTGTGTGGTCATGAAATCTGATGTCTTCATCGTGCCACATTCTAGCTGTGACTGTACTGTGCATGCAGTGCAATTTATGTGACATTCAAAATGGCACTTACGTGTTTTGCTACTCTACAGTACAGTAGTTCCCAGTAGGCAAACCAAGCCTTGGTTAACCAGTCTATATAAATCAACCACAGGTGCAGACCCACCGCAATCAGTACTGATAGGGCAGCTGGTAACTATATTCATCACTAACAGCATCCACACCAGATAAAATTTACTAGTTCAGATCTAAGACACAAAATGTGTGAAGAGAAAAACGTAGGCACGTATGTACACTCTACAAATGGAGGCTGCTTCAGTGGTGGTATTCCAATTTGTCCAATGCGAGCTGGTAACTCCACTTGTAGTTGATGGTTCCCTACCATTAAGTCCTCTTGTAGTGTGGGGGTTAACGGTTTCACAGGTAGTGGCTTCATTTGCATTTGCAGTGATGAGCTGGTGTTGTTAGTACTGTGTGGGGCTAGGATAGGGGGCCATTGTGGCTGGCCCCAGTGTTTGGGGCCGGCTCCAGTTCAAGGTTCCACTCCACATGCTGGGGTCTACTTTTGTGACGACCCCATTCAATCCTGGTAATGTGGCAGCTCCCCTGTTGGCAGTCTGATTTCACCATATGTAAGAGGGGTGTTTAGGGGTGGGTGGGAGGGCTGGTTGTGTGGAGACTGAGAGTGCAACTGCATTATTGTAGGGGCCCCAATGAACCTGTAGGATTTTTTTAGCACCTGGTTCATCCCTTGCTGGCAGTTTGATAACTCCTTCTGCAATTGCTCCATGCACTGTTGCTAACTGGACATGTAGTGTGGGGCTATTAAATTAACTTGCATTAATGCATGGTTCTGTCCGCTTGCAGTGAGGGAGCTGACCTGGTTAAACCCAGGGCCATTACAGGGTATAAATGGGACCAATGAATTGGAAGCACAACAGACACACATACAGAGTGTATATGGGACCATGGATTTGATCCTAAAACAGATTTAAGTACAGGGTATAAATGGGACCATGCATTTGACCCCACAACAGACACAAGTACAGGGTGTAAATGGGACCATGGATTTCATCACAAGTACAGGGTGTAAAGCAGACTATGGATTTGATCACAAGTACAGGGTGTAAATGGGACCATGGATTTGATCACAAGTACAGGGTGTAAAGCAGACCATGGATTTGATCACAAGTACAGGGTGTAAAGCAGACCATGGATTTGACCCCACAACAGACAAAAGTACAGGGTGTAAATGGGACCATAGATTTGACCCTAAAACAGACTCAAGTATAGGGTGTAAATGGGACCATGGATTTGACCCCACAACAGACAAAAGTACAGCGTGTAAATGGGACCAATAAATTGACCCTAAACAGACTCAAGTACAGGGTGTAAATGGGCCTATAGAGATTTGACCCCACAGCATACTCAAGTACAGGGTGTAAATGGGATCATGGATTTGACCCCACAATAGACACAAGCACAGGGTGTAAATGGGACCATCGTTTTGACCCTAAACCAGACTCAAGTACACGGTGTAAATGGGACCATGGATTTGATCACAAGTACAGGGTGTAAAGTAGACCATGGATTTGACCCCACAACTGACAAAAGTACAGGGTGTAAATGGGACCAATGAATTGAACCTAAACAGACTCAAGTACAGGGTGTAAATGGGACCATAGATTTGACTAATACAGACTCAAGTATAGGGTGTAAATGGGACCATGGATTTGACCCTACAACTGACAAAAGTACAGGGTGTAAATGGGACCATTGAATTGAACCTACACAGACTCAAGTACAGGGTGTAAATGGGACCATAGATTTGACTAAAACAGACTCAAGTATATAGGGTATAAATGGGACCATGGATTTGACCCCACAACAGACACAAGTAAAGGGTGTAAATGGAACCATGGATTTGACCCCACAGCATACTCAAGTACAAGGTGTAAATGGGATCATGGATTTGATCACAAGTACAGGGTGTAAAGCAGACCATGGATTTGAACACAAGTACAGGGTGTAAAGCAGACCATGGATTTGACCCCACAACAGACAAAAGTACAGGGTATAAATGGGACCATAGATTTGACCCTAAAACAGACTCAAGTATAGGGTGTAAATGGGACCATGGATTTGACCCCACAACAGACAAAAGTACAGCGTGTAAATGGGACCAATGAATTGACCCTAAACAGACTCAAGTACAGGGTGTAAATGGGCCCATAGATTTGACCCCACAGCATACTCAAGTACAGGGTGTAAATGGGATCATGGATT
Organism: Spongilla lacustris; assembly: GCA_949361645.1. NCBI lineage: Eukaryota > Metazoa > Porifera > Demospongiae > Spongillida > Spongillidae > Spongilla > Spongilla lacustris. The sequence continues at coordinate 5,324,505 of OX442423.1, read as the reverse complement.
TGACCCCACAATAAACACAAGCACAGGGTGTAAATGGGACCATGGATTTGATCACAAGTACAGGGTGTAAAGCAGACCATGGATTTGACCCCACAACTGACAAAGTACAGGGTGTAAATGGGACCAATGAATTGAACCTAAACAGACTCAAGTACAGGGTGTAAATGGGACCATAGATTTGACTAAAACAGACTCAAGTATAGGGTGTAAATGGGACCATGGATTTGACCCTACAACTGACAAAAGTACAGGGTGTAAATGGGACCATTGAATTGAACCTACACAGACTCAAGTACAGGGTGTAAATGGGACCATAGATTTGACTAAAACAGACTCAAGTATAGGGTGTAAATGGGACCATGGATTTGACCCCACAACAGACACAGGTACAGGGTGTAAATGGAACCATGGATTTGACCCCACAGTATACTCAAGTACAGGGTGTAAATGGGATCATGGATTTGACCCCACAATAGACACAAGTACAAGGTGTAAATGGGACCATGGATTTGACCCCACAACAGGCACAAGTACATGGTGTAAATGGGACCATAGTTTTGATCCTAAAACAGATTTAAGTACAGGGTGTAAATGGAACCATGGATTTGACCCCACAGCATACACAAGTACAGGGTGTAATTGGGACCATGGATCTGATCACAAGTGCAGGGTGTAATTGGGACCATGGATTTGATCACAAGTACAGGGTGTAATTGGAACAATGGATTTAATCACAAGTACAGGAAGTAAATCGGACCATGGATTTGATCACAAGTACAGGGTGTAAATGGAACCATGGATTTGACCCCACAGCATACTCAAGTACAGGTTGTAAATGGGATCATGGATTTGACCCCACAATAGACACAAGTACAGGGTGTAAATGGGACCATAGTTTTTATCCTAAAACAGACTCAAGTACAGGGTGTAAATGGGACCATGGATTTGATCACAAGTACAGGGTATAAAGCAGACCATGGATTTGACCCCACAACTGACAAAAGTACAGGGTGTAAATGGGACCAATGAATTGAACCTAAACAGACTCAAGTACAGGGTGTAAATGGGACCATAGATTGGACCCTAAAATAGACTCAAGTACAGGGTGTAAATGGGACCATGGATTTGACCCCACAACAGACACAAGTACAGGGTGTAAATTGAACCTTGGATTTGACCCCACAGCATACTCAAGTACATGGTGTAAATGGAATCATGGATTTGACCCCACAATAGACACATATACATGGTGTAAATGGGACCATAGTTTTGACACTAAAACAGACTCAAGTACAGGGTGTAAATGGGAACATCGATTTGATCACAAGTACAGGCTGTAAAGCAGAGCATGGATTTGACCCCACAACTGACAAAAGTACAGGGTGCAAATAATGGGACCAATGAATTGACCCTAAACAGACTCAAGTACAGGGTGTAAATGGGACCATAGATTTGACCCTAAAACAGACTCAAGTATAGGGTGTAAATGGGACCATGGATTTGACCCCACAACAGACAAGAGTACAGGGTGTAAATGGGACCATAGATTTGACCCTAAACAGATTTAAGTACATGCAGGGTGTAAATGGAACCATGGATTTGACCCCACAGCATACACAAGTACAGGGTGTAAATGGGAATATGGATTAGATCACAAGTACAGGGTGTAAATGGGACCATGGATTTGATCACAAGTACAGGGTGTAAATGGGACCATGGATTTGATTACAAGTACAGGGTGTAAATGGGACCATGGATTTGATCACAAGTACAGGGTGTAATTGGGACCATGGATTTGATTACAAGTACAGGAAGTAAATGGGACCATGGATTTGATCACAAGTACAGGGGGACCATGGATTTGATCACAAGTACAGGGTGCAAATGGAACCATGGATTTGACCCCACAGCGTACTCAAGTACAGGGTGTAAATGGGATCATGGATTTGACCCCACAATAGACACAAGTACAGGATGTAAATGGGACCATGGATTTGATCACAAGTACAGGGTGTAAAGCAGACCATGGATTTGACCCCACAACTGACAAAAGTACAGGGTGTAAATGGGACCAATGAATTGAACCTAAACAGACTCGAATACAGGGTGTAAATGAGACCATAGATTTGACCCCACAGCATATTCAAGTACAGGGTGTAAATGAGATCATGGATTTGACCCCACAATAGACACAAGTACAGGGTGTAAATGGGACCATGGATTTGATCACAAGTACAGGGTGTAAAGCAGACCATGGATTTGACCCCACAACTGACAAAAGTACAGGGTGTAAATGGGACCAATGAATTGAACCTAAACAGACTCATGTACAGGGTGTAAATGGGACCATAGATTTGACCCCATAGCATACTCAAGTACAGGGTGTAAATGGGATCATGGATTTGACCTCACAATAGACACAAGTACAGGGTGTAAATGGGACCATGGATTTGATCACAAGTACAGGGTGTAAAGCAGACCATGGATTTGACCCCACAACTGACAAAAGTACAGGGTGTAAATGGGACCAATGAATTGAACCTAAACAGACTCATGTACAGGGTGTAAATGGGACCATAGATTTGACCCCACAGCATACTCAAGTGCAGGGTGTAAATGAGATCATGGATTTGACCCCACAATAGACACAAGTATAGGGTGTAAATGGGACCATGGATTTGATCACAAGTACAGGGTGTAAAGCAGACCATGGATTTGACCCCACAACTGACAAAAGTACAGGGTGTAAATGGGACCATAAAACAGACTCAAGTATAGGGTGTAAATGGGACCCTGGATTTGACCCCACAACAGACACAAGTACAGGGTGTAAATGAGACCATGGATTTGACCCCACAGCATACTCAAGTACAGGGTGTAAATGGGATCATGGATTTGACCCCACAATAGACACAAATACAAGGTGTAAATGGGACTACAATCGTCACTGTACTAGCATAGATCTAGTAACCTTTCTCACGGTCGTCGCATTCGCACCGCTCGAACTTCACGTCCGCCGATTGAAACTCTTATGATCTTGTCTTCAGTTGACGTCGCCATAAAGTTTATGTACGCAGAAGATAACTATAGGGATCGAATATTATAACAACTGCATGTGAGTCCGACCGGGAGATAGATTCACGTATCCAGCGCAGAGTAGGTGTGGCTATAAGTTATCGAAGTGTCAGCCCACAGGAAGTAGTTGCATATTCATGATGTTTGGTGCATGGAAGCGGGTCACGCACGTACAACGGCGCGATTTGAGCTGGAAACTTGTACCAACTTTGCGCCACTGTATCTCCGTAATGGATGACATAAAAATTAACGAACAGAACTAATCGATAGATATAGGAACTCTCTACCTACAAACCGAATTTGAAGCGATTTGATTACTCCTACAGAAAGTTATGGCAGGTTTGAACCCACAGGGGTATCGGACGTTGCAATACTGGCACGGAGCAAGTGCAAGACTCCAAAAAGTATTTTACCATTAAAAAATGGTGTAGTATGAAGTAAGAAGTTGATAGCTTTAACCGTTAAGAAGATATAGCGATTCAAACGAGAAGCATTTTTATAACATTATATGGGACAGTTCACGCGAAAATGATAACTCGCTTTTATATTTATAATGTTATAAAATTTCCTTATGTTTGAATCGCTATAACTTCCCAACGGTTTAGGCTATCTACTTTGTATTTACAGCACTTCATACCACACCATTTCTCTATGGTAAAATACATTTTGGTGTCTTGCACTTGCTCCGTACCAGTACTGCAACGTACTATACCCCACCGGGTTCAAACCCGCCATAACTTTCTGTAGGAGTAATCAAATCGCTTCAAATTCGGTTTGTAGGTAGAGAGGTTCTATACCTATCGATTTGTTCTGTTTGTTAATTTTTATCAAATCCGTTACGGAGATACAGTGGAGCAAAGTTGGTACAAGTTTCCCGCTCGAATCGCGCCGTTGTACGTGCGTGAACCGCTTCCATTCACCGAAGCACATGAATATGCAACTACTTCCTGTGGGCTGAGACTTCGATAACTTATAGCCACACCTATACTGCACTGAGCTGGGTAAGTATTCTAAAAATCGATCGTCCCTGTCACTGTTGTTATTCGTTGTTCTTCGGTGTAGATAAACAACATGGCGACGTATCAAACTACTGAAGACGATCGAGCTAGCTAAGTAGTACTTCATTCGGCGGACGTTTTCGAGCTGTACGAATGCGACGACCGATATTAAAGGTACAATCAATGAAGATGGGAAGATTGAGAACGGGAGTGATGACGGTCGTCCCACTGACGATGCTGGTTGTAGGGAGTAGGTAGCCCCTAAATCACTAAAGGAACCTCCAGCCCCACCCCCACTTACGGGGCTATAGCCTCTTCACTGAAAAGTGGACTTCATAGCCCCACATTGCACATCCAGACAACAGCCCCACATAACCATCTGATGCCATGCAGAGCCACCAGCCAACTAGCAGTACCTGTGGAACCACCTGCCCATATCAGGTACTACACAGGGGCCACCAGCTAACCAATGGGGTCAGCCACCACAATACCAGTGGGGTGACACCAGCCACATGGATTTGGCAGCCCCCACAATTTCAGGGGAGTCGTGAACTACATGCACTTGTACTAAGGGAAGCCACACATGCCCCCTCACGTATAACACTACCGTGGCAGTGAGGGTTACATGTACATCTAGCAGAACCAGCTGGATCCAGGCCCCCCCCCCCCCCCTCCCTCCCCTGGATCCAGCCCCCGGGGTCACTTCACCCCTACTATTGATCATTCACTGGAAGTTCAAGGGGCCAATGAGGCAAATGGAACCATCCCACACAACAGAACCACCAGCCCCCATGACTGCAAGTGAACTTAATAGCCTCACGATAGTTCGAACTTACATTTAATCCCTCCACACTGCAAGTAGTAGAACCACCAGCCCTCTTACAGATGGGGTTACCAGACCCTGTACTGCCTGCAGGGGTGCCCACACAAACAGGGGTCAATACGTATTATATCGGAGGAGATGCCAGCCCTCACAGTACAAGTACAAGTCCCCACAATTTCAGAGGAAGCCATGAAGTACATGTACTGTACGTACACCTGCCCCTCTCCAAAAAAATACCAGTGAAACCATTAGCCCTCACTCAGCCCCTATGGCTCTCCTGCCCACTACCTGTTCTTCACTGCACATTGCATCAACAGCCCAGGGTACAATGGGGCATCCCCCTACCAATTCTCATATCACTGCAATATGGGGCAGTATCATTGCAACCATTGAAGCAAATGTACTTATTAGCTCCACACAGCAGGGCCAGTTAATACCAATGGGCTGCCATTACAGAAATCAGACTACCAGCAGACAGGGAAGCCAACAACTGCCTAACTCCCCAGGGTTCATGGGGGCCCCCACAACAATGCATGCTGGTGGAAATGCCAGCTCTCACACTGCAAGTGAAATCGGCACCCCCAACAATTTCAGGGGAGCCATGAACTAGTACCACACATGCCCCCCACGATCCATGGAACCATTAGCCTTCTCGTAGCAGCCCCCACATACAAGGGCCCTAACTGCAAGTTGAGTCAGCAGCTCAGGGGCCATGCATTTACCAGCCCTCTCACTACAGGTGCATGATATAAGTGATCGCTCACTGCAATTTGAAGGAGCCAATGGGGCCAATTGAGCCGCCCCACACAGCAGAACCACCAGGCCCCATCACTGCAAGGGAACCTAACAGCCTCATGATGCAAGGGAACTTACTTTTAATACCTCCACATTGCAAGTAGTGAACCCAAAGCCCTGACTAGCACCTGGATGAATAGTTATGATGCCAGTAGAGATGTAAGCTCTCATACTACATGTAGTCCCCACAATTTCAGAAGAAGCCATCAACTAACCTGCCCCTCTCCAAACGCTACCAGTTGAACCATTAGCCCTGCCCCACACACTGGGACCAGCCCCTTACAGCCTTCCTACCCACTACCTGTCCTTCACTGCACATTGAGTCAACAGCCCATGCCAAGGACCAATGGGGCCATCCAGCTATCTGAGTACCCTCCCTGCAAGTGGACAGTATCATTGGAACTATTAATGCAAGCCCCACACTGCCGGTCCATTGAGCACCAATGGAGCCATTACGGATGGAGTTATCAGAAATTGGTACCCCCACAATTTCAAGGGTGCCATGAACTGGAGCTACACTTGCCCTCACTACCCATGGAACCATCACATATAGGGGCCAGCCCATGGCCCAATCTCCCACTACTTATTCTTCACTGTACGTTAATTCAATGGCCCAGGTACCAATGGGCCATACCCCTACCAGTTCTCTCACTGCAAACGGACAGTATCAGTAGAACCATTTTTGCAAGTGGACTTAAAGCAGATCCAGTTAGCACCGGTGGAGCCATTTCAGATGCAGTTATTAGACTGCCAGCATGCAAGCTTGGGAGCCACCAACTGCCAAACTTCCCAGGGGTCATTGGAGGCCCCCACAACAATGCGTGCTGGTGGAGATGGCAGCTCTTTAACACTGCAGTTGGAATTGGCACCCCCCCCCCTCCCCCCACCATTTTTTGAGAACCATAAACTGGAGCCACACATACCCCCACTATCCAAGGAAACACTAGCCACCAGCCCTATTACAGATTGGGTTACCAGACCCTGCACTGCCAGCAGGGGCCATTAGATCAGATGCCAGCCCTTATACTACGATTAGTCCTCATGAACAATTTCAGGCGAAGCCATGTTCTTCATGTACTGTACATACACCTGCCCCTGTCCAAATAGTGGAACCATTAGCCTTCACTGCATAAGCCCCACACACTGCAACCAGCCCCCATGTCTCTCCTGCCCACTACCTGTCCAACAGCCCAGGGACCACAGTGATAGCCATCTCCCTCACAGCGAGCGGACATTATCATTGGAACCATTAATGCAAGTGAACTTAAAATAGCCCCACACTGCAGGTCCAGTTAGCATTGTGGAGCTATTACAGATGGAGTTATCAGACTACCAGCAGGCAGGGGAGTCACCAGCTGCCAATCTCCCCAGGAGTCATTGTGCACCCCCACAATAATACTTGCTGGTGGAGATCATGCCAGCCATCACACTACAGGTGGAGTTGCCCCTCCCCCCCCCTACATGCACACACAATTTCAGGGTAGCCATGAGCTCATGAACTAAAGCCAAACATGCCGCTTAGGCAGTCCAGGGGCCAACGCCTACCAGCTCTGCAATATCAGTGAACCACACTGCAAGTGAACATGATAGACTCACGCTGCATGTTCAGTCAGCAGTATACCTACACAACCAGCAGCTGCCACATAACCAGGATCCAATGGGGTCCTCACAACACTGCCAATGGAGACATCAGCAAGTGGAGGGACACTGGGCCAGCCACAATGGCCCCCTATCGTAAAGGTGAGTCAGCAGTCCCGGAGCCAATGCCCCCTCCCCCCCACACACACACACTCCGCACACACTACCTATGCAATGCCTCTACAATGCCAGTGGAAATTCCAGCCCTCTCACTGCAAGTTAATCATCAGCCCAAGTCTAGCCCCACACAGTACAATCACTGTTCACTGCAAATGGAGCCACCAAACCCACTACCTGTGTAACCATTAACCCCCACACAACAATTGGACTTACTGTCAAGGGAACCATAAACTACTAGTAGAGCTACCAGCCCCTATTGGACAAATGAAAACACTACCACTGAAGTAGCCTTCTGTTCATTTGTACATGTCTGTGTATCTGCACACTTTTTGTGTTGTGTATCTGTTTGTACACATGTACAGAGTTATCTTATCCAGGAAGCCATGCATCAGTGGTGAATATAATTACCTGCCCTATCTGTACTGATTGTGGTTGGTCTGCACCTGTGGTTGGTTTATTTAAACAAACTAACAAGGCTTGCTTTATCCAAAAAAAAAAAACTTTAGTGCTTTAGATGTATGCATTTGAATGTCACATGAATTGTGCGCTTGAAGGCATCAGAATTAATGCACCACACAAGTTGAGTTAGCAGTTGGATTAGTTGTATTATAGCGCCCCCTTACCCTATCCTGCCCCACCTCCTTCCAGAAATGCTGGGGGCGCCATTGGTACTGAGATTAACAACACAAGGAAGGTGCACAGGGGTTACCCCAAACAACATGTTATGGTGTGGCTGTTGTGGGGTTAAATCCATAGTCCCATTTACATCTTGTGCTTGTGTCTGTTTGGGGGCCAAATCCTGCCAGGTGTTCATCTTAATTGATGAGGCACAGCAGGCCGGCAAGGGTGCCATGGTGGTGGTCAACCTGGTGCATGTCTTCTTCCACCTACATGGAGGCGTTAGAGGTTAATCTAAGTACACCATAACGTGTTGTTAGGGGTAACCTCTGTGCACCTACCTTGTGTTGTTAATCTCAGTACCAATGGCGCCCCCAGCATTTCTGGAAGGAGGTGGGGCAGGATAGGGTAAGGGGGCGCTATAATACAACTAATCCAACTGCTAACTCAACTTGTGTGGTGCATTAATTCTGATGCCTTCAAGCGCACAATTCATGTGACATTCAAATGCATACATCTAAAGCACTAAAGTTTTTTTTTTTTGGATAAAGCAAGCCTTGTTAGTTTGTTTAAATAAACCAACCACAGGTGCAGACCAACCACAATCAGTACAGATAGGGCAGGTAATTGAACTTCCAGTGAATGATCAATAGTAGGGGTGAAGTGACCCCGGGGGCTGGATCCAGGGGAGGGAGGGGGGGGGGCCTGGATCCAGCTGGTTCTGCTAGATGTACATGTAACCCTCACTGCCACGGTAGTGTTATACGTGAGGGGGCATGTGTGGCTTCCCTTAGTACAAGTGCATGTAGTTCACGACTCCCCTGAAATTGTGGGGGCTGCCAAATCCATGTGGCTAGTGTCACCCCACTGGTATTGTAGTGGCTGACCCCATTGGTTAGCTGGTGGCCCCTGTGTAGTACCTGATATGGGCAGGTGGTTCCACAGGTACTGCTAGTTGGCTGGTGGCTCTGCATGGCATCAGATGGTTATGTGGGGCTGTTGTCTGGATGTGCAATGTGGGGCTATGAAGTCCACTTTTCAGTGAAGAGGCTATAGCCCCGTAAGTGGGGGTGGGGCTGGAGGTTCCTTTAGTGATTTAGGGGCTACCTACTCCCTACAACCAGCATCGTCAGTGGGACGACCGTCATCACTCCCGTTCTCAATCTTCCCATCTTCATTGATTGTACCTTTAATATCGGTCGTCGCATTCGTACAGCTCGAAAACGTCCGCCGAATGAAGTACTACTTAGCTAGCTCGATCGTCTTCAGTAGTTTGATACGTCGCCATGTTGTTTATCTACACCGAAGAACAACGAATAACAACAGTGACAGGGACGATCGATTTTTAGAATACTTACCCAGCTCAGTGCAGTATAGGTGTGGCTATAAGTTATCGAAGTCTCAGCCCACAGGAAGTAGTTGCATATTCATGTGCTTCGGTGAATGGAAGCGGTTCACGCACGTACAACGGCGCGATTCGAGCGGGAAACTTGTACCAACTTTGCTCCACTGTATCTCCGTAACGGATTTGATAAAAATTAACGAACAGAACAAATCGATAGGTATAGGACCTCTCTACCTACAAACCGAATTTGAAGCGATTTGATTACTCCTACAGAAAGTTATGGCGGGTTTGAACCCGGTGGGGTATAGTACGTTGCAGTACTGGTACGGAGCAAGTGCAAGACACCAAAATGTATTTTACCATAGAGAAATGGTGTGGTATGAAGTGTTGTAAATACGATATAGATAGCCTAAACCGTTGGGAAGTTATAGCGATTCAAACATAAGGAAATTTTATAACATTATAAATATAAAAGCGAGTTATCATTTTCGCGTGAACTGTCCCATACATATATATATAAACGAAGGGCCACTTTCGTGGAAACTGTCCCATATATATATATAAGCATATTAATATGTAATGAACAAAACGATCAAGATCTTAGAAGCTAGATGGTTATTTAGATAAGTTGTCTTCATCCACAGAAACAACTACTTCTTTTGGAGCTCTACTAGGTGCACCACCCTTTTTTGCATTCACAAGAGCTGCCATTTTTGGGGATGAAGAGGACTTTTTTGTCCAGCAAAAGTCAGCCTTTACATTGATTGGTATGAAGTATTTCCATGCATGTCTTGAGGCACTTGCTTCCTCCTACTCTGCTGTAGGAAATACTTATGCATGCAGGAAAAGTGCACTTAGGGTCTTTTAAAGCACATTTGTTGCACTTGTACTTGGGAGTGACTGTCATAGATCAAGCAGTACTTGTACATCTTGAAGGGATAGATTATTGGAATGTGAGCACCTTCGTCCGATGCTATCACTACTATTCCACCACTCTAGTTTTGTCCGATTCTTTGAGGAATCACAAGGGTGTGGCATGCATGCGCCTGTACTAATTGCTGTGCTACTTGAAAATGAATGGTGCTCAGGATGAATGGCTAGTGTCAAATGAAGTCGTCAGCAAATTGAAACAGACCATGCTGAAATGAGCCTAATTTGTTCAGTGCTGTTCAATGCACAAACATAAACTTGCACCACAAATATAAATTCGTAGTGTCTCATTGTCAAAAAACCCTCCATAGTTTTCATCATCTTAGGAGGAATTACACTGAAACCCTAATATGACAACATGGCATCATATGAGGGAGCCGTTTATCCACATTGGACATGGTTAAATTGCAATTGTAAACACCTGACAATTATTTCTTCAAGCATTTGAAAATATGACTTCAGAACAGTATCATTGAAGTGAACTAACACAACATATGTAATACTTTCAGTTGTCCCTACTACACAAAGGGCATCAGTGATTCCCACCACAGCTACTTAGTGCAACATTTGAATTCGATGGTCCACTTCAACCATATTGATGACATTATCACTGAGAAAGTCACATTCAACAAAACTTCCATAACTTGCTTTGATCATATCTGCAGCAGCTTGTGTCTTTCTATTCACCCTGGTTTTTATCTCAACAATGCAAAGCTTGCTTGCTAACCAAGATGGAAATTTAACTTTCATCACTCCATCAACGGAGACACCACAACTGGTGTTAGCATTACTTTGTACCAGACCAAGCTCCTCCTATGTGATGAAATCCACTCCTTGGACTTTTTGCTGTTAAGAAAATGAGTAGGGCTTTTCAGAGATTTGCTTTCTGTTAGTGACCCTGCGAGCATACTATTTTCCCAGGGAATAATTTAACCGGATTCGCATCGCATTTTGCGATAGTCTTTATAAGGTGCGAAACAACTTCAAAACATAACCATAGAAAAACTGTGATGCAATCTATCCACATTTGCAGGCACGTTGGTCAGTGTAAATGCTACGCGAAGAGAGTGTATTTATGGCACAAAAGAATTCCAATCAGAAAGTTAGCGCCAAGTTGCATCAGCCACACTCCCGTGGCATCGATTGCCACAATTAATGTGATGATTAACGATTATGTACAATGTATGCGTACGAATGACATGGGCACGCAGTGTACATCAGGAAAGGGGGTGTCGAATTTTATATTAATAGGTGATATATCGCAAAATTAATTATCAAGTTACCAAAAAATGTACGTTTACGTGCACATGTACGTGGTACATACTGCACATGAATATGCCAGAACACATATGCTACGGTGCCAATACGAGTGGACAAAATCTACAAATATTAAAACTTTTAAATGTGATGGTGACCTCGTTTTATATAGAGGGGGGGGGGGGAGGGGTTGTTCGACTCGTTCGCCTGAAATGCACGCAGGCGTGTCCGTGGGATAACTCTGTTTTGTGTTCAAATGAAGAATCATCACACATCTCGGCGGGAACAAATTGCGATGCAACTGAGCCAAGTTGCTAATCAATTTCGATTTTGCGGAGCAAAATTGCTATGCAATTTTTAATTCCCTGTTTCCATTCTGTATCATTATCTTTCGATGTCATGAACCATGACTTGAGACATGCTTGGTTTACCAACGTCTCATTTGGAAGGTCAATCAAAATATCAAATGTTAAGTTGCCTTTCCTATGTGAAATAAACAGTTGTTGCTTTGCAGATTAATTCCTACCCTTTGTTCCTTTAGGAAGAGATCTTGTATGCCTTCATCAAGTCATCCAACTCAGCAACAGATAAAGCATTAATCATAGATTGATCAGTGCTTACTTAAGAAAACTGCAGGAGTAAGAGTTTTTATATATGTCCTGTTCTGTTGATTAAAGTGTAGTGCGATACTACAGTTTTTTGCCGTATTGGGAAAGACTTTAAGTTACATCAACTCTTGGTTGCATTATTCATTTTGCATAGAGACGGGTATTTTCACGCGACAGAAAATCGTGATCAGTTTCCATATTCTGCTATCACAGAACAAGCAATTGCTATAGCGATAGTTTGAAATCACGTCAAGTACATTTTAAAACCCTCTGCACTGACCAAAAATGCCACAGGAAGCTTCTGTTCCAGACAAGACTAAATCGGGTCCATTATGCACATTTAGGTTTCATTGTTGCTTTTACGAGGCACGCCGAAACTATTGTTTAGAATCGCCTTTACTTTTTGTTTAGCATCAGTACAGAAACTATTTTGCTTGTTTTTTAATACCGAGAATACGTTGTAAAGACAACCTCAGGTGTCCCTTGCTGATGCAAGTAAGCACCATGCGTTTACATAAGTAAGAATGTGAATTGATCAATCTATGATTAATATCATCATAAGAATACTCCTTGTTCAATTCATCATTGATACCCAGATGATGCAGTAAACTTCCACAGTTAGCATGAAAGTTTTTGGCATATGCCTTGAGTGCATTTTTTGCAGTGGTGCCAGTAGAGAAGAAAAAAGAACCAGTCAGCAGTTCGCAGTGTAACTGTTAGTTGGTTTATTGAGTTACTAACGTAACACTCATATCGGATTTGACCCCAATTATAAATGTCATTAATAACGGGCCCCGTTTGTAATGGGACTCCTATCAATTGGATCGCTTATCTAGTTGTTGGTATCGAACAAGAAGTAAAAAAAGAGCCGTTTCGTGTTTGTTTGATGTTGCAAAACCATGTGGTTCAAGAGAACAAAAGGCATCCTGTTTTTCCTAGAATAGAGCCATTTTGTGTTTCTTCTTTTATTTTTATTCGTAAAGAACTCGAGATAGGAACCATTTCAAAGAACATGAATGGTGCTAATATGTTCAGAATTTCAAGGGTAGTGCCCTTTTGGGTCAGACACATGTGGATCTTATTCAGGGAATAATTTAACCGGATTCGCATCGCATTTTGCGAAGCAGTTTTTATAAGATGCGAAACATCTTCAAAACATTGTCGCTGAAAACTGCGATGCAATCTAATCCGCGTTTGCAGGCACGTTGCTCAGTGTAAATGCTACGCAAAGAGAGTGCTTTTATGGTACAAAAGAATTCCAATCAGAAAGCTGGCGCCACGTCGCATCAGCCACACTCACGTGACATCGCGATTGCGACAATTAATGTGACGCTTAACGATTGCGTACGCGTACGAATGACATGAGCACGCAGCATACACAGCCGGCTTCGGGAAGGGGGGTGTCGAATTTTATATTTATTAGAATTATCAGGTTACCATATCATTACTAATTAAAGTGTACGTTTACGCGCAAACTTACGTGGTACATGTACGTACTGCACATGAATATGCCAGAACGCGTACGCGACAGTGCCAATATGGATGGACAAAATCTACAAATATGAAAACTTTTAAATGTTGATGGTGACCTCGTTTTGTATATACGGGGGAGGGGGGGGGACTGGGGAACCGGGGAAGTAGTCGTTTGACTCGTTCGCCTGAAAGCGATTCATTGACCAAATGCACGCGGGCGTGTCCGTGGGATAGCTGTGCTCTGCTAAGTCTGCTTTGTGTTCAAATGAAGAATCATCACACATCTCGGCGGGAATGAATTGCGATGCAACTGAACCAAGTTGCTAATCAATTTCGATTTTGCGGAGCAAAATTGCTATGCAATTTTTAAAAAGTAAATTATTCCCTGATATTGGACCTTGAACTGATAACTAAAACACATATAACTTTACTGGGGAAAAAACTCGACACGGGAGCCGTTTCAAAGAACGTCAATGGAATCAATGGGTTTAGAATTTCAAACTGTATCTGTACAAGTATGTTCATGGATCACTTGTTACAATATCTCTGGCTAGAAATGGTGTGCTTCAAACGATACGACCATAATAGAATGCTGTAATTAAGCCACACCTATATTAGTTGCACTTTAAATAGGACATAGAGGAGAAGAGAGCAGAGCTAAAGCCCGAGAACGATATCATCGGAACCCCGAGCCAAAAATAACCGCTGAGGAATAACAATATCACCAGACCCCCCGAGCCAAAACTAATCGCTACGAGGGAAATATATCACTAGTATCCCAATTATCCCAATTGCCTGGGTTGCCTGGTGGGCTCCGCCAGCCCTGCTTCAGCTGGTCTGACACTACGACAAACCAACCCTTTGAAGTCATAATGCACACTACAGTGGAAATTCAAGTACCTTTGTTGCCCGTGTCAACCGCATTGTCGAACATTCTTTCTCATCAATGAATACAGTAATGACTGTCGAAAACTAACTGATGATCACCCGGATGACACAATGTTTATTTCTATCGAAGGGCCAGCCATTCCAAATCAATGCAACAAAACTTCAACAGAATACAACAATTACGCTAAATTTAATAACAATGTGTACAGGCGATGGCTTAGCATGGGCGAGCTTGGTATTATTAATACCACTAATGGTCAATCCAGTGACCCTATCACTTTTGTGCATCACGTCTTCGATGCAACTTCTCATATTTGTTTGCCTTGATATGGATGTTATTTATGCTGATTATCAACATAATAACTTTAATGGTTTATGAAATATATCTTCCTGAATGATTGGTTTTTACCAAAAATTGCAACTTGGAGGGCTCACATCTTTGCCAGCACAGTACAAATGCTGGTATATCAGGCATCAAATTGAAGCTCATTCATAGCACAACTGAAATATGTGAAGCATTTTTCAGGGTGATTAAAGGGTTAAATATGAAACCTGTTTAATGTTAAGGTACTCAAGGTTTTTATTTCACCACTAGACTTAGCCCGTGAAAAATCACGGAGCTGATTGTATAGAAGTCAATGTTTTTTACATACAGTAATCTACCATTGTACCCCACCTGTTGTACTATACGGTTACTACACAGTACGCAACTTATTAAATAGCCCCCGCGCGCAATGAAATACTTCCATGCAGTCTGTACGAACACCGGTCAATTGCCATTGGTCGTTAAGTAGCCTTACCCCGTGAAAAATTTCGGAAGTGATTCTGTAAGAAGTGCAGAATGATTTGTTTATTTTTAAAACATACGGTATTCTACCACCTGTTGCAATGTACGGTTACTACGCAACCTATATTTAATAGCCCGCGCACGCAATAAAATACATGTACATGTACTACTTCCGGTCTGTACGATAAGCATGAACGCCATTGGTCATTGCTATGTACTTCTGTGTGGGGTGGTCGTTTCTATTGGTTGCTAGGTACGCGTTGCTAGTTATGTTCAAACCCACAAGTGTAGACGCTAGGCAGAGTTTATAAATAGGTGGTTACGCGGACGTACGGACGTACGGACGAACGTACGGACGTTGGAAATTATAGTATTAGTCATTGATGGTCCCAATGTTTTCCAAAAATAAAATGTTTTGAGTATCGGTAACCCCTGGGCACCACGTGCAGCTAAACCTGAAGTTGCCATTTTTTTTCAACTTTGTTTATTTCAAGTAAGTGGTGCTTCTGTAGCTGGGGAGCAGTATTATGTAACCGTCTTACCACAGCTGTCCAAACTTTTTTATTAGTTACAGTGACTCAGCACTATTTTCATCACGAGTGTTAATTGGGACAATCATCATCACAATGGGATCAGTGTTTAGCAATACAATTGTCCAGAGCAGCCATCACTTTCCGAAACGGTTCCAACACTTCCTGCCACCGATCTAGCCACACTACCTGCCACCGACCTAGCCACACTACCTGCCACCGACCTAGCCACACTACCTGCCACCTACCTAGCCACGCATCCTGCCACAGACCTAACCACGCAACATGTGACGGATCTAGCCACACTACCTGCCAAAGCTACCAATCCACCATCTGCAACAGGCGTAGCCATGTTACCTGCCACAGTCCTAGCTGCGCTACCTGCCACAGGTACCAAGCCACCATCTGCAAGGCCTATAAAAACGCCTATTTGTAGGCCTTGCAGATGGTGGCTTGGTACCTGTGGCAGGTAGCACAGCTAGGCCTGTGGCAGGTTGCGTGGCTAGGTCAGTGGCAGAAAGTGTTGGAACCATTTCGGAAAGTGATGGCTGCTCTGGACAACTGTATTGCTAAACACTGATCCCATTGTGACGATGATTATCCCAATTAACGCTCCTGACGAAAATAGTGCTGAGTCACTGTAACTAATAAAAATATGGATAGCTGTGGTAAGATGGTTACATAATACTGCTCCCCAGCTACATAAACACCACTTATTTTAGATTAGAGCTAAATAAACAAGTTGGAAAAAAATGACGACTTCAAGTTTAGCTGTGCGTGGTGCCCAGGGGTTACCGATACTCAAACGTTTTATTTTTGGAAAACATTGGGACCATCAATGACTACAATATGGTGAAATAAAAATAAAAACCTTGAGTATCTTATGGCAAGTGACTGTAAAGTAAACATTAAACAAGTTTCATATTTAACCCTTTAATCACATTGAAAAATGCTTCACATATTTCAGTTGTGCTATGAATGAGCTTCAATTTGATGCCTGATATACCAGCATCTGCACTGTGGTGGCAAAGATGTGAGGCCTCCAAGTTGCAATTTTTGGTAAAAAATCAATTATTCAGGAAGATATATTTCATAAACCATTAAAGTTATTAAGTTGATAATCAGCATAATTAACATCCATATCAAGGCAAACAAATATGAGAAGTACGTTGCATCAAGATCTGAAGATGTGATGCACAAAAGTGATTGACATAGTGGATTGACCTAATTACACTGAATGTTTAGTGTATTTGAATATAATAATAAAATTATGTAAACCCCAATCCATTTATAACTCATTCCCAATTACAAATTCCTGAATAAGCCCCTGAGCATATACCTTTCTTCTCTCTTCAGCAGGCTTGATATGCTCTGAAACTTCTTAGCAAGACCTGAAAATACTACAATTAGTATACTTTTATTACAACATGACTTACCTTCCACAACAGTGGCCTTCAAGACTTCCCCACTGTGCATATCAACCATCAGTAGCTCTAGATCTGACAGTGTGGCCAGCTTCATGCCTTCTCCAGTATTCCACCGCTCAAAAGGAATATCTTGAACATGCTTCCACTCCTGATCAGTGGTGGAGAAAACATAGGTGGAAGTCTCCATTCCTCTTTGTCTTCCAATGGCAAGGAGCACACCATCAGCCACACATATACACCTGAACATGCAGATGAACATAGTGAAGCTTTAGGGATAGAGACGGCGAATAACTACAATGTAGTAGAACTGCCCACACTTAGAAAGGTCAAAGGAGATAACGGTCACTCATTCTCCACACCTGAACCTTAAAAGAAGTTTCTCCTCGTCCTTCTCCTTCTTCTTGGGTAGCTCTGTCCAGACTTGTGTAGATTGCTTGTGTTCAGTGGTCTAGTGAATGTGTATGGACCGATAGTGGTGGGAACAAAGAGAAAGTAGCAAGAGGATAACATTATCCTGATGTGTGCAGGTATACATGTATGTACTACATTCAAAACTACACACAGCAAGTAGCTTACTTACCAGGTCACTTGTCTTAGCATACCACACTGATACTTCATCACTCTGTGTTGCAAAGACTAGGTCTTCATGGACCACTGCTGATACATGTACATGTAGATGTGCCTCTCGTTGTGGCCAAGGAGGTTTTAATTTAGTGAGCCAGGTCCCTGTCTTTCCATTAAACACCAAAATACCATTGTACTTCTCATCCCCTATTCCTCCCATCACCAACAGATCATGTTCACCAACGCTAACGACACAAGAGGGTGCACACCAAAATGGTACATGTATTTCTGACACCTCAGTCCACGTCTCTCCTTCCCGCACCACCATGAATTTATAATTTTCCATACCCCAAACCGCTACCAGTTTTCCTCCATAGACTCCAAGCACAGCCCCATTCTTCACTTCAGTTACAAAATCCCACTTGTCCTTCTGCTCATCCAATCTGAACACATTTCCATCTATTCCTCCCAACATAACAGAACCTTTAATCTCCACTATACTACCACCACTATGAGGTGACAATGGCCAAAGACTTCCCTTAGGGACTTGAGCGCATTTTTTGTAGCAAAACATGATGCGTTCTACATTGAAAAGGAAACAGCAATGTTTTATGTTCTCACCAACACATGTTCACATACGGTCACTACAATGGAACCTCTGAATACAAACCTCTGAATACAAACCTCTAAATACTACAATATACATACATGTATGTACACTATTGAAACAGGTGGTCTTATAAACCCTTTTACCCACTTCAGTTATGCTTATCAAAATGTTTGTATGCAACAACATACATCATAATCTTGTTAATAGCAGTGAAATAGCATTACTTCCAGCCGCTGATCTGCCTATTAGTGTAGCAGAGGTGCAGTGATAAATGTTAAAGGATACCATGTTATTAGAGGAGACCACATATACATGTACATGTATAAAAATATCAACATTGGGAGGTTTGTACATATACATGTAAAATATCACATTGGGAGGTTTGTACATGTACATGTAAAATATCACATTGGGAGGTTTGTCCGCAGCAGGATGGCAATATCTTCAAAATACTTCCTAATGGCTACAGGAACTGTGAATGTGAATAAACTTTGAAAGAAACAGTACATGTACATGTAGTTAGCACCCACTGATCCATAGCTCTGATCTCATTTATTACAGAATTTATCCAATTGAATACTTAACTAACTAGCCATTCCATTCATTTAATCCATGCATGAGTACATGTACATGTACTTTCACACTCCCTTTGAATCTGTCAACCTAGAGACTACTACTGGTACTAACAAATGTAGATAGTACATGTAAATGTACAGGGTGTTCCACAAACAAGTCCTGAGAATTGTTTATAAAGAGTTAATTAAAAATAATTGTTGCTAAATGAAACAATAATGCGGGCTGAAAGGCAGAAGTAAACTAAGTGAAAATATTTAATTAACAAAAATCAAAGGATCAATTGTAAAAGATCAGGATCAATTGTAGAAGATCTGTAGGACTTAACTGTATATACTTATATTAGCCCTTTTGAATGTAATGTGTAATTATTATCATTGCATTAATTTATTCAAACTAAAACGAATTAATAATTCCTGACAACAAAAATATAACTTTATAGGCATGCAAAAGTTCCAACATTTTTTTGAAGTATAACAACTTGCCTAATTTACTAATAAATTCAAAACAATGAGCATTCATTACTCTTTGACCGCCAAGTGCATAAATATATGCTAAAAATTACTTCGCATTAACCACCGAGTGCATATATATATGCACACATATAGAAAATCAATCTGTGTCGCACGGTTACACACTCCGTGTACCAATAAGCCCTAGTGGCATAGAGCTATGACCGGAGCTTTGGTTTTTAATTGAATGGTCGCCCGCGGCTTTGAATTAGCACCCGCCTGCTCTACCAAAACATGGACGAGCAGAGCCTTTTAAAAAGTCTGGACCTTAGATGTAACAACAAGGGATAGAACTATGGTGTTTTCATCGACTGTTTTATAGTATACGCAATATATGGCTTCTAATTCCTGCCCACTTCGCTCAAACTATATCGGGTCTTGTTAGCAGCCTTTTGCTTTCAAGCTAATACACCAACTATATCATAACAAACATCATAAAACACTCTTCTATCATACTTTGTATCTTTTTAAGGCGGCTAACCGTGAGATTCCTCGACAATAGCGACTACTAAGCAAAGGGAAGCAATAACTGGGTCAGGTCCATGGGAATTTTTACCACCCTTGACTACATCACTCTGTCATATGTTCATATAATGTTCTCCCCTAAGGCATGAGTGAAACTGCTATACATTTGCTTACCCTATAATGTCTCGTTTAAATAATATGACCAACTGAATAACTCATGATTTCAAAAAAATATAGTTTGAACCTTGACTTGTATAGGTTCCCTTCCTTTTTACACCACCATTGCCTTCAAATCCTATACACCCCTAACTTTCTCAGAGACAATGCAGCTTTGTTCACCACTTTTGGCTAGTAAAGTTGTTTTTGTCAAATGTCTTCACGAGAATGAAAGAGGAGGGCCAAGCAAAGACCAAAAACGAGATGATGAATTAGAGCCCTACTGAGTTTGGTACAATACGGATCATGAACAAAAGTGGGCATCTGCTCTGACAGTTAGCATGCAAATGTTGAATCAAACCAAGCTGTGAGCATGGCAGTGCATAAAGTCAAACCTATGTATATTTTGTCCTTGTATGTATGGTTTGTGCAATATAGACACTCATAAAACATGTATGTAACAAGGTATAAATTTTTCTCTCTGAGAAAGTTAGTGGCATTTAGGATTTGAAGGCAATGAAGGTGTAAAAAGGAAGGGAACAAGGGACTGGAGATACGATAAACACAATATTTCGCAACATACATGTATTGCTGTTCTACTAAGTACTAAATATAGTAACTTCAACCTTTTGCTCCCTTCCTTTTTTACACCATCATTGCCTTCAAATTCTATATAACTTTCTCAGAGAGAATGTTTTTACGATCATGCTTTTATAAGTCAAAAAGTGGAAAACTACATTATGCTATTCATAAGGACCCCTGAGATAGTTGAAAACGATAGGTACGTACGCATACTAGTCACCCTTATAAGGAAAACACTCTGCTAACAAGCTGCTGCTGCTGCTGCATGCTTATGGTGATGATAATAATATACGCGGTTGGGCAATGTACTTTGCTGAGCTGAGTTTGATCTAGCTGCTACCTTCGTTCCTTGGACCAATCTCATACTTGTCCGATTGGTACGTGCAGGTTGTCCACCTAACAGTACTTTGCATATTTGGCTTAAGCGACGATGTATGCGCGGAGTGCGCTCTTATTAGGGGACGGCCTTTTGGTGGTTGTACTTTTGGAAAGGTGACGGGGCTGAGGAGTTGCCCTACGAAAAGGGTGGATCATTCCAGTTAGAGACCAGAGTTAGCTATGTATAAAAGGGTACAAGTCATTTCACCAATAAGCGCGCAATATAATCTATTACACGTAGCCTTGTACCCCTAGGCCTATGTACGGTGCGATTTTACATGCAGGTGTGCGACGAAAATCCACTCAAAAAATTACAATGACATGGTTACCTTTACAGTAGTTCTGAAAGAAGATTAAGAGTTGGCTCGAACTTTTGAGTACACACGCATAAAAAAAATATTTTCCTGAATAACGATTAGAGCAAAGGAACCGAAATGTGGAACGCACCCCTATTAAGGAACACTAAACTCATTAATTAACAGTCACGTGTTTACAATGAATTTACTCTTAGCCTAACTGTAAGTCCGTAATACATTAGTTTACGATGTTATACTAGACAAAAATGCTAATGCATGCTACATGATGCCTAGCGTATGATATGGACACAGTTCTTAATTTGGCTCCCACCTGCCCATGCTAGCGACCTCATGGGAATAACATCAGTTTACGCACATCGGCCATAATTACCGTGCAGTTAATTGCATAGATCTTCGTGCACCATAGAAATTTCATTTTTAAGTGGGTAGCAAACCCCTTTTGTATAACAACCCTTTGATGTGGTTGTTCCTAATTCGGTAAATTTGCCATACATTGAGGTACGTTTGCCGAAAAGTGAGTTTTCAGTATGAGGATTCTAGAAACACTACCTATGGCCACAGCATCTCTTTGATACATCAATTGACCTTGCAATTTCTGACAGCAAGGTCAATCTATCAGCTGTGTAAAGCCCTTTAAACTTTTAAAGCTTCATTAATTTTATTGTTTTTCTTATTTTAATTTTATTATTTGTGTTGTTATATAATATTATACGTGATATGTTAAAAAAAAAAAAAAAAAACTCTATGGTTAGTACGTACAGTAGTAATTTTCTATCCAACAGTGTTTAAATTATCCATAATCTGCCCACAACAGTCAATGGAAGTCGGTTGTTCCTTAATAGGTTCCCTTGCTCTATAAAGACACAGCAAAGGATAATTTAGCTCACAATGTTTAAAACCATCCCATCACTTCCCCACATGACTTACCCCATTCAACACAAAGATGCGTAATATATATAGTAGCCGGGTGGGGCTTAGGAGTATAATATTTATCCACTTTATATTTTTAAAATACTAAATTTTAACAATAGTATTACATTCTGGCGTAGTACAGATATGAACACAACATTATTATTGTATTGATATAGTTATCATGCATATATAATGAGTGCATACAAAATACACATGACTAGCCTGCTGAATATCATCCTATAGTTAAGCTGGCATGTCAGAGCTGATGTGGGCCATATGCTCACCCTTGCATTTGCTCTGACAAGAACCAAGTTGAGCCTAAAATAGAGCAGTGTTGAGGTGGCATATGCATGACACAGCAGTTTAGTCTAACAGCCAGGCAAGAGTATTGTTCGAAGGCTCGCATTTTGGCAAAAGTAATCAGTATAATAAAGGCTGCGTACGCCAACATCCGCTCGATGGGGCAGGGGGGGGGGGGGGGGGGGGGGGGGGGGGGCAAATGCCCTATTCATATACTTATTAATATTCATAACATTGTAATGGCGAACCATGCAGAAGTTATTGTACGGCACTAGTCTGGGGACCAGACCATATTCTCATATACGGTCTGGTCCCCAGACTAGTCGGCACAACAATCGACCACTCGTGGTCCCCAGTCCATTGTGTATCGATGGGTATGCCGTTGAATAACGATGGCTACAGCTAGTCTCGTACCCAGACCCAGATTCTCACAGCAGCGGATGGATGACATCACCGCTACGTGAAAAGTGGGTCTGGAGAAATGCCCAACAAAAGTCGTTCTGAGTGCGCGTGAATTCACGCGCCCAATCAGAATGCAGTGCTACGTGACGTCAAAATACGCGTGCAACATGTGAATAAATTGCGTAGTTAACTAACCGGTAGAGACACAGTACTGTGTATTTCCAGGTCCTAACGGTCCTGTAAGGTTGTGTGTGATAAGCGAAACGAACCACAGGTGTATCCGAAGAGGGAGTAAAAAGGGCGGAGCTTCGCCGCCATACTGTCAAACACAACGTGGCAGTGAGGGAAGCCAACAACCAGGCAGCAGCACGTAACGACCTTCGCGCCCTTCGCTTAAGCTAAAACGGGTCACGCACGCCCTTACAAACAGTTTGTAGCTTTTTGTATGGCAGGGTAGCTCAGCCCTTTTTAATCCCTCTTCGGATACTCCTGTGGTTTGTTTCGCTTGCCACACACAACTTTACGGGTCCTTTGGGCTTTAGGGCCTTAGGTAAGCGAAATGTACACAGTACCACGGTATACCATGTCTCTACCGGTTAGTTAACCATGCAATGTATTAACATGTTGCACTCGTGTTGTGACGTCACAGGTGCTTAGCACCAATTCGATTGCGTAACATCAAATGGTGCTCAGAACGACTTTTGTTGGGCATTTCTCCAGACCCACTTTTCACGTAGCGGTGATGTAATCCATCCGCTGCTGTGAGAATCTGGGTCTGGGTACGAGACTAGGCTACAGCCTACAAGAAAGTCTCGCGATTCTCTCTGTTTTTAGCATATTATGCTACGTTTTGTGGCTTCAAAACTGCGTAAGTTACAAAGCGGCTGGGGCTCCGCCCCAGACCCCTATATCAGTATATGGGTGAGCGCCTACTGCGCAGCCAGGGATGGGGTTTGCCGATCACTTTATCAACCCCCCCCCCCCCCCCCCCCCCCCCCCTCGCCTCGAAATCCTAGACCCGTATATTGCAAGCATATAGTGCTATCGGAAGCACGGATTTTATTCTGAAACTCAGTACCGTCGAGAGCTGGCAAGGTCCCCAGGGTTATATAGTCCTTCCGGGCCCCATTAATGGTCCCCAATGGGATGGGTGCGGTAGATATACATGTATATAAAACACCATACAGGGTGAAAATATATCGCTTTCGTTAATTGGGTTATAAACTATTCATTTGTTGTTGTAGTTCATGCAAGTGGCGAAAACATACTGCGTGATTATGCATGTAACACCTACATGCATATACATGTATTACGCGCAAAGCATGGATTTGCGCATACCCGGGATTATCCTGTGTAAACCCTGGATCCATGGTTTGTGGTACAAACCATGGATTGGCAGCGCAATCCTGCATGCATGGGATTGCTTGTGCACAAAGCATAGATTAGGACAATCCTGGGATTGCTCAGATCAGTCTCAGATCAGAAGCATAGAGCTGTGATTTAGTGAGTGTAATATGTACGATGGGTAACGAATGATATAAGTATACATAATCAATAACATGCATTTGCAGTACAAATAAAAGCCACATGGTGTACACTGAAATACAATTGTTCTCAACTGACTGATGAGACACCGAGCGCAGTGAACTACGCCATGGTTCAGAACTGAGGTAAGGTTCATCACGTCTTGATGATCATGAGCAGTCCTTTGTGTCTCCCTTTGTACTGATGCTTGGCGATGAAATACATTTCCCCTGAGAAATCACTTTTTCCTCACCATCACAAGTTTCAGCAGAAGCATATGGAGACAAATCATTGTCAAGATTTTCATTGGCCTTGCATGAATTTCATGTACATGTATCCAATCAGCCCAAGACTAATTCCCATTGATTAAAATGACCATCCTTATGTAGGTCGCGCGATCGTTGTCCCTAGCTATATGTGACGAATCCTAAACATTTCAAAGTTTTATGTCTTTTGATAGGGTCGCGGTTCTCTATCTGTTACAGCCCTTTCCTTTCTTTACTGCCACTCGGACTTGTGCTTGTACATTTTAGAATATGAATTTAACGAAATTATATATACGGTAACATGAATTATACATTCTATTCCGCACGGAACGTATATTGCGCCTGCGCAATGATCAAAACAGCATCATTAACACACACAAAAAAGTGACGAGCCGGGCGGCCCGGGCCCCATGTTTAACGACGGGCCCCAGGGTCAGTAGCACCCCCGGCCCCCCCCCCCCCCCCCCCCCCCCCCCCCCCCCCCCCCCAACTCGGCGGCCCTGAGTACGAGCTTGTTTATACGAAGTACAAATTGCGATAAACATTGCGTCATATTGGTCTGGGAACGAGATAGCACGGCTGATATCGATACAGTACATTACATGTCTTGGCAACACTGACCTATTTATTAGGCTTTGCTTTCGGCTAGCCGATTGCATTTTTATCCCGTGGCAAATTAGCCACCTTCGGAGCGCTGCCGTACTATGGATCTCTAGTGGCTCCTCGAGAAACGCACCTGCCTCTGTGAGTACTGTTGTGACAGAGGCTTGGTCGGTGGAAATGTATCAACAGCCTGGTACAGTGTTAGTGCTCGCGCGCAGGAAGAACTCCGGAAGTGACGCAATTAAGAATAATTGCATTCCTTACGCCGTTAAAGGGAAGGGTCTATTCACTTTCTCCTTGCATTTGACATTCGAAACTAATACATGCATTTTGAGCAGAACCACATTGAAAAGACGTAAGCGTCGGCCGTGCGAAACAGCATATGAACGTGATGAAGCTTTTTAAGCGAAGCTGAACCTCTGCAGTTTTCTGTAGATCTGTACGATGCATTTACTAGTTCGCAATTCAGCATTACTGTAAACAGGCCAAAATTTGTGTCGATATCTTCGTTTCGCATGAATTATTGATTTATGCACTGAAGGTGAAAAGTTGAATTTATTAACAGCACAATACACGACGCACGTGAGTCAACTTGACGTCATGCAACTCTTCTCAGTATTAACCAAATGTATAATTGACAATTTTTTTCAAATTACTTTTTTAGCCATAAATTGTATTTCATTAGAAAGAGCAAGCATTCCAACAACCTTACTTGCTCGATGATGTATCTCCCTGCGAGTGCCACGCAATTTTAAACATCAAAATAAAAACGATCGGTAATGTACATGTACGTATACGCGAATGAATGGGATGTGCAAAACAAAAACTGTCCCGGTTGAGTTTCTATTGAATACAGAGACATTATATAAAGTGCGCAATTTTAACCAAAACCTGAACACATGTACATGTAGTCCGACGAATACTATACATCGAGGTGCACTTAATATCAAATTATTTCATCATTCTATAATATGTCAAAATAACAATGTACATGTAGGTCATTGCGTCATATAATATACGCATGTGCGCAGTGCGATGAAGATTAAGGTTTAAACTTTTTAAAATATGAAACAAACTCTAGACAGATGGAACTACTATTAAATTACTCATAGCAGTGATAAAATCATCACTGTATATGCAAGAGGTTCATGGATTTTAAGTCCATTTATTGAAGTTAATATCGGCAGGGTAATTTGCAAGTAGCCCATGTATTGTAACAGTCTCCCCTTCTCATCTGTTTTTCAATCATTGATAATGACTTTAGATTTCGATACAAAGGTTGCCATTATAGAGTACGTGTGTAGCAAACATGAGGTTCCAAGAAAGTAATATCTTTTCCATTATAGATTACTTCTACTATTAGATCACTTTTTAAAAATGCATGCACTCCAAGTTCATATGCACTGTGGTGGGCTTAAACATGCCAGTTCTCTTGAAACTCCTTCAATAACTGCAAATATATTACAATATACTTTTTCATCACTTCTAGTATTTATGCTTTTCAAATTACTTTCCATCATATGCAAGTACTTTCTCTTTCAATTGCAATTGATGATGATTATTTACAGCTTTCATTTTAATATTTTTTGAATCTGCACTAACTCTGATAAGAATATCTCAGTGATCTTTTTAACTGTCTTACTTCAGCCTAACTGCAGTATCTAAGCTTAGTTGACATGGGACAGGAAATGCCGGTTTGGTTGTCTGCTCTCATGAGTATTAAAACGGAAAGAGAAGGATAGATATGTGCATGTACTATGGGACTATATCAATTGGAAGTCAAAATGGAAGATTTACAAATAAAACAGCATCATTCCAAGCTCTAGAAAGGGTGATTCTTATGCCTTTAGGCTGATTTGCTCCGTTATCAACTACCTTGGCTGTTTCATTTGAGTTAGCCGTTCAGTAATTTGTAGTTATGTACAACGCTAATCCATTTATTAAGGGTACCACTGATGCTGACTTATTTATATGCTCTTCAATAAGACACTCTAGATCAAGAACAATCTTCATTCTGAATAGCAGCATGGAACGTTATTTTGTTCATGTATGCATATGTATCAAATTGATTATGAATTAAGGGCTTGATAATATCTATGTGTGGGCACCATCTAATTGCAATTCTATAACAATAAAAATAAACTACTTTCTTAGGACTTCAAGTTGATGTTGTTCACAACTATGTGCTTCAAAGAATAGGGTGTGTAATAAATAGAATTGTCACAACGTTAACACAACACATTGTGTTGTAATAAAGGTCTAACCAAGTTATGCTCTGTACATATGAAATCTAAGTTAATCTTATAGACTGAAGCGTAAATATAGTAATTTCAAATAAAATGATAGGTGCTTTCAAGCAGGCCAATACGAAACGCCTAGGCCATTAAAGCACCCTTTGGGCACCAACCAAATCTCCTGAAACTTTATTGTATCATTAACTTGGACCTTTACTAACTAAAAATCACTATCCTTTGATTGTGCATCAAAAGACTAATTCAAGACCCATTTGCAAGATTTTAAATTGAAAGCGCCTGATATCGATGGATCGTGCATGAAGTAGCTTGAATTTAGGCTATTGCAATGCATTCTACAACCAATTGCCTTCCTCGATCGAGTAATGAAGTTGGGTAAACATTTCACGTAAAGGAGCAAGTTTCTACGTATACTTTTCAAACTTTCACAAATTCCAGTCCAATTTTTGACGTATTTTTAGATAAACTATTTACGGACCCGAATACGCAATTTTGTCAACTACCTACCAAATGGTAGTATTTATAAATACTTTAGTGCACTATAGTAAATAACATTTACTACAGCGGAAATGTCACACGCATGCAGGTGTTGTTGACTGCAGCATATAATATAATATAAATTATGAACGACAAATGAATATACGCTATATAGATTATATTTCGCTATTAGCAGAGTAGGGTGGTGGTGCCAGCAACTGTTCATGATCACAAGACGTCTTAGCCACTTCCTGGTAGGAAGGTGGTTCATCACCCACATTACCAACTATAGATACATACTAGACAATCGCGAAAGGCTGCGTCCTGATGGGGTGTTGTCCTCCATAGGCGGCGGCATATCTATTGTCCCTTATAAGATTAGGCCCTTCAGTTGAATCGCAGATAACGTTTATGTGGTTATATTGACGCTTGTTTCGACGTTTAAAGTAGCATATTAAACGTTGTACCGACTGCGAACAATAGTGCACTCCCAAGTACGCTACCAGTAATGGCAGCGATGATGTCTATGCAGAAATAATAGATCAACCGGTAACATATATTTGTTTCGAATAAAATGCACGCACACATCGCTTACTGTGGCAATTATTTTCGTCGCTGCTATCCACACAGTCTGATTTTCCGTCACATGCGCAGTAAGACGGAATGCAGATGTCGTTGCCGCAGCGAAATTCAGCTGCAGAGCATCAGCCTGTATACATTTGACATAATAGCGACTATAACATACCACATCCAATTTCATCTCCGTTGTCTCCGCAGTCATTTCGGTAATCGCAGACTTGACTACGACTAACACAGCCATTCTGGCAACTGAATCTGTGACAATAGTCGTCTTCGCGACGTGCGCATGCATATGCATGCATGCATATGAGAGAAAGAAATACCAAGGCTCAAGCATATTCTGTCTTCAATTCACGGTTTAATTACCTTGAGCTATGGCTACACCGCTATAAAGCAGGCATATTCCTATTGCCGTTAAAACGCCTCGCCAACGAATCATTTTGGTATACCTAATTCGACCGTAAATATGAATATGGAGATACACGAATATGGCTGAACTGTCGGATTCGTTTAAGCAGCTTGATACGGTGGGAAAGTTACGCTATAATGAGAAGCTTGGTATGCTAGGGGTAACCACAGATCCATACAGTACTTCAAGAGACGTTTGGCCGGCCCACTAAGTGTTTTCTTCGACGAATAATCATGACAGCTCAACTCCGCAATTGAGGCGCAGAATCTCAACAACCCTACACCGTGTTAAAATGCTTTATATCACAATACACCCACTAGACATTACTACACGTGGATTCTGCTTGGCGCTACCGTTCCGTGTTCTATCTTTACAAAAATTGGCTCACAGTACAAGTCATTAAAGGTGAAGTCAAATCAGTCGACTCTATTACACCCATAGTATGATAGAGAGCTTATTTATGTCGCTGGTATTCCTTTTTACCCTTTTCACGGAGGGCCAGAGGGATTACAAGATTGTTTTCAATACAGGGACGGCAAACTATAACCTCGCACCACGCGGATCACCAAATCGATAGAAAAGAACGGAACCAACGTTGTATGAAAGTTTTAGGCCTTGAAAAGTGATCGCTGATAGTTCCTGAACTCACTCGCCTTTAGAGAACTTCGTGTCGCGTGATGTAATTGAACCAATATTGGACGTGTCGCGTGAGTAATTGAACCAATATTGGGACATTTATATATTCATATTGCGGTCGAATAAGGACTATTCTCAGTCTTGCCATAAGCATACTTAGCTCCATTGTGGAAGCATGCTATAAACAATAACGCGGATGCATGCTTTACGTGCAGTATCGCGAAAGGCGATATATCGCGATTAAATGTTTATATCGCGAAAGGCGATGTATCGCGATTAATCTTTAGTCATATCGCGAAATAAACGTGCACGGACGTAAACAAAGATATACAGAAATAAAATTTAGAAGCGAGCAGAGAATAAGCATACATTTAGGTATATCAATGAAATTAAACCAGTTCAGGTTGAATTTTGCCTTAGAAATATACAATTGCCAATGCAGCCTTTCAAGCAAGATGCCACGCCCCCACGGGTGCAACCTTTTGTTCTTAAGGAAAATACCTAAGCAAAAATGCACAAGTACTTGCTTGCTGGTTTAGCTATGGTAGGGACGTATGATGCATGATTCCTCCACCACACCAATGGATTATATTTTCTGAAATTGATTTCTGCTGATAGGCTATCATGTAGCTAAAAATCAATTGATTTTTGGTGCCTTCCAAAGCCTCCCATACGGCAATTTTGAAGGCTTTGCGATCAACACTGATGAAATCGTCTGTGGTAGCAAGTACATTTAGCGCGAATAGGTAACCATAATTATTCACCCCAAAATTTAATAACCAAGCGATAATTGATCATGAATAATTTACTATTTAGCGATAGCGATTAAATGCTCATATCGCGATATATCGCGATATGGACGATTAAAGATGAAGGTTATTTCGTGGCAACACTGTTTACGTGTGTTAAATTAAATCACAACGGGATACTATGCGTATGACTTCGATCCATGTGCGTTGCAATGAACGTTGTTGTCTGGACGTCGCTGATGCAGTGATGTTTATTCTTTTTTTTTTTTTTTTTAATTTGCGTGAAAAATTATAATCCACCGCGAATACATGTATTCGCATGCAGCCATTAGACTAATTGTTAGCGGGGTTTGAAGCGTAAAGTGTGAAAGCTATCTTACAGCTAGCGCTCTCCCATACCTCCTTGCTGGCGACCCCCATAGGTTCTTATAATATGAAAACTAACAGCATGCATATGCGTATTCATTTGACGGTTTTTGACGGCCGACCGTGACCGTGACCGGGAAGCTTACCGATCACGTGATTAAACCGTGAAAAATAATTGGCCGTCAATTTTTTTGCTGGCCGTCCGTGGCCGTCAGAACTTTTGACGGTCCATTAAACCTGTTACACGTCGCCTGCGTCACGTGCAGTGGATATTTTTTCCCTGCGCGGGGATAAGCCACCTGCAGCTGATAGCGCGGTGACACAGCAATTCGACTGCCCTGCTGCGGGCCCGTAACGTCACGTAGATTCATTTGTAACCCTGACGTGACGGACTACGTTGGATTCAGGCTCACCTACCCGCGTTCGGACCGATTACTCACGAACAGTATTGCGGGCCGTGACATTCATCCGCGCGAGTACGTGAACAATACCGCGAGCTTACGTCATTTCATCGTGATTTCTCTCGTTCCCATTGTTATCGTCGCGTCATACATATACAAATGTTCGTTAATTTACTATTGTAAATCATATATAGATTAATAAACATGGCCCAGCCCTTTAACTTAACTTCAGTGTTCATGTTAGTTAACAAAATGTTTATTAATTTTTATATTTGTACAGCATTAATAAAACACAAAGCCAAGCCTCTCCCTGTAAGCCTTTGTAGCTTGCGTAACTTCAAGCAAACGACCTAGGACAAGGATAAGAGTATAAAGAACATAACCAGGCATCCAGCAATGACGGCGTACCATTTGTATGAACTATCTTTTGGCTCTTCCTGACTCCCTGTAACAAAAAGACACAATAAGAATGTCAACGGAATTTCCTCGAATCGATATCCGTATGATGTCTAAGCTCGAACGCCGGTCGCCGGGCCTGCAAAACACAAAGCATGTAAGCTGCTAGGCTACACAAATGACTTACCAGATAACTTGATACGCGCTCGCGACACTGCCATTGTTCTAACCCGGGAGTACGAAAAAACTAGGTGGTTTAGAAGCATTCACCAACCTTTATTGGCGCAGAACACGCATCACATGGTTGCTATGAAATTGAACCGAACACATAAATCGCACCAACTTACAAGGTGGCACCAGAGTACATACCTTTGCAAATTATATCCTACGTTGATTTAGCAACTCTATATATGTACGCCGAGTTGCAGCAACTACCAACCAAATCGGACGTATACATTTCTCCTTACCGAGAAGTTCTGAACAATGGAGCCTTACTAAAAACAAAGTGACGTTAACGTTACAGCACATGAAATGAACGCATACATGCTATTAGAACAAAGATCAAGCAATCTCTACCACATCGCCAACCTTGTTGCTTCACTGCACTCGTGCAAGTCCAATATCCACCCCTTTTCCAAACATAACCGCCAAAAATGTATAGGTCACGTGAATTGGTAAAGTATATTTTTTATAATTTTAACTTTTTGCAATCTGAGACCTTTCCCAATGATCAGAGCATGTGGTAAGGGCGCACAAACTAGGGGACAACACTATGCTGGGATTAAGACTATCTCATATTACCCTGGCAAGTGGGAGAGAGATGGTTCTAGTCCCCAGCCAAAAACCTTACTTTGAGGTTAACATGACTACCAAACCTTTCCAATGCCCAGAGCATGTGATAAGGGTGCACAAACAAGGGGACAACACTACTCCATGACTTTCTGCTGGGGATAAGACTATCTCATATTATCCTGGCAAGTGGGAGAGAGATGATTCTAGTCCCCAGCCAAAAACCCTACTTTGAGGTTAACATTACTACCAAACCTTTTGCAATGCCCACAGCATGTGATAAGGGTGCACAAACAAGGGGACAACACTACTCCATGACTTTCTGCTGGGGTTAAGACTATCTCATATTATCCTGGCAAGTGGGAGAGAGATGGTTCTAGTCCCCAGCCAAAAACCTTACTTTGAGGTTAATATCACTACCAAACCTTTTGCAATGCCCAGAGCATGTGATAAGGGTGCACAAACAAGGGGAAAACACTACTCCATGACTTTCTGCTGGGGTTAAGACTATCTCATATTATCCTGGCAAGTGGGAGAGAGATGGTTCTAGTCCCCAGTCAAAAACCTTACTTTGAGGTGAACATGACTACCAAACCTTTCCCAATGCCCAGAGCATGTGATAAGGGTGCACAAACAAGGGGAGAAAACTATAGCTACTCACTGACTTTAATTCTGCTGGGGTCAGACCTATCACATATGATCCAGTGGGTGAGAGATGCTATGCATAGTTATTAACCGGCCGCGGCTTTCTGCGTACTGACTGACGGATATAGCTATATACATGTATAGCAAGCAATTAACTTCGATACTAGCTAGCTAGCTTTGTTTGTTATATTAATAGCCCTATGTCGCAAGACATGTATTATACACACACGTCAACCATGCCTTTGCAACTAATCTGGGTGACAAAATTAATCACTGTCGATTAAAGCCGGGTACAATGATGCAGTAATATTGTGTTGCTACGTGTACTAAGCCTCTGGATGCATATGGGCGCACTGGCAGCAAGCTAGCATGAATCTCCCACAAAACATGTACATTAGCTGATGGAGATCATATATTCCCAAATACAATCTTTAATCGCGCGGCCTCAACGAGGCAAATAGACAAATTTCTAATGTTTACATGCCCCGCCCCCCGAAGGTAACTTGTATCTGAACGCGCACTGGTACATGTATAACCTACATGTACATTAATTCAAGTGATGTGGTCGTTAGTACGGCACTTGTGTGATCGAATCAGTTCCAAATCAATAATAACAACAGTTAGAAGCAACATTTTTTACAGTTACAATGTACACGTACAAAACAAAGAATCAGTCAAAACAAGGCTTGCAGCTGAGGACGACTGAGGAAGGTACAGATGTGCCTGCAAAACCAAGAGAGTGCATGTGCATGTGAGAGAGAGATAGTTGTATCTTGACATGGCCACACCCATCAAGGTCCCTGCAAAACCAAGTGTGCAGGACATCTGTTACCAAGGACAGTTCAAACAATGTCTGATGGATTTCACATGCACACAACATGACTGTACAAATACACTCAGTTAATGGTCTACACACATCAAAACTCATGGTCTACACACACATCACAAGGTATATGTACACACACATCACAAGCTCTCTCACACACACAACACACATGCATGGTCCACACACACATCAGAAGCTCCCATGGCCTACAGAACACACACATCACAAGCTCACCCGCTCCCACACAACCCATGATCTATATGCACACACACACACCACAACTCACACACAACACATCACAATGTATGCATGGTCTACACACACATCACAAGCTCCCACACACTCCCATATGTATCACAACCCATGGTTTACACACACATCACAAGCTCCCACACACTCCCATATGTATCACAACCCATGGTTTACACACACATCACAAGCTCCCACACACTCCCATATAACACATCACAATCCATGGTCTACACACACATCACAAGCTACCACACACTCCTATATAACACATCACAATCCATGGTCTACACACACATCACAAGCTCCCACACTCCCATATAACACATCACAATCCATGGTCTACACACACATCACAAGCTCCCACACACTCACACAACACATCACAATCCATGGTCTACACACACATCACAAGCTCCCACACTCCCATATAACACATCACAATCCATGGTCTACACACACATCACAAGCTCCCACACACTCCCATAAAACACATCACAATCCATGGTCTACACACACATCACAAGCTCCCATGTGCACACTCCCATATAACACATCACAATCCATGGTCTACACACACATTACAAGCTCCCACACACTCCTATATGTATCACAACCCATGGTTTACACACACATCACAAGCTCCCACACACTCCTATATAACACATCACAATCCATGGTCTACACACACATCACAAGCTCCCACACTCCCATATAACACATCACAATCCATGGTCTACACACACATCACAAGCTCCCACACACTCATACATGTATCACAACCCATGGTTTACACACACATCACAAGCTCCCACACACTCCCATACATCACATCACAACCCATGGTCTACACACACCACACACTCCTATATAACACATCACAATCCATGGTCTACACACACATCACAAGCTCCCAAACACTCCCATATAACACATCACAATCCATGGTCTACACACACATCACAAGCTCCCACACTCCCATATAACACATCACAATCCATGGTCTACACACATCACTAGCTCCCACACACTCACACACAACACATCACAATGTATGCATGGTCTACACACACATCACAAGCCCCACACACTCCCATATGTATCACAACCCATGGTTTACACACACATCACAAGCTCCCACACACTCCCATATAACACATCACAATCCATGGTCTACCCACACATCACAAGCTACCACACACTCCTCTATAACACATCACAACCCATGGTCTACACATGCCACAAGCTCCCACACACTCCCATATAACATATCACAATCTATGGTCTACACACACATCACAAGCTCCCACACACTCCCATATAGCACATCACAATCCATGGTCTACACACACATCACAAACTCCCACAATCTCACACAACACATCACAACGTATGGTCTACACACACATCACACAACACATCAATACACATGGCTACTACACAGACATCACAAGCTCCCACACACTCACATCACAATGTATGGTCTACACACACATCACAAGCTCCCACACACTCACATCACAATGTATGGTCTACACACACATCACAAGCTCCCACACACTCACATATAACACATCACAATCCATAGTCTACACACACATCACAAGCTCCCACACACTCCCATATAACACATCACAATCCATGGTCTACACACACATCACAAGCTCCCAAACACTCCCAAATAACACATCACAATCCATGGTCTACACACACATCACAAGCTCCCACACTCCCATATAACACATCACAATCCATGGTCTACACACATCACTAGCTCCCACACACACACACACAACACATCACAATGTATGCATGGTCTACACACACATCACAAGCTTCCACACACTCCCATATGTATCACAACCCATGGTTTACACACACATCACAAACTCCCACACACTCCCATATAACACATCACAATCCATGGTGTACACACATCACTAGCTCCCACACACACACACAACACATCACAATGTATGGTCTACACACACATCACAAGCTCCCACACACTCCCATATAGCACATCACAATCCATGGTCTACACACGTCACAAGCTCCCACACACTCCTATATAACACATCACAATCCATGGTCTACACACACATCACAAACTCCCACAATCTCACACAACACATCACAACGTATGGTCTACACACACATCACAAGCTCTCACACACTCACACATGTATCACAAGCCATGGTCTACACATAAATCACAAGCTCCCACACACTCCCATATAACACATCACAATCCATGGTCTACACACACATCACAAGCTCCCAAACACTCCCAAATAACACATCACAATCCATGGTCTACACACACATCACAAGCTCCCACACTCCCATATAACACATCACAATCCATGGTCTACACACATCACTAGCTCCCACACACTCACACACAACACATCACAATGTATGCATGGTCTACACACACATCACAAGCTTCCACACACTCCCATATGTATCACAACCCATGGTTTACACACACATCACAAGCTCCCACACACTCCCATATAACACATCACAATCCATGGTGTACACACATCACTAGCTCCCACACACACACACAACACATCACAATGTATGGTCTACACACACATCACAAGCTCCCACACACTCCCATATAGCACATCACAATCCATGGTCTACATACACATCACAAACTCCCACAATCTCACACAACACATCACAACGTATGGTCTACACACACATCACAAGCTCTCACACACTCACACATGTATCACAACCCATGGTCTACACATAAATCACAAGCTCCCACACACTCCCATATAACACATCACAATCCATGGTCTACACACGTCACAAGCGCCCACACACTCCCATATAACACATCACAATCTATGGTCTACACACACATCACAAGCTCCCACACACTCATACATGTATCACAACCCATTGACTACACACACATCACAAGCTCCCACACACTCAAATATAACACATCACAACCCATGGTCTACACACACATCACAAGCTCCCACACACTCCCATATAACACATAACAATCCATGGTGTACACACACATCACAAGCTCCCACATACTCACACACGTATCACAACCCATGGTCTACACACAAATCACAAGCTCCCACACACTCACACACGAATCACAACCCATGGTCTACACACACATCACATGCTCCCACACACTCCCAAATAACATCTACACACACATCACAAGCTCCGACACACTCACATATGTATCACAACCCATGGTCTACACACACATCACAAGCTCCCACACACTCCCATATAACACATCACAATCCATGGTCTACACACACATCACAAGCTCCCACACACTCCCATATAACACATCACAATCCATGGTCTACACACATCACTAGCTCCCACACACTCACACACAACACATCACAATGTATGGCCTACACACACATCACAAGCTCTCATAAATCACAAGCTCCCACACACTCCCATATAACACATCACAATCCATGGTCTACACACGTCACAAGCGCCCACACACTCCCATATAACACATCACAATCTATGGTCTACACACACATCACAAGCTCCCACACACTCATACATGTATCACAACCCATTGTCTACACACACATCACAAGCTCCCACACACTCAAATATAACACATCACAACCCATGGTCTACACACACATCACAAGCTCACACACACTCCCATATAACACATAACAATCCATGGTGTACACACACATCACAAGCTCCCACACACTCACACATGTATCACAACCCATGGTCTACACACAAATCACAAGCTCCCACACACTCACACACGAATCACAACCCATGGTCTACACACACATCACATGCTCCCACACACTCCCAAATAACACATCACAATCCATGGTCTACACACACATCACAAGCTCCCACACACTCCCATATAACACATCATAATCCATGGTCTACACACACATCACAAGCTCCCACACACTCATACATGTATCACAACCCATGGTCTACAAACACATCACAAGCTCCGACACACTCACATATGTATCACAACCCATGGTCTACACACACATCACAAGCTCCCACACACTCCCATATAACACATCACAATCCATGGTCTACAGTGCTCCAAATGTAAAGCTGCCAAAACTGAATTTTTCAGTTTTTGGCTTATATCTTTTCAACCGATCATATTTAGAGCAGGGCAATTACATTTTCACATTCAGCAAACACTTCTGTGTAAGTAACTGTGGTGTTAATCTAATTAGCACACGTAAACAAAGCTTGGCTACTTGTAAACAAATAACGGTCAAAAGCTCATTTTTCAATCATAACTCCCACCAGGAATGTAACAGTAAGTTCAAATTTATGTTGTAAGTACAACATTAGATCTCCTATATATATGGTTGATTTGGCATCTTAAGTCCAGCTACTTGGGAAGATCGGTCCGGATTTATCAAATTTTCGAAGACGTTCGCGGTTCGCTGAAATTCGGACGATTTAGTTCGACTTAAGAAATGATTTTAACATACTGTTACAAAGAAGTGGTCGGAGTATCTGTATAATTTTTTATAATTATGTACGGCGCTTGCGAAGGTGCGCAATAAGAGATGGAAAGCTAAAAAGCTTAAATTATTTCACATGAAATCGATTTCTCCGTTCCTCTCCGTAAGCTATTGCTTTTGTAACGTCACAGTCTAGCCGGCTTCATTTTAATTCATACCCTTGAGGTGTGTTGTAACTGGAATTGCGAATGATGTCATCGAAAGCTTCTTTGTCTACGAGTTCTTTTCTGAGCCAAACAAGCGTAGAATCAGACCATGCCTTGGAAACTAGACCTACGAGCGTTCTACTGTGTTAAGCGACGGAAGCGAGACATGTCAGCCTTGTTAGAACAAGCGAGTAGTTTTGAAGGAGTCTCCAGTTCTTCAACTGGAAAAGGCACAAGATCAAGCAGCGCGAAGGCAAATGATAGACTACACGCATTTCTCATGTCAAGAACTGAAATCTCCTGAACTCAAAGCTATATGCACAACTAGCAGCGTTTTGAACGAGAACAAGTCTGTGTTTGACAGAGGAATGTTAATGTACATAGAACGAAATGCTACCTGGGAACTGCAGAAAGCATTTGCAATTCATTTAGTGCGCGCCGCGTGAAAGTGACGTTGCACGGTAATGTCAACAACGTCATAAAACGTCACTTATTTCTTAAATAATGATGAAACCGCGGAAAATTAAAGCTTTTTAGCTTTTAATCTCGTATTGCGCACCTTCGCAAACGCCGTACATAATTATAAAAAATTATACAGATACTCCGACCACTTCTTTATAACAGTATGTAAAAATCATTTCTTAAGTCGAACTAAATCGTCTGAATTTCAGCGAACCGCGAACGTCCTCGAAAATTTGATAAATCCGGACCGATCTTCCCAAGTAGTTGGACTTAAGATGCCAAATCAACCATATATATAGGAGATCTGATGTTGTACTTACAACATAAATTTGAACTTACTGTTACACTCCTGGTGGGAGTTATGATTGAAAAATGAGCTTTTGACCGTTATTTGTTTACAAGTAGCCAAGCTTTGTTTACGTGTGCTAATTAGATTAACACCACAGTTACTTACACAGAAGTGTTTGCTAAATGTGAAAATGTAATTGCCCTGCTCTAAATATGATCGGTTGAAAAGATATAAGCCAAAAACTGAAAAATTCAGTTTTGGCAGCTTTACATTTGGAGCACTGTACACACACATCACAAGCTCCCACACACTCCCATATAACACATCACAATCCATGGTCTACACACATCACTAGCTCCCACACACTCACACACAACACATCACAATGTATGGTCTACACAAGCTCCCACACACTCCCATATAGCACATCACAATCCATGGTCTACATACACATCACAAACTCCCACAATCTCACACAACACATCACAACGTATGGTCTACACACACATCACAAGCTCTCACACACTCACACATGTATCACAACCCATGGTCTACACATAAATCACAAGCTCCCACACACTCCCATATAACACATCACAATCCATGGTCTACACACGTCACAAGCGCCCACACACTCCCATATAACACATCACAATCTATGGTCTACACACACATCACAAGCTCCCACACACTCATACATGTATCACAACCCATTGTCTACACACACATCACAAGCTCCCACACACTCAAATATAACACATCACAACCCATGGTCTACACACACATCACAAGCTCCCACACACTCAAATATAACACATCACAACCCATGGTCTACACACACATCACAAGCTCCCACACACTCACACACGAATCACAACCCATGGTCTACACACACATCACATGCTCCCACACACTCCCAAATAACACATCACAATCCATGGTCTACACACACATCACAAGCTCCCACACACTCCCATATAACACATCATAATCCATGGTCTACACACACATCACAAGCTCCCACACACTCATACATGTATCACAACGCATGGTCTACACACACACACATCACAATCTCCCACACACTCACAACTTACAAATATAATCCACGACCCAACTCATACACATGGCCCACTTATACACACACCTAACACATACTAGCAGTTTCTGATGCCAATTTGCTGCATACAAAGGGATTCTCTAAAATACCTCTTGTTTTGATTCGCTAGTTCCGGTCCAGCATTCATATGAACCTTCATGATCGATCTCTGATGCACTCAGGCTGATGGGATGGTCGTTTGTATGTCCATCTGCGTTGCGTAACTGAAGATAAATACTACATGTACATTATATTTCCGGTAATAGTGTTACGTTACCGATTGATTCTTTCTGGTGACGTGTACAAAAGATTTGTTCACATACCAGGCGGTACTAGACCTTTGCGCTTACCCTCAGATTTGAAAAAAGCCTTTCACGTGATCTCGAGAATGTAGTCTCGTACCCAGATCCAAATGTACGTAATGATATTATCGCTTACAGTTACGTACATTTGGGTCTGGGTACGAAACTACCGTGATGATACGTACATGTGCGTGCGGGGGTCGTTTACAGGGGCGGCGGAGCAGGGGGGGCAGGGGGGGCTATTGCCCCCCCAAATATCGAGGTGGGGGGGCTCAGCCCCCCTTGCGCTACCATCAGGTTTTAATCTTATTGCGAGCGCGTGTTCTCCGAGATTGTTGTACTGCTTCAGCTTGTGACTGTGAGTTTAGTCTCGCAAGCCAGACCTACTTAACGAGATCGATATACAATGGACTGGGGACTAGGATAAGTACTAAATGTCTTGGTCCCCAGTCCATTGTAATCAATAACGAAGTAGGTCTGGCTTGCAATATTTATCGGTGTTTTGTTTGGGTGTGCATGTGTATACGGATGAAATGAATTAAGCCAGGTTCTATTGCTTGAATGTCCGTTCCGAAGAAAGATACTAAAGGCAAAGGTTACAAAGTGCGGTTTTGAATTGGGGGAACGAATTCGAAGAGAGTAGTTCTGTGAGTTGTCGAGGCAGCACCATTAAAAACTAAATACATCAAAATCAAACGCAAGTATAGACATTATTTACCTATTTGAGAATTGAGATCCTCCATGACAGAAATGAAGAAGATTTAATAACTGCTTCATCTTGCATGTGCATAAAGAACTAGCAATCTGGAGGATGAATTAAATGATCATGCAGCGATTCGGTACATTTCCCACCAAAAAAAAAAGGCCCGTGCTTAAACGAGCGCATTAACATAATCATGAAATCATGAACGCAGTTGCGTGCTATTCTTTAAAATCTTGTTGGAGTACCGGTTCTTTTCTGAAATGCCGTTGAAACAGGGTACGCGGAAGCATGAACGATTACGAAGATACGCCGGCTTGTTTTTTAAAACACGGACCATTTTTTTCCCGGTGGGGGCAGAGGGAGGGGGGTACGGTACGCCATGGGTATGAAT
Organism: Spongilla lacustris; assembly: GCA_949361645.1. Taxonomy (NCBI): domain Eukaryota; kingdom Metazoa; phylum Porifera; class Demospongiae; order Spongillida; family Spongillidae; genus Spongilla; species Spongilla lacustris. The sequence goes on along the minus strand of OX442423.1, from coordinate 5,282,319 downwards.
ATAATTATCTCTTTTTACCATTGCCACCCCAAATATGGACACCCTCCGCCGCCCCTGGTTTAAGCTCGTACGTACCCGCAATCTTTCGTTCCGTTAACTTACGTAGGTTCCTTATAACGCGTGATTAGTAATGATACGCAATCAGACGCCTGAATTGCTGTGTGAAGTCTGCAGCACACCCGACTGTCACCAACACGTGGCTATCAGTATGGAACCATTTTCCCTCGCCATGACATAGCTCGTCCCCAGCCTGATATGCATTGTAATCCTCCGCTGCTGCCGAGTGTGGGTCTGGGGACGAGACTTGCCATGATTATGCTCTGTTTGCGAAAAAGGTGTTATCGCATGGATTCCACCTGCGAGCGAGTTTTCTCCCATCACTTATATTTGCCATAATGGAGTGTAGTTCAAGTGTTTTGGGATTAGGGAATTAAAAATGAAGCCATGCAGAGATTTGATGCAAAAAAAAAAAACGATCCAATTGAAACAGTACAGCAATGCCCTCAGATGTTTATATTGGTGTGTTGGAATTTAATTGGATTGTTATGTACAGAATCCTGCATACATGTAGATAGTATCTCAGGAACGGATGTAATAACTGATGAGGCATAAAGTGATACATGTAAATACTGAAAGGGACACATGACACAGCTTCTTGGAGCAGTATACTGATGCTGCTGAAAGCACAGATACATGCATGTACATGTAGCTGCAGATCAGTGAAAGGAATAGAACCCTATGATAGACATCTGTACAGTGGCATATAATTAATAGAATGTCAGTGGAACTGACGAACATGCAAAACAGAACATTGTGCAGAGAATTACTGCTAAGCTGAAAGGCCAAATGATATTCATGTGAGTTGCATGATGCAAAATTTGGAGTTGCAATAAAGACAAGATTAAAAAACTTGCTTTTACACTGGCTACCTTTTGGTGACCTTATTTAACATTCTAAGGCAGTTGTGTAGACCCAATAATTGATCAATGCGAGCAGAGTTTTTTTTTTTTTGGCTTCATGGTTAAGCTGCACTTAAAACCCTCCATTACTAGACTGGGTTTATTGTTTAAAAATACATCTACATGTATCTTCATTTTCAAAAGTTTTCCACTAGTGGCTTGACATAATCATAATGTAAGAAACATTGTTAAGCTGGATGTTGCCACTGTGAAACAGAATTTGCCTAATGTTTTTAACAAATTTATTCACAACATGTTCTGTAAATACAAAGTGTGCTCAATAACGAGTTATCTAAACATGTATGGTCAACCTTAAATATTAAGCACATTGCATGCACACTACAAAGTTAATAACTAAGCAACAGACACACTCCAGCAATTGCCCATTTTGCGGGATTCTCCTTGGTCTTCAGATTGAAGGTCCACACAAAGGTGGGTCCCCTCTGCCTGGTCTTGTACACAGGACACTCATACATGTTCTTGGTCTCCTGCTTGTCCACAGGGATGGCCCGTATGAAGATCACAGGCATGGCAGGGGTGAGCTCCTTCAGCCTTGACTCCTGGATGAGGCCTGTGGCAGTGTCCCACCTCGCACCTTCCATGAACAGCCCATGAACATACGCCCCCTCTCTGGGAGGACTGGTGAAGTCCTCGCGATTCTTCTTCGTCACGTCGCACTGCAGGCACATCTTGTCCAGCGGCCATTCGTTCTTTCGTGCCATGGACTGCATGATGGCAGTCAGGAACGACTGAGGGTTGAAGAACCCCGCCAGCCAGATGCACGATGGCATGTTGAAGTCACCCACCCAGGTCTCCAGGTCCTTTATTCTCAACAGCAGGTCAGCATACCAGGCTGCAAGTCCGTTAAGAGATGGGTAGGCTCGTTTGGTCCAACTCTCTGGCACACTGTCGAGGTAGAGGGCATTCTGAAGGTTTTCCATATCAGCTGTGATGGTCAATTCACCCTGGGGGTGTATAAGGAGTAAAACAGTGTACACAATTTCCAGCATGATATACATTTGACGTTGTTTGGAGTGCATACATGTACAAGGATATGATAAGTTTGAACAAAACACTAACCTTTAACCCCAGGTCTAGTTCCTTCAGTGACCTACGCAGTTCCCTTGTCAGCATGTTCATCCTCTCACACTCCTGTAGGGCTACTAGGACATAAGGAGTCTTCTCTTCTGCTTTCGCAAACAATTCTGTCATGTTGAATTCTTCAGGCAACTTCTCCAGAATCTCATCCAAAAGGCCCTTGACCTGTCAAGCAACAAGTAAACACCCCTGGCCTGTATGTGCATGAACCAAAAGACAAACCTTTTCCTCTCTGCTGGTACCAGATCCACCCCCACTGGAAGAGTCTCTTGGCTGCATCTCTAGTACGGTGCGAAACAGGTTTTCTGAAAGAGTAGTGAGGAATCCAATTTCTGCATTGGGGTGAAGTCCATAGAGGTATGGGCTTTCTGGGGGCAAGCGTTCATCGATGTATGTATGATAGCCCAAATAGTCAGAATTTGGGGGACAAGTGAACCCTGGAGCATACTGTAGTTCCCCATCGAGCTGCAGACAGGGAGAAGAGGCAGGCAACAGTGAGTACAGATACCACTGCATGTACACACACATGTAGAAGTACATGAGAGCTCAGCCACAAAATCACACAGTTCACATACACCAATGCACTCACTCACGCACACATGTACTGCATCCTTCCTTACCTGCTCAGGCTTCATGTACTCCCCCAGGTATGTCCTGCACAGTCTCCTGTCCCAGTCATCAGTGATGTGGCCTCCATACATGATCTCACCAAACAGGTACCTCAGATCAGTCCAAGGGACCTGCAAAATAGGGGGTCATTAAAAAGTACCATTCTCTCCTCCAGCTAATCACCTTGGCATTAGCCTCCAAGTAATTGAACAGCACATTGACACTGATTGTCAGGTCCCCTGTGTTGAAAGGGTACGACCTGTTCCACCCCTGGGGACCAAACTTGCGTCTTTCAATCACCACTGCATGGAAGTAGACGAGCGAAAACAGCAAACTCTTGAACTCATTTTCACGTGAGCACATCTCCAATGTATCCTAATGGAAGGTTAGAAAAGGCTGTTTATACTCCTGTAGAGTCCAACATTCACCACATGCAGTCATGTGTACAAAGGCTCACAAACTACATACATATACAGTGCTTCTCACAAAGAGAGGGAAAAATGAAAAACTGTAGTCTATTAGCCATATCTCTGTAACCAAATGTGATGTGGAAAAACCAATTACATTTTTGGAATCAGCATGTATTTTTGTATCATACTGTGAATTTATGTTGTGTCACGTGATGTGTTTTCGTTTCAGGACCACAACAAGTTACATAGGGTGAAAACTACAGGTTTTGTTTATAACTCTTGAACGCAATGGAGTTAATGCTTCAAATTTACAGCACAACTGCACCATCATAGTCTGCATGTCCATGAGTAGTTTGATCGTTGCGCGCCCTCTAGTTATGGAGATCGGTTCAAGATTGTAAAAAATGGAAGGTGGGTAGCAGTTAAGGAAAAAACTCCAGAAAAGTTCCGAGGTAAGGTTTAATTCTTTGTTCGTTACATTGCATAGTCCCTGTAGTTAATATATGGAACATTTTACTCTTATCCTTCATTGCGAACGTAAGTTGCAATTTGCCAAAGTTAAAAATTCGATTATCGGATAGAAATTTTAACTTTTTTCCGTATACGTTAAGGTATTATCGTCCACTTTGACGTCACAACTTATTATCGTATTAACGCAATGGCTTCTGGCGCATGCAGCAGTTTCCAAGTCTGTGATTCTGTTTCTGGTACTGGTTCTTTTCAGAACCTACCTGATACATACACACATGTATCGGGGGGTACCAGAAATAGAAAACACAAAAGTTGGGAGGTGGATGACATTCCTGTGGTGGTACACGAGCGGTCGAACAAGGGAAAGGCCAAGAAAGGGTTAAAAAAAATAGTCTGGAGACGGTCATCAAGATCTAAAAAGGTTTGCGAAAAGGATGATGTACATACATCTTTGTGCTATCTTTATCGTCACAGAAAAGTGTTTTTTGACAGTTGTGTTACCATATTGACCGACTACATGGTGAGGCACACAACACTTGTAGAGCTGAAAGTGTTTGCCTTGATTGTAATGTTTGTGGCAATGACGATGTGGGGGAAAAATATAACTGATGCTGCTACAATGGCTGCCACAATTGTCGGTCATTCAGCCAAAGTAGTACGCCATTGGGCATATAGCTACATAGTGTCAATATATGAAATGTCTCCTATAACACAAGAAAACATCACAGATGATGATATTGAACATGTCTTAAGCTCAGATCATGGTACTGCTTCTTCATGTCCCAATAGTCTTTTATGCGATGAAGATTTCAGGAATAAAGCAAGAGAGTTTGTACGCAATAACGCTTGCACTAAAGGAGAACCCAACCTAACAATTCGTATGTTTACTGAATGGGTGAAGGCTGAATACAGCAAAGAAATTTCCACAGCAACAGGAAATAGGTGGCTCTGTGAACTTGGCTTCAAGTGCATCCACCACCAAAAGGGAGTGTATTTCGATGGCCATGAACGGAAAGATGTAATCGAGGACAGGGAGAAATATTTGAACATTTTGGCTGAACTCGATAAGATTACTATATGTAAAAGCAACCCCAATCCATTACTTGTTAATGGGCAAACACCATTAATTAGAGTTGTACACGATGAAAGCACATTTTATGCTAACTGTGACCAATCATACTTTTGGGCTGATGAACACACCAGTGTTATTAAACAGAAATCACTTGGCCAGTCAATCATGATATCAGATTTTATTGGTTTTCTAACTTTTCAAGGACATTCAGCCTGTGTTTCTCTTGAAATACAAAAGGATGGGTACTTTGATAATGACAAGTTGATGAAACAAGTCGAAAGGACAGTCGATATATTTGAAAGCAAATATCCTTTTGCACGTGCACTGTTTTTATTTGACAATGCGCCATCTCACAGGAAAATGGCAGACAATCAACTTAACGCAGATTTAATGAATGTTTATCCTGGAGGAAAGCAACCATTAATGAGGGATACCGAGTGGGCTGGAGAGATTCAAACAATGGTGCTCCCTGATGGACAGGCCAAAGGTATGAAACTAGTCCTTGAGGAAAGAGGCGTTGATACAACAGGCATGAAAGCTAATGAGATGAGAGATATTCTTAAAGGTTTTGATGATTTTAAAGCTTCAAAAACAATTTTAGAAGAATACATTGAAATGAGAGGGCACTTATACCTATATATACCAAAATACCATTGTGAATTAAGTCCGATAGAAAGAGTTTGGTGGGTCATTCTAGGCTAATTTGTACCACCTAAATCTCATTTTCTAACACCACTTCCCATATATATTCTCCTATATAAAAAACACAAAATCACTTAATATATGCATACCCCAAGTTGTATCGTTTATTAACTATAACCTTCTGAATAATTAATTTTCGGGGCAACTTGGACCTGTTTAGAATAGAATTGCTTGGCCATTAAAATCTATATGTTAGGTGTTTTGGTATACATTTATGGATGTTATGTTGATATTCGTAGTAGTGATGGACTTTATAAGAACTGGTATATTGGGGTTTAATAAGTAATGAATTTGTGATCAGTTTTGCTGTTTCAGAAAATAACATCATCCATTTTGCACCAAACTTTTAGGGTGGGTACATGCTAGTACCAATCGAGTACTTAGCTAATCAGATGTGCGGGATTCTCATGCACTCGTCTGGGACACCACTTCAAACGCTGGCAGCCATCTTTAATCTCCATCATAATTCAAGTGTTTGTTTAGTGTGTTTTCAGAGCCACTAAGAGGTGTTAGGACCAAAATTGTTATAGAAAACCAACAGAGTTTACACTAAATGTTTAGCTATCTAAACTGTTTACAGTAATCTTGCTTGCAGAGCAAGGCTGGCTTCTTGCATGTTCTTTCTTGTCACAGTGTAGGTTCTACCTGTGGCTGTCACCGGATTGACAAGAGTTAGGACATCAGAGGGATCAACGTCCACGACATCCTGTCTCACAGGGTAGACAAATGAAGTTGATGGTATGCACGGATGTAGAAATGTCACTGTGATAGTACGTAGGGATGCGTCAACATTAAGAACATATCCGAGCCAGCATGATGCATTGTATGCAACAGTGACATAACCTCGTATGTCTCCTAATAGTAGGGTGTTGACAACCTCTGCTACTGCCACCTTTTCAGTCCGTGAACAGGTACTGTTTGAGAAGGACCTCACTCCTACTGTGTTGGCAGAGATAGGAATGACACTGTGAAGCTGATGAGTTCCAGGCACTGTTTTACTGCTCTTCATACGATCATCCAGTAGTCTGGCTTCGTGCTCATGCTCACCAGCAGTCGCAAAGCCAAAGTGCATGCCTTTGATGATGCTCACAGCAAAATCATACAGCTGTCGTGCCGTGAGTATGTGATGTTCATATATATGCTGAAGGCTGGCTCTTGTGGCAAGCCGCTTTAGGGTCCCTCCAGCTCCATCTCCAGCAGACTTGCCATGAGATGTGGCAAAGAAGTGCCACTGTGCCCTCACCCCAAAGTCATCAAAATGGTGGTACAGATTATGAAAGTTCTTGCAGTGTTTGTACTGGGCGGCGCATCCATCTGACACATAAAAAATCTTTTCTGGCTACTTCCCATTGCATTGCTCAGTTAGAAAAGAGATTAGTTTTTTTTCTAGAAAAGATTAACTGCGCATGCTGTGCGCACTCTGACATGTCGATGTAGCACAGACTGGTGAGTTCCCCTTTGTCGCGATAGTAGCATACAAAAGGATGAATGGTTGCCAATGAGGGGAACTCACCAGTCTGTGCTACATCATCATATCAGAGTGCACACAGCATGCGCAGTTAATCTTTTCCAGAAAAAACTAATCTCTTTTCTAACTGAGCAATGCAATGGGAAGAAGCCAGAAAAGATTTTTTATGTGTCAGATGGATGCGCCGCCCAGTACAAACACTGCAAGAACTTTCATAATCTGTGCCACCATTTTGAAGACTTTGGGGTGAGGGCACAGTGGCACTTCTTTGCCACATCTCATGGCAAGTCTGCTGGAGATGGAGCTGGAGGGACCCTAAAGCGGCTTGCCACAAGAGCCAGCCTTCAGCATATATATGAACATCACATACTCACGGCACGACAGCTGTATGATTTTGCTGTGAGCATCATCAAAGGCATGCACTTTGGCTTTGCGACTGCTGGTGAGCATGAGCACGAAGCCAGACTACTGGATGATCGTATGAAGAGCAGTAAAACAGTGCCTGGAACTCATCAGCTTCACAGTGTCATTCCTATCTCTGCCAACACAGTAGGAGTGAGGTCCTTCTCAAACAGTACCTGTTCACGGACTGAAAAGGTGGCAGTAGCAGAGGTTGTCAACACCCTACTATTAGGAGACATACGAGGTTATGTCACTGTTGCATACGATGCATCATGCTGGCTTGGATATGTTCTTAATGTTGACGCATCCCTACGTACTATCACAGTGACATTTCTACATCCGTGCATACCATCAGCTTCATTTGTCTACCCTGTGAGACAGGATGTCGTGGACGTTGATCCCTCTGATGTCCTAACCCTTGTCAATCCGGTGACAGCCACAGGTAGAACCTACACTCTGACAAGAAAGGACATGCAAGAAGCCAGCCTTGCTCTGCAAGCAAGATTACTGTAAACAGTTTAGATAGCTAAACATTTAGTGTAAACTCTGTTGGTTTTCTATAACAATTTTGGTCCTAACACCTCTTAGTGGCTCTGAAAACACACTAAACAAACACTTGAATTATGATGGAGATTAAAGATGGCTGCCAGCGTTTGAAGTGGTGTCCCAGACGAGTGCATGAGAATCCCGCACATCTGATTAGCTAAGTACCCTATTGGTACTAGCATGTACCCACCCTAAAAGTTTGGTGCAAAATGGATGATGTTATTTTCTGAAACAGCAAAACTGATCACAAATTCATTACTTATTAAACCCCAATATACCAGTTCTTATAAAGTCCATCACTACTACGAATATCAACATAACATCCATAAATGTATACCAAAACACCTAACATATAGATTTTAATGGCCAAGCAATTCTATTCTAAACAGGTCCAAGTTGCCCCGAAAATTAATTATTCAGAAGGTTATAGTTAATAAACGATACAACTTGGGGTATGCATATATTAAGTGATTTTGTGTTTTTTATATAGGAGAATATATATGGGAAGTGGTGTTAGAAAATGAGATTTAGGTGGTACAAATTAGCCTAGAATGACCCTGGTGTTTTGCCAAAAAACATACTCGAGCTTATGCGGACGGAAGGATCACAAAGCTACGAAAAATTGTGCCTGAGGGATTGAGTTTGTGTTCAAAACCAATGATTCAGAAGTATTTTGTAACTTGTAGAGACTATGAACAAGCATATAAAAACGGATCCACTGGGAAAGTTGTGGATCTGCAAGTTAAAGTGTATAAATCACATAGGAGAGTTTTTGATTCTACATGTACTTAGGGCTTGATGTTTGTTTTAAAAATATACGTGTACGTGTATGTTTCGCGCTAAGTACAACCATGCATAATTTTATTCAGTTGATGAAATGCCACACCTCACCTGTTGAGAACACAAATTTGTCTATGTAGAACAAGCATTCTTTACTCTTCGTGAAATACAGTTTAAGAATACCCGACAAAATCAAAATAATGCGACATCACTATAATGACATCATGTTTTGATACGTTATCAAAAATCAAAATTTCTATCCGATAATCGAATTTTTAACTTCAGCAAATTGCAACTTACGATCGCAATGAAGGATAAAAGTAAAATGTTCCATAAATTAACTACAGGGACTTTGCAATGTAACGAACAAAGAATTAAACCTTACCTCGGAACTTTTCTGGAGTTTTTTCCTTAACCGCTACCCACCTTCCATTTTTTACAATCTTGAACCGATCTCCATAACTAGAGGGCGCACAACGATCAAACTACCCATGGACATGCACACTATGATGGTGCAGTTGTGCTGTAAATTTGAAGCATTAACTCCATTGCATTCAAGAGTTATAAACAAAACCTGTAGTGTTAACCCTATGTAACTTGTTGTGGTCCTGAAATGAAAACACATCACGTGACACAACATAAATTCACAGTATGATACAAAAATACATGCTGATTCCAAAAATGTAATTGGTTTTTCCACATCACGTTTGGTTACAGAGTTATGACTAAAAAACTAGAATTTTTCATTTTTCCCTCTCTTTGTGAGAAGCACTGTACATGCATACTGTGATGCAGGCAAGCCAAACACATATCCATACACAACATACAATACACATGTACATGTACAAATACAATTGTGCACATGCACACACACTCTCTCTCACACACACATACACACACACATACACACATATGCAGGCATTGCTGCTAGTCACCTGGGTAAAGTTGTCCAGTGCCTTATGCAGGTTGGCCTTCATGCCAGTGGGGGGCTCATTAGTAATCTTGATGGAGCACTCTAGGATACCCTGAGGTATGATGTGCCCCTCTCTGGACCCAGCCGGCTCTGCTGACATGTACACCCTGTAGGCCTTGTTGCTGCCTTCACTGTACTGCTCCAACTTCTTGTCCAGTCTGGCCAGCCACTTGGCAACAAGGTGAATGTTCTGTTGAGAAAGTGGTAGTACTTAGATAGTTAACAATATTACAGGTAATATTAATGTGCCTGCTACATGTACATGTATGTGTTCCTCCCCCTAGCTGAGTCACCTGACATGCTATGCAACTCCACCCCCTTATACCTACCTGTAGGATCACCCAGTGTCCATCTTTTGCAGCTAGGTCCAGTGCTCGCTCAGCCACATCCTCTTGACCCTACATGGGCAGAGCAGGTGAGAGGGAGACAGATATTATGTATATAAGCTACACATGAACATGTCTTCCCTCTCTTTGCCCTTCCTTTCCTTTCTACATGTACATGCAAATGTATGCCTTACCTGTCCCAGGGATACGTTGTGGAAGTTTCCACTGTCCATTGTAAAGCCTAGCTTCTTGCCTAAGCTTTCCACATCCTTCAGTGGGTCAACCCCAGGGCTTAGCACGAAGAACACTGGAGTGCCTGGTGATGTCTCCTGGTACGACACCTCAAATGGTATGGTCCTCTTCTCCACATACTTGGTGCCAAGCTTTTCATCCACAAACAGCCTTTGTCAGCAGTTGTTTAAACAGGAAGGAAGGGCAGAGAGAAAGAGAAGTGACCTTACATGTGCACTACATGTATAGGCTTATGGGCCCCACATACAAACTGTATGCTCTCATTACATTTTTATATACGAGTTATTGTAATGGGAGGGATCAAATGTCAACACAGCATGCAATTAATCATTAAGTACATGTAGTCCAAGAGTGGTGTCAGACCACCTGGTGTAGTACATGTACATGTATACTGCACATGAGGCACAATTGCTACATGTACTTGAGGTAGAAATGGTATACATGTATAGGATTCTAAAGTGATCTGCACAAAAGACGTCCCCTCCCCCCACTCCTTTGATGAACTCCATTATACAGTGTACAGTGCTAAGACAATAAACTCACTCACACCACACACACACACACACACACACACACACACACACATACAAAATGCTGTGCACACTTACGTCACAGCATAGGTCATCCTGTCAGGTCTCAGGGCTCTCATCATGCACAGCCTCTGGAGGGAGGTCTTGCTCTTCCACTCTCCTGGGAACTTCTCCTTCTCAGGACACTCACTGTCCACAAACTTCTTCCACCTCTTGGCTGAGCCCTCAATGTCTTTGTCCAAGTTCTTGAATGCCTCCAAGTTGGAAAGGGATCTGATGCCACCCCAGCACTGGTGTGAGAGGAAGTCCACAGGACTGGTGACATTGGGCATGGCAGGGAACCGGAGGAGGAAGTCCAGCTCAGTAGGTTCTATCTGCTTCCCCATACTCAAAACCTTTTGAGGGGTGAGGGGGGGGAAGGAAGGAAATTTTAAACTCACATCGGAGATGGGTACATACATTTATGTACATGTAACAGAACAGATCTAGTCTCAAATCTCCCGCACATCAGTTACATATGTACATGTACATGTATAAGTTGTATGCATAAGCCACCACATGCACGACTGCCATTGCATCTCCTTACAGAGCATTTGGGAGACCCCTTGAGTTACATGTACATGTACAATGGTGACATTAGGGGGACCCCATGGGTCACAATGATGATATGTTACAATGTACACTGTACATGTATTTGTAATTGAAGATAAACAATGTTTACATGTACAGGTATTAAATTTTATTTCTACATGTATCTGTAGCAGGAAACATCTTAATTTCTATTCTTTTACAATTTGACAGAGGTCACTTGGACCTCGTCAATAACTACAGTAGAACCAATGTCACTTTCCCTAGTAGCAAGCCACACTCAATACATTTTATTTAGCACTAGTGTGGGATGTACATGCACATGTGTACATGTATATGGATGTACACATACATGTATATGTATGTACATATATGTATCCATGTACAGTTTGTACATGTACATTATATGTGTATCTGTGTCACATTATAATGCAAACAGAACATCCACAAGCACTGCACATGTAAATGTCACATACCAAGAAGGTGACTTGAGAGGTGAAGATCAGCTTGTCCCTCTCAAACAGGCCCCTGGATGTGTACACAAACACCATGTAGGTGATGCTGTCAATCAGATTCGCTACACGCTGCTTCAAATCGTCCGACTTCTCTGCCTTGTCGATTGCATTGTGGAACACAACGCTGAAGGCCTTGAGGGAGAACTGGTACAGCGGGTTGATCTTGATGAGGTCATTGAGGATGAAGTACAGCAGGGAGGCCCTGGCAGCAGCAGGACGGTAGTTTTCTCTGGCTTCATTGATCTTCTTTTCGGTGATGTTGGCTTCCTTTACCTTCTCCTCGATCTCACTTGCTGTGCGCTTTGTGGTCTCCAGGTTCTCCACCAGCGCTGTGTCACCTAGGAAGTTCCCACCAGCTGCTGACAGCCTCGAGAGGAGCGAGTCCTCGAGGTCCTTCAGGGTTATCTTGAACTCGTTCTGCTGCCTCGTTAGTTCAGCCTGGGATGGAAGAATATACATGTACCATATTAACCCAGTACCGTTGAGTGTTTCAAGTCCAATAAAAGATACAGTATAGTGTAGATCAGGCTCACACACCAATAATAAAATAAGAATGAGAAGTCCTAACATACTGAAGGAGTTGAATTGGCAAGGAGTGTACAGAAAGGGTGGGGTACAGCACACTCCCCCCTTTACCACATAGGTGGGCATGTGTGCTCCATACCTTTGTCTTCTCCAAGTCAGGCCTCTCCGTAGCCACCACTTCAGCAAGGAGCTGGTCCTCCAGACCATCACGAGTGACAGTGAAATTTATTAGTGTGGTCTGGGCCTGCATCTCTGGCTTGTAGTGAGGGTTGGCCAGCTTGGTCTGCAGGATGAGCCTAAACTTGGGGTGGTACTCTACCTCCTTGTCCCCAATCTTGATAAACTTTCCTTTCTTTATGGTGTTCCTGCCAAGCAGTGGATCCAACACAGCATCCACCGATTCCTCGATGTTCTCCAGAAGAAGGCAGACACCATTGGATACTGCCTGTTCTATGGCATCCAGGTACCTGCAGATGCACACATGTACATGTACAGCTTTAGCAGCAAAGAAGGATTACTACATGCATGGATGTGAGTAATCTTACATGTATCTATATTTACACACATTAGAACTTCCAATTCAAGTACATTTACATGTTCATGTACATACATGTACACATGTACATGTGTAGTATGTACATGTACATTACAGATAGCTTTAGGACTATTCTGTATGCCAAAACTTTGCCAATGGATTTTTGAATACATATACACGTACCAACTTTGAAGTGTAATGAAAAAATTTGCACTGATGCACGATATATGGTTCCAATGTACATGTACATTTGAACCAATGTGCATCTTATATGCTTACAGTGTGTAACTAAAATACTCTTCTTCACATGTGTACATGTTGTACTATACTCGCTTTTCACCCATACATGTACTCACCCTTTTGTTCCCAGCCTCACCACCTTCAAACTATCCCCTTCCCTTGTTTTGATCCACTTCACACCCTGCAGCTGAGGATCAATCATCAGTGGCCAACGTTCAGCATTGGTCAGGATGGTAGCATTTTCAATGGACATTCTGTCGTTTGGTAAGTTCTCATTGTTCCAGCGAGCAATCTTGGCTGAGTCTGTCAGCAGCCCAAGAACGTCAAGTCCCTCAGTCACAGGAATAGGGGGCTGTGGTGAAAGGCACACATGTACATGTATGTATTAAGAGGGTAGTATGAGATACATCTAAAACTACACAGCATGTGTACTTTTGTACATGTACAATAGTATATACATGTACATTGTGATGAATGATATATTTAAAATGGACACTTGACCCCCTGCATGGTACAAGTACATGCTCTTCACACTCCTCACCTCCAAGGTCTTGAGGAATGGTATCCATTTGTTATTTAACAGATCTTCTCTGTATGAGCGGGTGAAGCACCCAACATAGGACAGGTATGAGGCTGTCAGTAGCAGGTCACCAGCTAATGAGAGAACATGGTAGGATAACAGCCATAGCACCAATCCAGTGCAGTGACAAACATACAACATTGTGTCCTGTGTGTCTTCATGACCCTCACCAAAGGTCCTCATGCCCCTCACCCAAGGTCCTCATGCCCCTCACCCAAGGTCTTCATGCCCCTCACCCAAGGTCATCATGCCCCTCACACAAGGTGTTCATGACCCTCACCAAAGGTCCTCATGCCCCTCACCCAAGGTCCTCATGCCCCTCACACAAGGTCTTCATGACCCTCACCAAAGGTCCTCATGCCCCTCACCCAAGGTCCTCATGCCCCTCACACAAGGTGTTCATGACCCTCACCAAAGGTCCTCATGCCCCTCACCCAAGGTCCTCATGCCCCTCACCCAAGGTCTTCATGCCCTTCACCCAAGGTCCTCATGCCCCTTACACAAGGTCTTCATGACCCTCACCAAAGGTCCTCATGCCCCTCACCCAAGGTCCTCATGCCCCTCACACAAGGTGTTCATGACCCTCACCACAGGTCCTCATCACACAAGGTCTTCATGACCCTCACCAAAGGTCCTCATGCCCCTCACCCAAGGTCTTCATGCCCCTCACCCAAGGTCCTCATGCCCCTCACACAAGGTCTTCATGCCCTCACCCAAGGTCCTCATGACCCTCACCCAAGGTCTTCATGCCCCTCACCTAATGTCTTCTCATCTTTCTTGAAGGATTGCACAGACTCTGCCCAGCGGACCTTCTCAGAAGCCAGGCCGCCCACAAGCCTATTGGCCAGAGATATGGTGCGTGCAGTGGTCTCTGCCTCCTGCTGACACTTGAGCTTTGCAGCCGTGGCTGTCTCAAACTCCCTGGTGAGTTCAGCCAAGTTGTCGTCCAGTTCCTTGATCCGGGCCTTGATCTTGGAGAGCTTCTCCTGGGCAGCTGCCAGCTCAGCATTGGCTGCCTTGAGGGCATTCCTCTTGGGCTCCACGTCACAGAAGACCTCATAGAACTTGACAATGTTGATGGCCCAGGCACACAGCCCGGCGGCAGCAAGGGACTTGGATCGGATAAAGTCAGGCTCGAACTCTGGGTCCTCGAGGTACGGCCGAACTGCTTTCAGATTAGGCTCCGCAATGTTCTCCTTGTCGAACTTGATTAGCATTTCAAGGAACTGGTCCACCTAAAATAAGCACAGCACACTATAAATGGTTGAACTGCATGTGTACATGCATTCGTCTCATAACATACAAGTACGCTGTAGATATGCATCAATACTACACTAGAATTTACATATGTACACTTGAACACATCGATGCATACCAATACAACACATGTACACATACTAAGTAAAAAGAAAACTCACTTTGCTCATCATGACTTTCCCCGAATTCCAGGAGCGGTCCTTAGGGATCTTATTTGGTGGACAAGACAGAACCATGACAGCTGCAGCAACGTTGACTACAGCAGGAGGGGGCTTCCCAAAAGACTTGAGTTCTGTGAGGTTGTTCTTGTTCAATGTGTTCAAGGCAGCCTCTGCAGCCTGGGTGGTAACAGAAGGTACATGTACTAGTAACACTCAAATGTGAAAGCATTTTATACTACTGAAAATACAAAAGATGCAATGCTAGCTTTGTGGCTGTATAACCCCTCCCCCTCCCCCCTCATTTTTGTTGTTGAAAAGTCAGTTTCATTCTCCAATTCATTAGTTGCACAGCATACACGACTACTCATCCAAGCTACACACCTTCAGAGCTGGTTCTGCCTTAGCCAGATCAGTTTCACAATCTTTCTGCTTCTTGGACACCTCGTCGTTGATCTTAGCAACCTTCTTCTCCTCCTCATCTGCAAATGCCTTCTCCTTGCCCACCTTCTCCTGCTCCACTGCCACCCTCTTGATAAGGGCGTCTGCATCCTCATTCTTCTGTTTGAGCTCCACCTCTTGTGCCTTGAGCTTCTCCTTGAGGTCATCTACCTGTAAGGTGAGCGTGCAAACAGGGCAATGATGACACAGTGCATCCCTGCATATGTGTGTGTGTGTGTGTGTGTGTGTGTGTGTGTGTGTGTGTGTGTGTGTATGTACATTGCATCCACCGAACAACATCTAGACTTCTCTGTGTGAACTTTTCTCCATTACATGTATGTAAAGGCTACCTGTACTAGTACTAGGCAGTCTATTTATGCCATGACTTGCGTTTGTGTATACGTGTATGTATATATACAAGCATACATGTATGTGTAAAATTATATGTGTGTGTAGTATGTACATGTACAATCATGTACATTGTTACACAAGTGTGTGCGTGTGTATAGATTGTATTGTATGAAGGTGAGGCACAGTACCATGGGAACATCACTAGATTAGACTTTGTATTGTGCACACACATGTGTGTGCCCAGGGAGATTCCACATATACATGTATATGTAGGTGTATAGCAATGCATGTACACAAGTACACTTGTACAATGTACGTGTACACACATCTGTCATCCACACATGTACATGCACACTGCAATATTCCCAGGTGGTAGCATACAGGGCACTGCTATATTGGAACATTCAAAAGGTACATTACCTGTGCAGCTGTGCTCTTAAGCTTCTCCAGACCTCCTTCAAGACGCTCCATGTTGCCCATTAGCTCGCCATATTTCTTGGTCAACAGATTCTGGTACAGTGCAATCTGGTGTGTATGGGTTAAGGCTTGTGTAAACTATACCCGTACGTACTGTACACATGACAATGCAGGGTACATGTGTGCCACAAATGTAATATAGACCTATAATAACTTTCAGGGAAACTGCAGAACATACCACAGTGCATGTGCATGTATGGGCACATACATGTATACACACCCATGCATACATGTACATGTACAAGTGCTTACAACATGTGCTAGGACCTGCACAGTGCAATATGGAGGACTCCACAATGCACACATGCACATACACACACCACATACCACACATACACATAAACACACACACACAACTCACCAACTCCAGGAAGCTCTTGGGTGTGGTGTAGTTGTACCTCCTCTCATTGGCCAGGTACAGTGCACTCATGTCGTTCACACTTCCATGCACAAAAGCCATGAATTTGCTAATAGACTTAGCCAGTTCAGCCTAGCGATAATTAAAATACACAGGTAATTAGCCAGTCAAAAGGCATAACACTACAGCTTAGACATTTTGACATCACGTTCTAGTAATGGACAGTTTAGAAAAATAGGAATAGGGGAACAAATTAAAAAAGAAACAAATCTTAAATTTTAAAAATAAAGCAATTGCAACTGGAAAAGTGTTGCGTTGCTCTCAAGCAGCAATCTATGACATCATGCCTGTTGGTTATAACAAACAATAACTTACATTCAATAGCTCATTTTCTGATAGGAAGCGTTTGCTGACAGACACAAGTGCCTCTTCAGGCCATTTGTGGAACCAGTCAATGTTGGTGCAGTTAACAATGGCAGGAAACTTGCGGCTGCGCACACGCAGAGTTGTCCCCACGGGAGAGAAGCAGAGCACAACCTGAGGGAAAGGAGTGGGAGGATGGGCACCAGCTACAGGTATATGTACAGGTACGCAACACATCACAAATGGGATTATTGCACTGCTTACAGAAGTGAGTCCCTCAATCAAGGAAAATTGAAAATTCACTGAACATTAGCGGTTAATAAACTTCTAATCTAAAATCACACGCTAGTGGACTAAATTACAAGATTATTGCTCCAACATACAGTTGTTTTAAATATCCATTATTTGTATAATAAATTCAAACCAATGAATGAAGAATAAATTATTGAATCCAATGTACATCAAACAAAAATTGCACGCTGCCATTAAAAAACAGTTATTAAAGTTAAGACCTTGTTGGATGGTGTACTATTTGTAAGGGTGCTATGATAGTTAATGGTACATGTACATGTAATTGTCCACCATAAATTATCCTTATCTACAGTGGGGGTGTATTGGGACATATTTTGATCACCTTTCCTTCATTGCTGGACACCATGTGCACACGTTTGCATCACAGCATACCAAGTGTCTTCCATTAAAGTAGCAAAAGTGCATCATTTTAATATTCAAGTCCCCAGACCAACCTTGAGCTGTCTGCGCACTCGCTCGATGAAGAAGGCCCAACAGTTCTCCTTGGTGTCCTGAATGCCCATCCCTTTCACCTCGTTCCTCACAGCTCCGACGATATTCTGGACCTCATCGTCGGGGAACAGATCAGGTACCTCCCCAGATGCCAGCAGATCGTTCACCAACACAAGGAACTTCTCATCAGCAATCTGCCCATCCGTGAGTAGGAACACTGTGCCAATATTCTTGACACCGGCCTTCATGTAGAGTCCAGCAAGGTCAGTCTGTGAGGGAGAGTGATACCCCACCAAGTGAACATTACTGTTCCAGTTAGTGTACACTGCACTGCACATGACTATTCAATCTACATTACATTTAATATGTGTACATTCACATATACATGTACATGTATACATGTAATGTTAATAAAATGGAGAATTTTTGAAAATTTTGAACATGCATCAAGAAGTGTTGGATCAGCACAGTACCATCACACTGCATACGTACCTTTAGGTCCCCAACAGCGTAGCCTTTCTTGAGTTCTATCTGGAATACCTCTAGTGAGCTGACGAAAGCTGCCAATCTGGTCAGGCTCTGTTTCCCACTGCCTCCAACACCCACCAGAAGTGCATTTCCACGTGGAGACTCAAGGATGCGATTGATACGGCAACTGCAAGAATGATCCAACATTTGCACAAAGTGTGTGTGCATGTGAAGTGTGTATGTGTGTGTGTACATGTACATGGTGTATGTGCGTACATGTACATGTATGGAAGTGTGGTAAAAATCAAAACACCATTGCCACCCATACCTAACACCATCACAAAACTACATGGTACATTTACATGTACATGTACATGTATATTACACATGTACACACTACTGTAAACTGCTATTGCAGTTGTGCATCTGTATTGTTGCAACATATACACATACATGTTAACCACTTCATATTTGCATCTACATGTACATGTACATGTATATGTATGCCCTTTGCACTTACATGTGCTGCATGGCATCTTCAAACAGCACCAGATTCATCATGGCATTGATCTCATTGTAGGAGTCCAAAGCTTCTTCCAGTATCTTCTTCAGAGATTCCCACGATGACACAGGTAGATACTTGGGTTCTCCAATCCCTGAGGCAAAGTGGCAGTACATCAACGGCTCAGCTTTTAGCGCCTCCTGATCCATGTCCTAGAGAGCCAAGGGGGAGTGGCCAATGAGAGCACAATAATGTTCCCGTACTGTCCTAACAAGATATGCCAATTGTACCTCATATGAAGTCTTTATGACGTCGACTTTTAGGTTTGTGAAGGTGACCATGTCCTTATCCTCAATCATCTTGTCCCCATAGACCCTGCTGGTCTCATGCAGCCACACACGCACCAGGTCCAATGGTGTCTTCAAGCACTCTGGTGTGGTGAACAGGATTCCCTACAAAGTGGGCAACAGGATAAAGGCAGCACACACACACACACACACACACACACACAAACAAACACACAAACACACACACACACAAAAACACACACACACACACACACATACCTGGAAGATGTTGGACAGATCTCGTAGATTGAATATGTAGTGGAACTTGATAGCAGTGGGTAGGAAGGTGGTCACAACCTGAAGGGAGGAGGAGGAGGAAGGATATGCAACCTCTGCAAACTCCTGAACATATCAACCTTACATGCGATATCACAAATACACACATTTACATACATAAGTTCACTCAGTAGAGCTTGTCAAAACATAGCACAACCATGTTTCAATTCAACTTTCAAGAACACAACAAACTACACGAATCAATAAGGTTAATAAAAGTGCAATGTATAGACACATGTATCTTCGATCTGGATAGTTTCTTCAAACCAAGTTAACAATATTCCAAGGAGGTAATGTACAAATTATGTACACACACCCATGCAGTACATGCAAGCAAAACACACATACATGTACATTGTACTGTAAATACAATGTACAAATGTTACAACATACATGTATGTATAATTACTTTCACACACTTGCACATACAACGTATGTACAAAACACATATACATGTGCATGTGTCATGTACATGTACATGTATATACATAGAAATGCATACACACACACACACTCACACACTCACACACACACACACACACACACACACACACACACACACACACACACACACACACACACACCTTAGCATGCAGTGCAAGTGCAGCTGTGATCAGCCTCTCCTGGCTCTTGACCACTTGCTGCTGGAAGCTGCCCCCAGCCAGGTGTCCCTGGAGTATGCTGCTGTAGATGGTCTTTAGAGCATCCTGTCCCGGGAAGCTCACAGAGAAGACAGTAAAGTGACGCTGTAGTCTGGTGTCAATGGTGAAGCTACCAGCCGTGGGGTTCATGCAGGCCACATATTGAACGTTGTGGATCTCTTTGAGGGTCAGCTTCTGACGGTCATACCAGTGCTGGTAGTCCAGGTGCTGTCTAATTAGAGTGTGTGGCTGGACTGTGCCGTACGCGTCCACAGCCGGCATGTTCATGTCGTCAATGAAGTAGATGAGCTTCTTGGTCCCCGGGGGGCCATAGTTGCGCCCCGCCTTCTTCTCCAGGGGCTTCTCCATGATCTGCTGCAGCATGAGGGAGGTGGTGTAGTTGTTGAAGGAGATCGTGGTGACCAACGTGTCCTCCCCTAGTTTTGAGAACTTGTCGTTGATCATGATGGTCTTGCCGCAGCCAGCCCCTCCTACAAGCATGACAGGGCGTCGGTTGGCCATGAGGAGGTCCATGAAGTACCGCAGGCGTGTGGTCTCCGCTGTGTGCACTATCACAGACTGCAGGGGCTTCTCCTTGTCCAGCTCAAACTTGGGTATCTTCTCGCTCCAGGGGAGCCACTTCTTGGTCTCGTGGTCAAGGAAGTAGTCAAACACTGTGCCCTGTGACGGGAACTTGAACTGTTTGAACTCTGTCACCCACCACTTGGAAAACTCCACACGATAGTCGACCAGCTGGGAGAGAAAAGTACATGTTGAAGCACACCTTCAAAAACCATCCTAACATGGTGTTTACCAAATTACATGTATCATAACTGTATACATTATAATTAAACCACAACTGCAAAACCACCTACAAGTACATGTACACATACAATGTACAGTATTGTGTACCCACCTGATCTTGAAATGTGGACCCTCCAAATGCCCAAATGGCAGCAAACACAAAATACAGTTCATAGATCTCCTTGGCTGTGTCTGGTGGTGCATTCTGTGGTGTGAGGAAAGCTTCCAGGAGGTAGCAGAGGGTCTGGATCATGGAGACTTCTTGGATGGGAGTGATCTTCTTAAAGCGACCAGAGCGCATGGCATCCAGCAGTATTGGAATGTAGCGATCAAACAGGATTGACAGGTTAGCCTTCTCTGATTGAACTTCACGCTTTTCAATCCAACTTTGCACATATCTGTTAAGAAGATACACATGTACCAAAATATTACCATGACAACTGCACACACACATGATGCACACAAATATTTACATACACAGTTCAGTTTGTGCTACATGTGTATGTCCAATTTTCTTAACGCATTGTTCAAAATATATAATTTACATGTAGTTTGCACATGTATATATTTAATGCCGTCAAATGACTAGGCCACAGGTACAATACATGTACTGTACATGTAAAAATAAAGGCAAGGAAACATACAGGTAGCATTAATTACATGTATGTTTGTGGTTGCAATTATGTTCTACATGTACATGTACTTAGATATCCACTACACGTACTTCCTGTACTCAGTATGTCATATCGCACTTACGGTGACCATCCAAGATCAGCTGGGTTGACAAACAGGATTCCAGCCCGGGAGACAGTGGCAGGAGTGGCGGCCTTGAGGTGACCTATCTCAAACATAAGCCTCATGGAAGGTGTCAGAGGAACACGCTCATTGCTGGCCAGGGTCAGGACCTGGTACAAGGGGGAGGAGTAATCGTGCATCATTACTAGGGTCAGTGGTGGGTGCAATAGCTAACCTTGTTGTCATCCATGACGGTGTTGAGAGATTCTATCCACATGGGGTCAATGTCCCCGTCCAGGACTATCCACTTGGGGCTGTCGTTGGTCATGTTGGCCAAGTCTCTCATGATGGTAGAGAAGAGGCCTGAGAAGCCACATGAAGACTATCACATGCATGGCAACACACATGTAACGTGGGAATATTTCTTACTGCACAACAGAGGGTACACACACACACATACATACATGTACAAACACACATTCGGCGAAGAATATTGTACACCTGCCACTCATCACAGTCTGGCATTACTTGCACACCACATGCAAGAATACACACACACAGTGACACACACACACACACACACACACACACACACACACACACACACACACACACACACACACACACACACACACACACACACACACACACACACACACACACACACACACACACACACACACACACACACACACACATGTGCATATGGGAATGACCCTGGGACATACCATCCTTCCACTCTCGAGTGGCACGATTGATGATGCCGAAAAGCTCGTCATTAGTCACAGCCTTTGGGTTCAAATCCTGCCAAACAGGTTTCCTCTTCATGTTCTGGTAGGTCTTATTCAGGGAGCGGAGGATCTTAGACTTCCCTGTACCAGCATTGCCAATGACGAAGATGGAATGTCTGACATTCCTCAGCTCCTCCAGCTGCACCACCTTTAGGATGAACCCCTCCTCAGGCTGCAGTCCAAGGTCCTACACACATGGGAGGATTTGGTAACAGCCTTGACAAGTACATGTACATCCAACACAATGCCCAGTTGAGTGTGTGAACACATTCCTACATCCTCTGTTCCACTGAGCACTGAAGTACATGTACACGTGCATGTACATTGTAACTCACAATGACAGCCTTCTTCACTTCACCCTCAAAATCCATATCCCTCTTTCGTGGCACATCCAGGGCAGGGAACAGATCCCCAATCAGCCCCATGAAAATGGGAACATCGTCTGTAACTATTTTGGGAGTGTTGAAATCTCTGAGTGCTCTCATCAGCACCTATATGTGGGGTTAAAGGGGTTAAAGCAGTTATCAACTGGGCACAGCAAACAGCTTGCCTGATCCTCAGGCCTTTCTCTGTCCCCTCTCTTGAGGCTCCCAGCCACTACCAGGACAGACTTGATAGCCCTGAGCCCCCAGTCGTAGTGGTCCTGCTTGGAGAGGAGGTCCTTGCAGAGGGTGTAGAGGGTAAGGAACTTGCGGGCCAAGATACGGGCATCAATGAAGCCCTCGGCTACAAGCATGATCTCAGCAATAAGCTCAAAGTCAGGCACGACCATGGCACATGGTCTGTAAGGTGGTGGGGAATAAATGGGATGCAAGTTACACTACATGTACATGTACTTTGCAGTGCAGCTGTTACATGTAAGGGTGTGTACATCTATAGAGTACTACATGTACTTACTGTATAGGTACATGTACATTGTACATGTACATGTACATGTACATGTATATGTAGTGAAAGCGAGAGCTACAACTGTAATAGTGGTACTGTGTAGATGTTTATTGGCAGGTAATATTTCAAATCAAGATACATGTACATGTACATGTACAAACTGAAGTACAGTATTTACAGATAAACTATTGATATTTTATGATCATGTCAACAATATGGTGCACTACATTGCATTATTATCTGATCTCAATATTCCCCTGTACTTAAATGTAACTGATCCTGCTTCATACATTTAATGTTATTCAAATAACCCATGAGGAACGTGATGCTTGCACAGATAGTCATTAAATGCTTACATCAACATTGTCACCTTAACAATACACCTAACAAAACACCCCACCTTAATAATCCACTATCACCCTAACAATACACATCCTCCCTCACCTGAACAAAGCCTTGAGGTTCTCTGGCAGCTCTGTCCTTCCAGCATACCCGGGGTTCATGGTGATGAAGAGCCCCACACTGGGCACCAGCTTGATCTCTGTGCCTTCAAACACAAACCTCTTCTTCTTGACCTTGATAGCATCCTGAATTGACTTCACCTGCACAGCCACCACAGACAGCACCTCCACTGAGATCCTGTTGAACTCATCAAAGCAGCCCCAGGCCCCAGTCTGTGCAAGGCCCTTGTAGATGTTGCCAATGGACTGTGAAAAATAGAGGCGAAATGATGCAGTTATTATGTGACACTCATCATATTGTATGTCATGTACACACCTGTACATCACATGTTATAGCCATTAATCCACCTATGCCTTGCATGTAGTGAGTACACACATGTACACATGTGCAGACATAATTGCAGGTTACATGAATAGCCATTGCTACTATTGCATACAAGTACATGTACATGTACATTGTACAATAAATGTGTCCATGTGTTCCATGCAAACTCAGCCCTGTGCATGTGTATGTATATACAGGGTAGGTTCACCACATTTCTGTTCACATAATGCCACACATACTGTACAGTTTGGAGTACATTACAATATGTACATGTTTTGAATTACCTATACAATTACATGTGTACATGTGATTTGTACATGTAAACTAGGAGCTTGTTGAATATCTGCACTAGCTGTACGGCATATTTTGTCTTACTCATTTTGTGCATGTACATGTACAGTACTAGTGTGTGTATATATATATATATATATATATATATATATATATATATATATATATATATATATGTACAACATGTACATGTCAACTGTACATGTACCTCTAGCAATATTCCGCACATGTACAGTCAGTTTATGTAGGATGCCATACCTTGTAGTCCATCTGCTCAGAGCAGTTGAACACATAGACCATCACACCCAGCGCCCTGCCCAGGTCCTTGGTGGTCTCCGTCTTCCCTGTCCCAGCAGGACCTGCGGGTGCCCCACTCATGATCAGGTGGAGTGACTGTGTGAGGGTGATATAGCATCTGAAGAGGAGGAGCATTGGGTGAACAGTGATACCATGGCAACACATCAGGGGCTGAGAGGGTCAACCAACAAATTAATGCATGTAAATGAAATAACCATAAGTTTGGACTTCAATAGATACCTGCAGTGTCTTCCCCCTTCAGTGTTTGGCACACAGTTGGTAACTAGCAAGTATAGTTTAGATGTAACTTTAACAACAACACTTTGGGAAATGCTTTTGTAGTAAACAATTCATATGGAAGTGTGAAATGGTCATATCAATTGGTCTCTTTCTCAAAACAGATGTACATGTACATGTAGTTACTACTACATGTACATGTACCTCTGGCTACAATACAAGTGACATTAATTCACCACATAAAACAGTTGCCAGCAAACAGCTGCACACTGTAAACAGAAGTTAGCCTTGAGTACATGTATTTACAGCAAGATGTAAGGCAAGTATGTTGCACATGCATCACACACATCACATATATCACACACACACACACACACACTCACACCTTTATGCTGTTTGTGCTCCTACCTACCTATCAGTAAGTGGTGTGATCACAAGTCGAGGAGTGTTCCCGAGGTACTCGTATGCATACTTGAACTGGGCATCACAGATGTTGGCAAAGCAGTGCTTCTGGACCTCGTCCCAGCGATGCCTCAGCTGGCTCAGCCAGGTGAAGGCCTGGGCATTCTCCGCCTTCTGCTGGATCAGCTTCCCCACCACGTCACGAGCGTGCACGTCAATTGTGCAGATGGTCATGATCTTTTGACGGTCCCCGCTGGAGAGGTTGCCGAGCAACAGGCCAATCAGGGTGTTCAGTTGAGCCACCTGTACGTGTGTATGCAGTAAGTTAGACATACATGTACAGTGTACATTTGTACATGTACTGCATAAACATGGTGTATGCATGTGTACATTGTATTTACCTACATTTACATTTGCCAAAGTTTATCACAGTTATCACAAAAAAACAAGACATACAGTTCAAAAGATAAGGCTCCAAAGTGCCTTTCACACACAGGTACATGCATTATGCATGGCAAGATTACTATTGTGGTGGAACTGTACATGTACATGTATGTATATGGATGTAGATGTAGTGCATATAACTGTACATCTATGTATATGGACCTACATGTAGATGTAGTGCAAGTACATATGTACATGTACATGTAGACCACAGCTGATAATGCTTGATCAATAGCCTGCCCACTTGCCTGCTTCTTGTAGTAGTCCTTCAGTGCATTCTCGTACCCTTCCTCTAGCCGGGCAAACACAAGGTTCACCTCTGTAGTCCACCAGATCTGCGTCCCAGCCAGGGCCACCTGGGCTGGGGGCTTGAATATCCACTGGTCCCTGGGCATCTCCTCGTATGTCACCACAGCCTCCACAAACTCCCTACGGATGGTCTCCTGCATGTTTTCCAACAGCTGGCTGAGCCAGTTCTCCACCTGCCCGACACACATGAGGGGCGTGGCCAGGGTGACAAACTCCCCTTCCTTGCTGTACATTGCCGTGGCTTCCTTGGTAGGCTTGCCAGAAGCATCATCTGTGAACTTGAGTTTGGCCATGCTGTCAAAGAGCTTAGCCAAGTGTTTGGCCACCTGTGAGGAAACACATGCACATACATTGTATGTGTAAGCAGCAGAAATATACATGTAGTGATCCATCCACATATAAATGTGTAGTCCACTTGAAGAAAAACCAAAGGCTCCCCACACATACACAATGTCATATATGTACATGTTTGAAAGACTGTCACTGGGTGAAAGATTATTGCTCAGTGGTAAGGGAAACTATATGTATGATTACACGTTAATACACAGTTTGGTGAGGCTTTGTGATAAATACCCCATGAGATATGCCTATGATGTGTGTCAATACTCTACATGTACAACTTTAGGTCAGAAGTCAGGCTACCAATGAGAAGTCAAATCCTTTAGCTAAGCACATCACTTCACTACACACACATATATAATTATATGTATATGCGCTACTATTGGAATCACACGCTTTAAGTTGGAGGGGGGGGGGGGGGGATGGAGAAGGTAAACAGATACCATCCTAAAAATTCTTCTAGGAAGACAGGGCTTCCGTACCACACAAAGCCATGCCTTTAACCATAGCCATTGTAGATACTAATATGATTACTAACTAACATTACAGCAATAGCAGGTATTGATCAACTACATGTATGCAGCTACATCACAGGCCATTCTGCCTTGGCATAGATACACATATATTACTTGCAAATACTTTGAAAAGCAAGAATACTCCTAAGTAGCTCTAAAATTTGGGGGAAGGAGAGGGGGGAATGAAAGAGGGTGTCCAACCTCCTCCCACCCAATCTCCTTGATGTACATCTACATTTAAGTTACAAATGAAGTGAGTACATTGTATTAAGAGCATTAGTACAGGGTATGTACATTAGGCAGCAGGACCCACCTCCACTGGCTGGTTCCCTTTGGAGAGGATGTCCAGGAGGTCGGCAGAGGATATGAAGTAGAATCTTGGGAAGGCCAGCCTCTTGGTCTCAAGGTAGTCAGAGAGAGCCTTCTCACACACAGATAGCCTGTTAGGACATAATTTGTGCAATGTTATGGTAGTCACATGCACATGTACTTGCATGTACCTGACATGTGTATAACTACAAGTGCAGGGTGCTACATGTACATGTGACTACACATATACATGCACACAGCAACTGCTTCGTGTGCAAGCAATACATAGAATGCTGTATGTGTGAGGGCTGCATGTGACCACATGGAGGGCTGCATGTGACCACATGGAGGGCTGCATGTTAAGTAGTACAGGTGACTGCACATGGTTGTACCGTTTTTGCAGGTCTTCCAGTTGGTTATACAACCCTTCTCTGTTGCAGGCAAGGACAACATTTAAGTTTAATCCCACCTCCTTCAGCAGGCCCTAAGATGACAGAAGAGACAGTACTTAGTACATGTAAGCAAGTGTAGAGAGTAAACAATGTTCAACTACTATGGGCACACTGTATATGACGATAGCCTTGGCACTGAGGAGTGCAAAACATGTGTGCTGATGCCAGTGTGCAAGTGTTAGATATATGTATCATGCACACTCACATGTCCCCAAATAATAAATACACACAAATCAAACTACATGTACATGCACCTGTAAACACATGTGGACACAAATCAATGCACAGTGTTTCGCAAATGAGTGGCTAGCACACAACAGACCTTGAAGTCAGAATCAATGGTGTCAAACTGCTTAGAGTGGTCAGGTAGCTGGGCCCTGATGTCCTCAGAGCCGATGAAGATGCTCTCCAAATGGGACCATGTCCTCTGCACCTCAAACCAGATGTGGATGACAGAGTCAGAGGTGGCCAGCTTCTTCTGCCAACTGGAGACCTGTTCCAGGAAGTATCCCACAAACTTGGAGGTCATCATGTTCTGTAGTTGGACCTGATGAGAGAGTTGTGCTAGTACTTATGCACAATGCAGGCATCATGTACATGTACATTCAATGTGTACATTGTACATGTACATATAGAATAACTAAAGTTACTTTGATTGCATTATGTGTAGCCATGATGATGAAGGCACAGATTTTTAAAAATGCAACTGATAATTCTCAACACCCTGCATGTGTATGCACAATCTAGCAGAGAAGCACACAGCAAATGTGCTGCACACATTACACTAACCTGGTTCTCCTCCAGGGTTTCTATCAGCTCTTCATTAGACTTGAGAAGGTTGCTCCCTGTCCGAAGGTGGGGTTCAGTCTCAAACTGCATCTGTGACCACGTGACCTCCAGCTCTTTCAGGGTCTTCTCCATGCTCAGCTCCTTGGTGGCCTTGTCTACAATGTTGCGCACCTCATCCTCAAAGTTGTGCAGGTTCAGGGCCAGCAGGTCTGCCAGGTTGGTTTTGTCGGACATGACAAACTTGACCTGGACGGCAAGGGAAGAAGGTCATGGGTCAATGTGACATCATGATTGCACCTGCATTGTGTATTCAATTGTAAAGTACAAGTACATAAACAAAATGAGTGTCTGCCATTTGAGGTCTGTTATACACTTTTATGTACAGGGTCTCTCACAATCTTTGCAAACACTCGGACTCAAGTGGAAGAATACATGTATACGTAGATGTAGTTCGTAATGTGATTGGTTTCATTCTGTATACAAGTACAATATATACAATGTATAAAGCACACATGCGTACATGCATGTGCACCTTACATGTATAGCATGGGAATGGCTTAACCTCTACATTACAAACTTTTAGGCTTCGTGTCAACTACATGTAGCATAGACTAATGTCATGTGAACTAATAGGCATCTACAGGCAGTACACTAAGGGCAATAGCCATGTTTGTAGTACAGCATGTACATGCATGCTTCAACAATAGCCCTACCTTTGTGGCCTGCATGAGCTGGTCCCAGTGCCTCTCCCTGATGGCCGGGTTCTGCAGCTCACCCACTGCCTTGAGGGAGGTCACCATGTTCTTGACCATGGAGTCCATCCCTGTGAACACGTCCCACGCCCTCATCTCCTTGTCCAGTGTTCGAATGTCCTTGACAAACTTCTTGCAGTCTGTGTCCATCTGCTCCACGTTGATGTCCTTCCACAGGGTGGTCTTCCAGTCATTGAAGCTGCTGCTCACCAGTTGGACCATGTCCCAGAGGGTCTTCAGCATCCCCACCTCCTTCCTGCAGGCCTTGAGCTGCTTGAACTCTGGGACCGTCAGCTCAAAGAGACCAGCTGCCTCCTGCAGTTCAGCCATCACCTTCTCCATCTCCTTGATGTCTTTGTGGCTCTAGAGGGGGAGGAGGGAGGGGAGGAGGGAGGGGAGGAGGGAGGGAGGAGGGAGGGAGGAGGGAGGGAGGAGGGAGGGGAGGAGGGAGGGGAGGAGGGAGGGAGGAGGAAGGGGAGGAGGGAGGGAGGAGGGAGGGGAGGAGGGAGGGAGGAGGGAGGGGAGGAGGGAGGGGAGGAGGGAGGGGAAGAGTGAGGAGAGGAGGGAGGGGAGGAGGGAGGGGGATGATGGAGGAGGGAGGGGACGACGGAGGAGGGAGGAGGGGAGGAGGGGGAGGAGGGAGGGGAGGAGGGAGGGGAGGAGGGAGGGGAGGAGGGAGGGGAGGAGGGAGGGAAGAGTGAGGGGAGGAGGGAGGGGAGGAGGGAGGGGAGGAGGGAGGGGAGGAGGAAGGGGAGGAGGGAGGGGAGGAGGGAGGGGAGGAGGGAGGGGAGGAGGGAGGGGAGGAGGGAGGGGGATGATGGAGGAGGGAGGGACGACAGAGGAGGGGGGAAGAAGAGGGAGGGGAAAGGAGGGGAGAAGAGGGAAGGGGAGAGATGAGGAGGAAGGAATTAAAGGGGCGGAAAAGAGGGGAGGGAAATGAAAGGGAGGGTACAGTGGTTTTTAAGGGCCATGCAAATATCGTGCAATCTTCAATTGTGGATACCAAGATGGATGCATAAATACATGTATATTAATAGATCTTTGACACACCTTGTCCACTCTGACATAAGGCATGGATGCATCAAACTGGAATGGAGCTGTCACTCTGAACTTCTCCCTAAATTCATGTTGCTTCACCTGGGGTGTAATGGTTGGGGAAGAGCATGGAGGATGTCACTCCACACCAGCACACAGGCACAGTGCAAAGCTTACATCGAAAGTGGCAAGCTTCCTTTTAAGTACATTGCACTCATTGATTTGAAGTGGGGCCACATTCTGCTTCATGACAGCTGCTAGCTTCTTCACATTGTTCCATTGCTCTGGAAGTTGCTATGAAGGAAAGGAGATCGAAGGTAGGAGAAATGGAGGGAAGGAAAGATAGAGGAAAAGAGAAGACGAAAGAGAAGGTTACAAGAAAGAGTGAAGGAGAGAAGATGGCTGTTATTTAAGGACATTACCTCACAGCAACATCTTGTACATGTATGTATACCACTTGTACATGTGTACATGTACATGTACATGTACGAATTCTGAAGAAAACTAATATCTTTTCTGTGACAGCTATTCTGCCTCCATCCCTACTGACCCCCTCCATTCCCCTCCCTCCATCATTATTATAATAACCCCTGCCTCTCAATTCCGACTGTCCCCTCTAGCAATATTGTATTCCTCCAACCTTACTGTAACTCCTCCCAGTACTATAGTAACCCATCCTAGGGGTTGGTCAATCCCCCCCCCCCCCCCCCCCCCCCCCCAAACACACACGTGTACACATTTGACACTAGAGTTCTGCTTCACTGGATACTTTTTACTGTTTTCACTTTTAAAAAACAGATGAATATTATACCACATACATGTACCTGTGTGGTTATTCAAAAAATGATTCATTAAATGGGTTGAAAATTATTGAAGGTTCCACTGTTCTAGTTATTGATCTCCCTCATGTGTGCATATGTGTGTGTGTGTGTGTGTACCATGACTCACTATCATCTGTTGGTCAGTGTCCTCAGGGAGTGGCTGTCCATATGACTTGAGCAGCTCTATCGTCTGCTTGAGGGGCTCAAACATTTTGTCAGTCTCCTCCTGACGCTCCTTCACAGCAAAGAGGTGACCCATGACATCCACCAGGGCTTTATAGTCCCCTTCAGGGATGTTCTTTGAGAGCCCACCTATGGTCACCTTCACAAACGATGCCAGGTCATTGAGACTATATGGAGGTAAAGTGCAATAATTGGAGAAGAGGCATTGATTGAAGAAAGTGTACCAAACACTTCATTATCCCCACACCCGTCATCGCCATTAGAAATAAATGTGCACATCGTCATGTGGAAGATTAGGTTATTTCCCCTATCTGTACATGTACATGTATACAAGCAAACCAAATGTACAATTACATGTAAGAAAGAAGCATTACAAAGTACATGTGCATGTACCTGTGGGTCACATGATTCAACAGGTGCTGCTTGAACATGAGACTCCACCTCTTCACAGTGTTGAGGAGGGCTTGCTTGAAAGGTCTAGCATCAATCCTAAACCACATGTCGAATACTTTGGTGTCCTACAAAAGCAATAGCCACAGACAAATACATAATACGGGTGTCCACAAAAGAACATAACACTTTAAAATGAATATACATGTACATGTACATGTACAGTAATTCCTTAAATGGATTATCAATATGAATGAATTTAAAAATGTACAATGACTATTAAAATTTGATTGCCTTAGATAATCAAATGTATACCTTAATTTGAGATAATAATGTACTGCAAATTTTAATTGATGGAGAGAATTATAAACTACAGAATAACGTGAATGGAAGCTTGATGAAATGCTATTAGCGTTTTTACTTGTTAATATTCAAAACACCTAATTAAACTTGAAACATATGAAGACCACTGCTATTTAATTGAACTTTGTTTTAATAGCTCACTATCACTTATTTAAAAATGGTGTTTCCTACTTTATTTAATAATGGACTAATAACATATGCTTATTAAAATTAGTCATCAAACAACAGCTTCAATCTTAATAATTTAAAGCAAATTATGATCTTAACCGATTATACGCTAAATTTAATTTGCGCACGCGTACATACGTAACGCGGAATTGTTTTCAACAAATAATCATTTTTTGAGGTGTGGTTATGGTAGTTATTGCAGCAGCTGAACGGAGCGACTTTTGTATGGACGACCTTTGTTTTTTGGAATGCTGACTGGATAAACTATCTTCCCTTGCGTATGGATGGGCGCGATCTACTCATGTTCGAGCGTGCGATGGTGAAAAACGAATCTGAACGTAACGCTACCTCGTCTCTTAGTGTTTGAGGTACGTTGTAAACATATGCGATGTCTTTGTTGGGTAGAATGACGACTTTCTTCAGTGAATATAGGCTATTTAGAGAGGGGGGGAGGTTGTTGCAAACACAGCCATATATTCTATTTATAGCCCGTCCGCTTGTATCTTCCTGATCGTTAGCTATTTTAGCTATAAACTTACACATGTATTGTTTGTTTGTTTGGTACTTTTGTGGCATGATAAAAGTATATCTATTTGCTGTACGTGTCAGCTACATGTATTCACACTCTCTTCATACAGTGGCACCACTATGCACCCACACTATCACCTGCCCACACACTCCTTTTCACACTCCCCTTGTCACCCATTTGCCTTGTACACACACCACCCAATGCTCGCACTCCATAATGACACACCCTTTCTAGACATATCTTTGTCACACCCTCCCCCTTGTACACACCCACTGTAATACATCCATTCCACATCTACCACCCTGCAGTCCCCTCACAGCATGTATTCCACTTGTTAGCACCCTGTGTGAACTCTGGCACACTACAGCACCTACACATAGTTATGTGAAGGTGTGGAACCCTTGCACACACACACTTCATTGACTCTTCTATCATGTGCATGCACATCGCTTGTCATATACACCTTTGTACACACCACCCATTGTGCACTCTATCACTCCAACTCCTTGTCATACTCACACTCCACAGCACACCCACCTGCCAATTGCAATCCCCTTGTGAGGGAGTGTGTAGTGTGTAGGAATCTGTAGTGTGTGAGGGTGTGTAGAGGGTGTGTGAGGGAGTGTACAAAGGTATAACGTGTTTACAAGTGGTGTGTGTACAAGGGGTGTGTGTGAGGGAGTGTGTACAAGGTGTAGTGTGTTTGCAAGTGGTGTGTGTAGAGAGGGTGTTTCCGAGGGGTGTGTGAGGGTGTGTGTAGTGGGTCTGTGAGGGAATGTGTAGTGTGTGTGAGGGTGTGTGAGGGAGCGTGTACAAAGGTACAGTGTGTTTACAAGTGGTGTGTGAGGGAGTGTGTGTACAATGGGTGTGTGTATAGAGGATTTTCCAAGGGGTGTGTGAGGGAGTGTGTAGTGTGTGGGAGGATGTGTGTAGAGGGTGTGGTGTGTACAAGGGGTGCGAGAGGTGTGCATAGAGTATAGTAAAGTGGGTGGTGTGCATTGCAATGTGTAGAATGGCAAGAGTGTGACAAGGAGATTTATGTGTGTAGATTAGATGTGTGTGTAGGGAGTGTGTGCAGTGGGTGGATGTGTACAAGGGGTGTGTGGGGTAGGCATGCTGTGCACCCTCTACACAATACCCCTTATGTATACACTCAGAAACACCCTCTCTACACACCCCTTGTACATACGTATACTCCCTCACACAACCTTGTACACACCATCCATTGCACTCTTTATCAATCCAACTCCTTGTCATACTCACACTCCACTGCACACCCACCTGCCAATAGCAATCCGGTCACTGCATGTACACATCCACCCACTGCACACACTCCCTTATCACACACATCTAATCTACACACATAAATCTTCTTGTCACACTCTTGCCATTCTACACAGTGCAATGCACAGCACCCATACTCCTCACACACCTACCCTCTTCACACACCTCTTGTAAACACACTACACCTTGTACACACTCCCTCACACCATCCCTTACACACCCTCTACACACACCCTCTCTATACAAACTCCCTCACATATTCCTTGTACACACACTCCCTCACATACTCCTTGTACACACACTCCCTCACACAGACCCCTTGTACACACACTCCCTCACACACACCCCTTGTACACACACTCCCTCACACACACCCCTTGTACACACACTCCCTCACACACACCCCTTGTACACACACTCCCTCACACACACCCCTTGTACACACACTCCCTCACACACACCCCTTGTACACACACTCCCTCACACACACACCCCTTGTACACACACTCCCTCACACACACCCCTTGTACACACTCCCTCACACACACCCCTTGTACACACACTCCCTCACACACCCCTTGTACACACACTCCCTCACACACACCCCTTGTACACACACTCCCTCACACACACCCCTTGTACACACTCCCTCACACACACCCCTTGTACACACTCCCTCTCACACACCCCTTGTACACACTCCCTCACACACACCCCTTGTACACACACTCCTCACACACACCCCTTGTACACACACTCCCTCACACACACACCCTCACACACACCCCTGGTACACACTCCCTCACACACACCCCTTGTACACACTCCCTCACACACACCCCTTGTACACACACTCCCTCACACACACCCCTTGTACACACTCCCTCTCACACACCCCTTGTACACACACTCCCTCACACACACCCCTTGTACACACACTCCCTCACACACACCCCTTGTACACACACTCCCTCACACACACCCCTTGTACACACACTCCCTCACACACACCCCTTGTACACACTCCCTCACACACACCCCTTGTACGCACACTCCCTCACACACCCCTTGTACACACACTCCCTCACACACCCCTTGTACACACACTCCCTCACACACACCCCTTGTACACACACTCCCTCACACACACCCCTTGTACACACTCCCTCACACACACCCCTTGTACACACTCCCTCTCACACACCCCTTGTACACACACTCCCTCACACACACCCCTTGTACACACACTCCTCACACACACCCCTTGTACACACACTCCCTCACACACACACCCTCACACACACCCCTTGTACACACTCCCTCACACACACCCCTTGTACACACTCCCTCACACACACCCCTTGTACACACACTCCCTCACACACACCCCTTGTACACACTCCCTCTCACACACCCCTTGTACACACACTCCCTCACACACACCCCTTGTACACACACTCCCTCACACACACCCCTTGTACACACACTCCCTCGCACACACCACTTGTAAACACACTACACCTTGTAGTGTACACACACTCCCTTACACGCACCCCTTGTACACTCTCTACACACATCCCTTGTACATACCCACACCCTCTCTATATATACCCCTTGTTCATACCACCTTTTGTACACACAATCCCTCACACACATACTGAGTGTACATAGCATTTTTTTTGTGTTGACAATTAGCCTTAACCTTTCATGTTAGATAAACACATAGTCATGTACTCATATACACTACATTGCAGAGACTGCCATTGTGTGTCCTTTCTGCAGATCAACACGTTCATCAAGCTCGTCAGGCTCGATACAAAAGCTCTCCAGGACATCGTCATCCTTATCTAAAAGTTTCCAAGACCTCCATCCTGCGCAAGCGCTTTGTCATTCTCTATCAAATTATATTATCATTGGAATATTATTCATTGCATTCGTTGTTTACTTTGTCCACAGTTTAGCAAGAAACCCACAATAGCAAGCCCACTCGTTCGACAATAAAATGAACAGTATAGGGACTGGTGAATACCGCTTTGCAAGTTTCAGAACCGAACGAACCACCGACTGTGGACGGCGCTTCTTGTACCGTAGTGTATACAGCTGGACTCAAATTTGAGTCTACCGCGTTTTACGCGTAATAATTATTGGACTCAAATTTGAGTCTTCCGCGTATAATCGGTTAAATGTAAATATCTCGCTACTGAACATGTAACTTGAAATCAATGTTGTTCCACTGCATATTCATACCTTATGCTATTTATAAGAAAATATTAATATCAATCATCTCTAACCTTGATCTAGAAAATTTTTGATAGAGGGCTTTGAATATGATGATGTATGAGGGTTTTGATAAAATTACTAAACCACTTACAATAATTTAAATCTAATAATAACAACTGTAATGTATATTAATGAAATCAAGGGGTTAATTAATTCCAATCCTGATTTTAAAATGTTGAGTTCTTTTGTGGACACCACAAGCATGTTCCGTTACACATAATATCCCTGGCAAAATGCAATTACATATGCAAATAGATCAAATGACATACACATGTATGAATTATGACCCAGAGATGAAATGGTGCAATCAGTTTTTCCCCATAAACCCAATACTTTAATACCCACACACCCACACTAACCACACACAAAAAGCCTGCTGTAGTTACACGTAACAAAAACCCATCTCCTCCCTCATCCAAAAAAAATTGCTGCCTTACCCATCTCAACAGAGAACCCTAGCCAGTCAACTCAAACAACTCTACCTACCCGCAGACCTTCTCACATCACACACCTCAAACAGCCTCACACAAGGTGAAATGTTGGATTTTAAAATGAATTTACTATTAATCAAATGTGGTATGAATGTGTTAGTAGTAAATAGTATGGTGTAACTGTATGTGACATTTCCACTATAGTAAAGGAGAGCTTCACATTTACTATAACAATGTACATGTACCACATTTGATTATTAAATTCACTGCAAAGCCTAGTGTCACCTGAAACAGCCTCCTCACCTCAAACAGTTCCACCTCCCCATGGACCTTCTCGTACTTGTCCACCTGTTCCTTGAACTGAGTCAGAGCAGGTGGTGTCTTGGGTACCCCCGCCTCCCCTGCAGCCTCTATTTCCTCTGGCGTAGGGATGTGCCCATAGAGCAGGAACTGCCTCAGGAACTCCTCCCTGTCGTCCACCCAGAGATAGGTGTAGCCACTGAAAGTGCTGCAATACTTGGTAGCCTGTTCCACCACAAGCGTGGCACAGTTCAGTATCTCCTCCTTCTTGTCTGAGAGGTCTACAATCTCCTCCATGTCCTTCACATAGTCAGTGGCCTCCAGGTGGCTAGCCACGCGAGGCACCAGGGAGGCAAAGTTGAACATGTCCTCCACCACACCTTCCACGAGGGAAAGAAACCCATCGGGCGAGTCTGGCTTCATGCTAGGTTGAAACACCACCTCGGGAGCCTGTAGCTCCAGCTTGGCCTCCAGGAGGGGAAGAAGGGTGGTGGCACCTTTGTCCATGTTCTGCTGGATGTAGAGCAGGGAGCAGTTGACACAGTTGTAGAGTCCGTCCACCACCAGGTCATCCAGGTAGTCCAGGTAGTTCTCCCACACTGCCGAGCCTGGCTCCCCCTCAAAGTACTTCAGGTTCTCTGCCACCAGCTCTGTGATCTTCTGACCATCCAGCCTGACCTGGTCGTAGCGGGTCTTCATGGTAGCCTCCCGCTCCTGGAGGAGAGTTACAAAAAAAGTGTGCATGAATTCTATTGCATGTATGGTGTGTACATGTATACGTGTATGTATTTACACCTACATGTACATGTACATGTACATGCACACATGTACATGTACATGTACATGTAAGTTATACTTGTAGATTAGTGACATTAATTACAACATCTAAGTTATACAGTATGACCTGTACACATATGCACATGTAAGTGGGCTCACATTGCACATGGTCCTTGCAATGCATAACATTACATGTACATGTTGAGTGCCATACAGAGAGTAAAATGAAAGAATTGGGGTTCTTAATTTGAGCTGTGTCCCTGTATTCTGGTGTACAGTGCCACTGTGTGCTTAACAAAATTATGTTTCTCTATACATACACATACTTATACGTGTACATTGTACACTTAGACATGCTGGGATGTACATTTATAACATGCTACATCTACTTGATTCTGCTGTCAAACAACATATGTGGTCAATCACTACTTCTTCTAGACGTTATTACTCTGTACATTGTATATCCCCCTTCCCAGATTGTTTACAGTAAGACATTAATTTTTTTTTGGAAACACAGCACATACATGTATACATGTACATGTACATACACACACATGCATTCACACCAAAATGCTCCAACATGACCTCTCCCACTCTCTCTCCCACTCTCTCTTCTCCCTTCCCTCCTCACACATACAAATGTACATGTACACTCACCTCCAAATTGAGTAATGAGTCTTTCTTGCGCTGGTACAGTGGAGCCTCTGCCCATGTAGCCATGGTGGAGCTTATGGACTCCACGTTGACCTTGGACTTCCTCACCCGCTCCTCAAGATCCCTCACTTGGTCCCTAATGGACTCAATGTATTCCCACACCCCTAGGCAGAAGGGAAGGGTTACCTCACATCAAGGTTACATGTAGGTGTAATATTAGGAGCACTTACTATACACATGAATTAAAAATTGGAGGGGAATAATGAAAGGGGTTCGTAATAATGTTAATAGGTGACCCCATCACCTCTTTAGCCTTCGTCATATCTCCACCACCTTCAATGTCCATGTCTATATTTAGTTCTCTTATTTCTTTTGGCTGTTAGGCTTCATGCATCTGGATCCATGATGTTGTATGAGAATGTGCTCTTATGACTTTCTATATACCTGACAAATGCTCTAGATACTTTTCTACAGTTCAAACAGAAAGATGGACCTTGTTTAAAAACTGGAGTTTCAAACCCTGTAATTTGATTTGTGTAACCTTGCGAAGGTGACCACCGATCAAATACTGAAGTGTACATGTATGTACATGTGGATGATAGCACCACAACATGTACATGTACATGTATACAAAATGCTACTCTTACAACACTCTGTATTGTTGTACATGTGTACAGTGTGTGCTATGCATCTGGTGTAAGTGCTGTGTGTATCCCTACCAGCTGGTCTATCAATAGCAGGATTAATAACAGAACCCTAGCACATACCAGTAGAGGTCCAGTTCAGCTGTGATGTGGCTTTCTCCAGCTGCTCATTGATGGCCTTCAGCTTGCCCTCTATCAGTGGGTACTCCACATCCAGTATTGTGTCATTGATGCGGTTGTAGAGGACAACGGTCACATCTAGGTTCTGCAGAAACTTGCGAAACATGTCGCTCTGGGTGAAGACTGAATCAGCACTGGTGGGGATTGTTCGGCCTGCACTCTCCTGCTGGCGTAGGTACTTGACCTCCCTCAGCAGGGCCTCAAGCTACCACATGTGTGGGATAATATTCCCAGTGTAAAACAATTATGAGATTTTGGCAAAGACAAATGTGTAGCAATTTCAAATCAAAAGCAGACTTATACAAGCATCTACGTGTACATGTACCAATAGATGTTGAACCATGTATATCTACTTGTACATATGCACATACACGTATACATACTGCACATTATGTATAAGGAAATATCTATACATGTACATACAGAAATGCTAAAGCACAACATGCAGGGATGTACACGTAGGAGGAACAAAACCACATACAACTGTACACAAGTCCACGCATGAACCAATTGGATTCACCTGGGGGTCAAAGTTGACTGAAATCTTTTTGGTGTGTGGGTGCCTGACCAGTAATGGCTTATTGAGGTTGGCCTTGGCTATGTCATCCACCTCCTGTGTCCACTCAGAGTACACCTCACCTTCAAAGCTAACCACACAGAAGAGGAAAAGTTACGTTGGCTTTTAAAGCACATATTATTTGCACATACTTTCTTACTCAATGCTACATGTACATGCCTACATGTATTGGCTCTGTCATGCTGAAGGTATACAGTGTAGGTAAGCATACATTTCTACTCGACCTATACAACATGTCTGACACCATATATGCATACATTCCAACCATGCTGCGTGCAATAACATGCTGTGGATGGCCTTTCCAACACCACTCACTTGCTAATCAGCTGCATCATTTCATCATACTTGTTGTGAACTATCATGGCTTCTGCACTTTCCATGGTTCTGAGCATTTAGACAGGGGAGATGAAAGGAGGGTGTGGCATGGTAAAACCTGCAATCACATGCAACTCCATGGTAACGACCAGGGCTCACATGATAACAATGGCTTCATTGAAACAAAAAAGTAATGTTTTGGTGCCACATACAATAGTCACCCATAGTACCACTCCACTCAACCATAGCTTATACCAGTCTCCTAACCCAATGTCCACCACATCTGCCCACCTACCCCTCCCACCCCAATCCCACCTACCCCTCCCACCCCCATCCCAGCTACCTCTCCCACCCCCTATGCTCCACACCACCCAAAGTCCACCCCTCCCCCACTTACCCATGGTTCACCCCCCTGAGCTTCTCCATGTGGCCATTCACCCTCTCCCTCAGCTCCTGGGACCACTTCAGAAGTCCAGCAACAGAAGGCATGTTCTTGTTGATGGCCGGCCCAGCTGGTGTGTGCCTGAGGGCCAGCTGGTAGTCGTAGATCTTCTTGGCCTCATCCAGCTCCTCGCTGTACATGGAGACTAGGACTGGGTACTTGTACTGAAAGTCCTTGTGGATCAATGGGCGCTCCAGGAGACTCCCCATCATCTCCAGCAGCTACAGTGTGGGATTGTGCCATACAGTACATGTATGTACTTGTACATGCATGCATCAATTGGACATACACTCAAACTGTACATGTATATGTGCAAGTTATGGAAAGGTTATTGTGTGTGTGCATGTGTTGCACACTTGGCCTTATTACATGTACATACATGTACATGCACATGTGTACATGTGTATGTACATGTATTTGTATGTGTATGGAATTGTATGTGTCCATGTACATGTACATGTGTCTGCATGCATGTGTATGTGTCTATTTCTACACATTTTGTATTTCATACATCAAATGTTAGGGTCACACCCTTTAATAAGGGTGGCAGCCCATGCATATTGCCTTGCATAATTGCACTTTTAAGAGAAGATAAAATGGATGCACACTGACATGGTTGTGTATCCATGGCAATGGCATATAGGTGTATTTCAGGCTCACCTTGAACACAGACTCACAGCTCGGACAGTCATCAAAGGCCTGGCACATGATATAAGCCAGGCGCTGGTCCATGTCGGCAACCTTCTTCATGAATGCCTGGTGATCAGTAATGAACGTGGCATTGCCGATGTCTGTGGGGTCATCACTGCGCCCTGCAAAGGCCGTCATCAACTCCTGGAACTCTGCAAACATCTTCTGGACCATGTCGCTCAGCGCCTGTCCCTTGATGCCAGCAAACTCAACCTTCTCAAGCCGAAGGAAGGCAATCACAGTTTGGAAGTACTCCTGTTGTATAGTGTGAGCAGAACAGCAATGTCATGAATTTCATTGCAGCAATCCTATACATAGTGTGCATACTATAGGGGAAGTAACACGCATGTATACATGTATGTGTACATGTGCATGTAGCTGTGCAATTCACGATGTACAGTACTTAGTTCCGTCCATAAATACATGGTAGGCCAGACACTATGCTTTGCTCAATTGGATGCCTGGGTCCATTAGCCTGTGACTACAATAGCACATGTACATGTAGATAATTATAATTCTGTCAAAACTTTTTTTGTTGACAACACCATGCAAATTTTTCACATGAACTTCAACATGTGTATGCACATATGTGCAAATACACATGTACATGTACATGTATAACGTGATCTCACCTCAATCAATCTCAGCTGGGCAATCATTTTGTCAAGCCTTGAAAACACAAGATGTGGCTGGAATTCCCACAATACTACTGGTTTGTCACCAAAGTACTGGGCAAGCCGTCCCTTCCTATCGTGGTAGGTTGACTTGTAGCACTGGAGCACACGGAATGCATCACGAAGCTTCTCCAGCCCCTCATCTGCATCCATGCGCAAGATTTCCTCAGAGACAAAAGTATGGGTCTGAAAGAGACACACTGTAATGTGAAGTTACATGTAGCTCATAATACATACAGGCTATAAGGACAGGTTATGAGGACAGGTTATGAGGACAGGTTATGAGGACAGGTTATGAGGACAGGTTATGAGGACAGGTTATGAGGACAGGTTATGAGGACAGGTTATGAGGACAGGTTATGAGGACAGGTTATGAGGACAGGCTATAAGGACAGGTTATGAGGACAGGTTATGAGGACAGGTTATGAGGACAGGTTATGAGGACAGGCTATGAGGACAGGTTATGAGGACAGGTTATGAGGACAGGTTATGAGGACAGGTTATGAGGACAGGCTATGAGGACAGGCTATGAGGACAGGCTATGAGGACAGGCTATGAGGACAGGCTATGAGGATAGGCTAATTGCTCTTTACATTAATGTACATGTACATCCATATTGTGGTATACAAGAGCTGATATATTGAACACTTCACCTTGGCTTGGAGCAACATTGCCAAAGCTGCAAGACATGAACATTTTGATCCACAGTATACATGTACACAAGTATAAGGTACATGTACACTGCATGCTGGGATACATGTTATATAATGTAAAACAAGAACTTATGAAATGGAGGGGTCTAAGAACAAAAGTACCACAAGCTTACCAGCTGCACCATCATGTTGGAGACCTCCTGCAGCAGCACCACCAGCCTGGAGGGCTGCCTGTAGTGTTGGGAATTGGCCCACACCAAGCACACACAGTGGAAGAAGGGATGCATCTTCTGGGGCAGGTCTTTGAAGTCGCCCTCTTCCATCTCCTCAATGTGTCGTCTGAGGGGCTTGAGGTGTATGCTGATGTCCCTGGCTTCATCCTGGGCCTCCACAACACTCATGACCATGGCCTTGTAAGCAGGGAAGTAACTGCTCACTGACTTCTCCAGCAAACTGCTCATCTTGAGGACCTTCTCACTGTAGAGCTGTGGTGAAAGGGGAGGAGAGGAGGTGGTACATGTAAGATGAAATGAGTAGGAGGGAGGAGAGAGGGAAGGAGGAAGGAGAGGGAAGGGAGAAGGAAAGAGGGAGGAGTAACATGTGCATTACCTAACAAAATACAATCTTTCTCTGCAGTTACAAACATGGAGCTATTTGATTTTATCTCGATCTGTTAGGATTAACCATAGCCCTCAGCAAATACATGCTGCCCTCTAAAGCTAGGTACATGTGCATGTTTCCATAACGACCCATGATATATGCAGTACCTGATCAAGAATGGACTCCAGATCAGCACGTCTTGCCTTCCAGAAATCAATTTCCACCAATGGCCCTGGAGTCTTGCCTTCAAGCAATGGCTGAGCTGAGCTTTTGCTAAGCACCTCTCTGATCTGGTGTGACCACTCTATCACAACTGATTCCACAGCATGAATGAGTCCTTTGTCAAATGTGCTCCCCCTAAGAAGGGTGAATACATTACTACTGCATACTGTATTGTATGGTTTAATGCAATGCAGTAGCTTGTGAATTGAGAGGAGGGAAATGAAGATACAGGGAGGAGGAGGAAGAGAAGGGAGGATAGGGAAGGAGGGAGGAGAGAGAAAAGTAGGGAGAAGAAGGGGAGATGAGGAAAGAGAGGAGGACGGAGGGAAAATAGTAAGAATGCAGGGAGGAAGATGGGGGGAGGAACGTTATAGGATACTTACATTGCCTGCGCGTCTGCTGCTTTGACCATGCTGTCAGCCTGGGGTGGGAGGGGCAAGAGAGTCTTGCCTCTAACCTGGCCAGTGAAAACCAGAACGTCTCCCTTCAGGCCTCCCATGTGCTGCATCAGGTCCTGTGATACCACTTTGGGCCACTGGCTTCGATTCTTTTGATTTGCAACAATAGGTACAAGCAGCTGCATAGTTTAGGGGGAAGCGGTAATAGGTGCGTTTATTAAGCAGACACACACGCAATAAATGTATGCGGGGAGCTACTGCTGACGGTAAAGTCATTTTTTAAAGCTTTTTAAAAAAAAACTGGTCGCGTACTAGTCTCGTACCCAGACCCACCATGACGTAAGCGTTTATCGCTTACAGTGTAAGCGATAAATGGTGGGTCTGGGTACGAGACTAGTCGCGTACAGTGTAAACCAAAAAAAAAAAAAGGAAAAGTACTAGTCCCCAGACCTAGTTACATTAAAAGGTTGTATCCTATGTACATGTAGAGGACCAAATAAGGGGCAAAGCAGCATGTAGTGCAACTCACAGATTCAACGATGGATGCTAGTTGATCCAGAGGCACGTGCGACATATCTCCAAATACCAACAGCGTCTTAATGTTCTCTTTCTTCACCGCATCTGCCTGCCTCTTTAAAAAGTACACTGCTTTAGTCTTTGCGGAATTTGGAAACTGCTTTGTTGGAGCGAGCAGGCCCTGTTGATTAGCACAGACGACGAGCAAACGTATCTCTGGCTTCTCGAGGAACTCGTGGATCAAGGTCACATTTTCTTCTAAGCCCATCATCTTAGCCCACTTGTCGGGCTTCTGTTTCATTGTCTTCAGTGTGTACTGCGAGAGTGCCTCTAAGCGGGGGTCCTCTGTCGACCCTCCTCCCGCTGCTTCTTCTCCTCCCCCACCTTCTCCTCCTTTCTCGTGATCACCTTCCTCAGGCATCACTGCATGCAGTCCTGTGTATAATAAAGTGATATCAAAATTACAGAGCATGTACTAGAGTAATGGAAGTGCAGGATATTTTTTCCAGGAATAATACATATACACAGATACAGTTAGTTTA
Source organism: Spongilla lacustris (assembly GCA_949361645.1). NCBI lineage: Eukaryota > Metazoa > Porifera > Demospongiae > Spongillida > Spongillidae > Spongilla > Spongilla lacustris. Next base: position 5,237,547 of record OX442423.1, on the reverse strand, counting down.
TTCTCCACCTGTGTTAACGTTGCACGTATGAATGCCTGGCATAATACCAACAGTTTATCACATTGTCGACGATAGCATTCCGTTATACATGGTATTAACTTGTTGTCTACACGAGCGTATGAATAATAAAAACACCTTCAGATCCGCCCCCCAAATCACTGCGCCGACCAAGAAACCCGCGCGTTTTCTATTGTACTATCCCAATGTGTATCCCAACTAGGTTATTGATAGTTACTTACCAATGGCCTGCGAATGATTGCACGCCTTCCACTGACTGCTCATACGCACACCCACGGGAATATCTGTATTCAACGTACCAAACCCCTTTTTGCCATGGCCAAAAGAAGTTGGTGCTAAAGTGCAAAATTTAAACTGCACTCGACGTAGAATGAAAACCACGCTGGCACTTTTTTTTCCTTTTTTTTTGTTGCTTTACAGCGATTTTCAGTAGATACGCCTTTTATATACACATTAATATTGCGGCCGCAATAACCATGCATGCAACGATGGAACGCTCCATTTACTGGTTGGATCAACTTACTTTAATTTCAGCTGTATATTGTAGCAACTTCACGAGGTAGAACAAGTTAACAACTCAGACAAAAGCTGTTACCAAAGTGACATGACGAATGGGCGGGATCGTTGTTGACATTCATTATCATACATGTTTAACAGTACAATTTATTACTGCACGTTTCTTACATACTTTTAGCGCGTTAGCTTATATGTATTATTAAGAGGAGCTCTTCGTACTACAGAACAAGAATACCTGGTGGAAAAGCAGATATCTGTACTGCATGTGACTTTGTACGCTGGATCATCATCCAGAGAATCCACTGTGTAAAAAGGGTTGTTATACTCGCCTGTATAACATTGTTATACAAGTAGTTATACAGTACCTGTTATAGATGATTTCGGTGAGAACCCGCGCGTCACGTGAGAGTCATGTGAAATTTTTTTGGAGGGCAAAACATTATTGAGACGTACGGTAAATCGTGATGGATCGGCAGATTTCAAGCGAAAGGAGCGTTACAAACAAAAACTGGAGTCGGTGGGACTGACACCAAGCGATGAACTTTTCATGAGGTGTAATGGTCGTCGTTTCAGCGATGGTATGTCGTTGTGGCAGCGTATAGAGTATGGCAATATATTTGGCTATTTTATCGATCGCCCGGGAACTTGAAGCCTACAACTAGTTTCAATCGGGCTCTGTTAGGACCGTGTTTGTGGTGTGTTTCGGCCAAGGCAACCAAAAGTGCAGACCAGGTCCACGAAGCGTGGATTAGGGCCTATTGCACGGTCATCTGGCTTGATCGTTGCCGACTGCACTAGCTTGCCAAGTTAAGCTTATTTTTAAAAGAATGCACGGTGTACATGTCTACAGACCTATCTGTAATCGATAAGCTAGGTCTATACATGTACATGTAGCAAGTAGGCTTATAGCAATCGATCGGCAACAGACATCTTTGTCCTCCGTCGTGTAGGCCTGTAGCTTTTGTAGGCTGTAGCCAAAGGCAAAGCAGGGCAGCATGACAGCACACATGCTCATCATCGTTGCTAAAACATAAGCAGATCCAGCTATGGGTGGCTACCGTATTCCAGACATGGGGGCTGCATCCCTATACCTCCCATACTGATGATTTCTGTCTCTGTTGCGAGTCCTGCGTGAACTAGCAAACGACCCTCTACAGCTGAAGCAGAGATAATATAAAGCACACCTCTCCTTTTCTTCTTTGCCCCGCTTTCGTCTGCCGCGCTTTCACTGCTGATCAAATACTTTCTCTTGCAAGCCGTCCTTGAAAGAGAATCGTGAAGAGACATAGCCACATCACTGGGTTCGTCAACAGGCTTGCCTACAATAAAAACAAATGACTCCCTCACTCAACTGTGACTTCCACACTTCTAACTAACATGACACAAAATGGTCGCCACAGATTCGTAGTCTCGTACCCAGACCCAAATGTACGTAACGATGATTATCGCTTACAGTATAACATCACGTACAGAGGGTCTGGGAATGAAGTCGTGGGAAATGGTTCTATGTTACCTGAATTTGGTCGAACCAATCAAATTGCAGCGATTTGTGACGTATACATTCCAACGCTACGGCCCATCAGCTAATTGCATTTCTAGCATGCCAATCGCAAAACCACACCCAAAGTGTGATCGGAAGGTATTTCCAAGTCAGCGTTAGACCTAGATGGTTTTATGGCTCTTGCGTCAGAAAGACTACAGTAGGTTACTTAACTCTTTGCCGAAGCCAGCATAAGCCTAGAAGGCATTTTCCGCGCGTGGTTTAGCGGTGCTGTCTCTTTGTCTCATCCACTGTACCCTCCTTACTCCTTGGACCAAGCTCTTACCTCTACGATTGGTAGGTCTAGGCTGGCCACCTGACGATACTTGCCATCTTTGGCCGAAGCCACAAATTGTACTTGCGGGGTGCGCTCTTATTAGAAGATGCCCTTCCAGATGCCCTTCCAGACGGCTGGACTTTGCGATCGGGTGATAGGGGCTCAGAGGTTGGCCTCGGGATGGCCACTAAAAGCGAGGAATCCCCTATGCGGATTAGGGCTTAGCACGAGAAACAGTACCCAGTGTTCTAGGATTTTTTCACAAAACCACCGACGTCGGACGGGGCCGACTAGACCTGGCACACTGCCCAAGTATTAAACCCTAACTTAATACGGTGAGTAACCCTTAGCCTAAGTCTCCACAATTTGCGACCACCCGCATAGGTCATAATTGATTTCGTGACGCAGCGGAACATTTGTGACGACATAAAAGTTATGTAATTCTCAACATTCCAACGACATTCCAAGAACCATTTCCCACGACTTCATTCCCAGACCCTCTGTACGTGATGTTATACTGTAAGCGATAATCATCGTTACGTACATTTGGGTCTGGGTACGAGACTAACAGATTCGCGAGTACTTCGAAGGCTGCCAATCCTCTCTACGGACCGCTTGAATCCACCTTCGTAGTCTGCCTTCATTTTTGAATGGAAACCAATAGAAACCTAGGCCCAAACGCTGACCACCACGATTTCTACAGCCAAAAGCACAACACCTCCATACAATTTCACGTATACCTTGCCCTCCACGTCAATTATTCATCGTTTTAGGTCACGCGTCTCCAGGGAAACGACTTCGCACCGAAATCATCTATACACATTGCGTATAATTGTGTATAACTGTGTATAATAGCAGTGTGTGCTAATCAAAAAACCACAATTGTTATACACATTTTGTATAACTGTGTATAACTATGCTAATTACATTCTACCGATCCGAGGGCGTAATTCGTTGCACATATGCACACAATATATACTAGCTATGATTAATAATAGGCTACTAATTCTAAAAGATGTATTATCGATGAGTTCGGTCGAAGCACCGCAGAGCTGCCTATAATTTGATTATGCATTTGATGATTCGCAAATGCGAGAATATTAATGTTAATGTATTATGGTACCCACGCATGTGGTGTGTGTGTGTCACTGTGTGTGTGTGTGTGTGGTGTGTGTGTGTGTGTGTGTGTGTGTGTGTGTGTGTGTGTGTGTGTGTGTGTGTGTGTGTGTGTGTGTGTGTGTCACTGTGTGTGTGTGTGTGGGGGGGCGCTATTATACAGGCCCCACCAGCCATGAAATAGCCACCCCACCCAGGGGCGGCGGAAGCTATTTAGCGTTAGTCCCGCCAGCTAGGGAAGGGGGGGGGGGGGGGGGGGGGGGGGGGGGGGTGCTGACCGCTTTCGGCCGATTCAATCAGTGGAGTGTCCGCTTTCGGCCGTAAGGCCACACTGCCGGAGATATTATGATCAGTCACACGGTACAAATAGAAAACAGTGCCTGGATTTTTTATTTTTTGTTGTTGTGTGCCTTTAACATTGGTCCCGCAGCCGCGGTACCTGCGGTACCTGTTCCGCCGCCCCTGCGGCACCACTGAAAATATCACAAAACGGTTCGGTCACTACATATGCGGTATGCTTCGGATCGAATTACCGCTTGCCTCTGTGACGCTCTAAACACCACGTGTGCGAGCGAAAATATTTCACGGGTGCAGCGCTGTCAGTGAAACCGTGAAATCATGCAGGCCGGAAAAAAAGGTAACCATGTCGTTGTAATTTGGTTGTTTGGGAAACTCGCACCGTATGTAGGCCGAACTATATTTAATAGGCCTATTAGACTCCTCTACTGTGCAGTACATGTACGTAATAAATCATATTGCTTTTTGCTGAAATGACTTGTACCCTTTAATACATAGATCTAAACCTGGCCCATACTAGTAAACTCCTCAGCCCCGTAACCTGCTAGAAACGTTAACGTACAGCCATTCACAAGGCCGTGTATACTATAGGCCTAGGCCTAATAAGAGCGCACTTCGCGCATACAGCGTGGCTTCAGGCTAAGGTTTTTATTTTGTTTTAAAAGCGTGCTTAATTAAGCAGTAATCCCACATTATACTTCAGCGGATGGCCGATGCACGGATTAGTCACAGACCTGCCAACTCGCACGATTTGATCGTGAGACCATAGATAGTATAGTACACAGCCAGAAGTTTTTTCTTGTCTCAAACCTGTACCCAATGTTGAATCAGATTGTTTACCAGACCCTTGTAGACTTGGTGAAAACCTTTGGTTCAGATATGATGGAGTAAAATTGATTCAGATCATATTACCAGAGTATTACCAAATCTCACTATCAATCTGAAATATGGCTGTGTATACAGTCTGAAATACAGCTGAATCAACGCGGTATCCGATAAAGACCAGAACGCATTTACTATGTTTACCGCGTTCGCAGCCCTAAATGTATTTTTATTCCCAGTTCGATTCGCAATAGATTACAAACAAAAACAATACAATACTCGTACAAACATTATACAGAGTACATCATATTACTACAATCATGCTTGAAGTGCAGAGTCTTTTCTTTGGTGAGTTTCCGTTCAATCTTTCTGAGTGAATCTCTCTCTTCAAATGTGCAATCTGTGCAATTGCGAACAAGGGCTTGGCCTGCTTATAATCCACAGTAGAAATATTCTTGGTTAAAGACACCAACGGACAGTCATAATCGTTCAACATTTAAGATACAGTTCTCACAGCCTTGCATCAGACAACGTTTGCCCGGAATGTTGTAACTGGTATGCAGCCAAGAACAAGTACCTATATACTGGATATAAAAACACGTATCACATTAGCATTCAGGGAGGCATAAGTTACAGTAAGTGTGTACCCCCATAGCAAGATATTGGGCTATTGAACCTTTTCAACAATAAGCAAGGCCCCACCACCCCAATTTTTTTTTGGGTGTATTCAGATGTTCTGTATACTGTGTTCTTTGGTGCTCCAACTTTACAGTACGAACACATTGTTCTATAGTTTGAAGTACGTCACAAAACAGCATTAGGCCAACAGGAAGTTGGAAGATCACAATTTGGGAATTCCAAATGAACTTGAAAGCAGTTTCGGTTAAACTGGTGCATGTATTTACATGTGCATAAAGAAGACACAGATATGCTATAGACCTTCCCACAGTGGCAAATGCTTTCATTTATATTAAATGCTTGTATATATATATTTGAGCATTCACACAATTTAAGTGTCAGCCCTTGTTTGCTTGCAGGGGAGTTCAGGCACACAACAAATAAATAAGCTTGGTTTTTACCATGTGTGTTTACTTAAAGCTGAAAACTAAATTGAACAACACTGCAGAGCTTCCGTGCTACATTCCCCTCCCGCGCCCTCCCCCTGCTGATTCTTCATATATGTACACTCCTGGCATGGATATAATTAGTAGCCCCCCCAAATCTTTATTATTGACTAAGAGCATCCCCCTGCAATCGTACATGTGTAACACATATTAGACATTTACCTGACAACAGATGGTTGTAATAATATCTCCAGCATTTACCAGTTCTGAATCACATGCTATGATCCCAGCATAAACTGTTACATAATCTTCAGACAGGCAGTGAATGTTGACCCCTTGGTCATCCTGAAGCCCTTTGATAGTTGGATAGCGGTTGACAGGTTTGGGTATTTGAGGTTGTTTGGACCTAAGCTGTATGTAAATGTATCTGATATATGTACATATAGGTGTGCTCACTTTTCTTAGTTCTCCTGGACAATATATACTTCTGCCTGCATTAAGTTTTGCAATGGGAACATTATTGAAGAAATGCTGCATGAGATACATTCTCTTCAAAGCATCACCACACCTAAATATGAGAGAAACATGCAGTCATATACTGACACAAACATTATCCTTACATACCTTGAATCTCCAGAAGAAGGGATTTCACACAGATAATGAAGATACAGTACAGTAAAATGATGGCAAATATCATGACTTGGGGATAGTCGGTTGCTGTAAATATTCTGGGCTCTTTAAATGATTCACATCTATAAAAAATAGACAAGATTTGTGCAGTATGAAGACAACAGTGCAATCACACAAACACATACATGTACACAGACGGTATACATGTACACATACACATTGCATTGAATGTATATTGACATGCCGACCATTTGCTTGTCTTGGAAGCCTGGCCTAGAGTAGATACTAACTCTCAAACTTGCGCCACCTCTTAAGTACTTTTATTGCCACTTGTATCATCCAAGAAAAGAATCAGGGGTACCATCATAACCTTCTGCCCCACTGCCTAGGCCTTCCATGGATTTGACTGGATATATAGCAACATCTCCTGCAAGTAATTAATAATTTATTAACCTCACTGTATACATGTATATTAAGTCATCACCTGGTCATCAAATCTCTTGCTCTCCATCCCATTGCACCATGCAATTAGGAGGTAGGGCCAGTTTATACACAGAAACCAGAGGTACAATCAGCAGGGAATAATTTACTTTTTAAAATTGCGTAGCAATTTTGCTACGCAAAATCGAAGTTGATTAGCAACTCGGTTCAGTTGCATAGCAATTTTTTCCCCTCCGAAATGTGCGATGATTTATCATTTGAACACAAAGCAGAGCTATCCCACGCACATGCCTGCCCCCTTCCCAAAATGAGGCCACCATCACATTTAAAAGTTTCAACATTTGTAAAATTTAATCTATACATGTATGTAAAATACTAATATAATAATATTATTTATAAATATAAAACAGCATTGTAAAACATAGCCATGATAACTCTTCCTGAACACATGATCAACCTAAGATAGAGTAGAGCGGTGCTGTATCATCGAACCCAAGTCCACTTCTCCATGAGCCCCTCAAACACAAACTGGATGGCCTTATGATGGCAAAGGCTAGATGTGCCCTACCGCACATATTTGAGACTCTTCAAATAATGCATGCATGTACGCATTTTAATTAGTAATGATTACGTAATAATTTATTTTGCTATACACAGGTAAATAAAATTCGATCCCTTTCCTGAAGGCTGCGTACACGTACGCAATCTTTAATCGTAGGATTTGCTGACATTAATTGTCACGATGGATGCCACTTGAGTGTGTACAATCCCGCTGATGACATGTTGCGCGAATAGCGTTTTGTACAGACGCCTTTCTGATTGGCATTCTTTTGTACTGTAAATACACTCTCTTCGCATAATTGGTATGACTCCTAAGATCAGTGTTTCCCCCAGCGCCATGCTTTAGCGTGGCGCATTCCAGGTGATAAATGTGTGGGCTATGAATTTAATTAGCACTTGGTTGCTTTGTCATCTGTGGTTTCTTTAAATTTTAATTTATATACCTTACACCATTAAATGTTTCTAATATATCCCGACAAAACCCCCCTCAGCGCGTTTTTAGTACTATATAAGCAGGCAACATAGCGTAATAGCTCAGGCGTTATAGCAATGGCAACGAGGTCAAGCAAAGTAGAGATTTCAACTGTACGTAAAAAACGCAAAGGAGGTCATGAAACAGGGTACTGTTCATCGTGGAAAGAAGAATATCCCTGGCTAGTTCCAACTGAAGATACAGCTGGCATCGTGACAGGACTTCTGTGTGAAATATGCAAATGCCAGGAGAGCAGCAGTTCTGGTATCTGGACAACGAACGGTACCATGCACGTCCCTCCGCAAGGATTGCATTGAGCGACACAAATCAAAGGTGCATCTTTCAGCAGCTTCTAAAATTGCTGTGACTCAAAGCACAGAAGGATCGCTGGTTCATAGAGAAGCAATCATAGGTGCATTGAAGATTGCCTACTGGTTGGCAAAGGAGGACATTGCTATCACAACTAAATATGAATCTTTAGTCAATTTGGTGAAGAGTCTTGGATGCTCATACTTAAATGATCTTTCTATAGGAAGAAATGCCACTTACACCAGTAAAAGGATTGTTGCAGAGTTTTTGCAGTGCCTTTCATCAGTCATAGAAAGTGAGAAACTGGATAATTTAAAGTGCAGTCCATTCTTTTCCCTAATGACAGATGAATCAACTGACATATCTGTATTGAAGCAGCTAGTTATTGTAGCGAAATACATCCTTCCATCCGGGAAAATTGAAACATCATTTCTTCATATAGGCGACATTGCTGATGGTACAGCGGAAACTATTGAGGGTGCTATAGTTGCTTTTATGGAGACAAATGGACTTGACATCATCAAGCTGCGCTCATTTGGAAGTGATGGCTGTGCAGTTATGGTAGGAAGGGTGAGTGGAGTAGCATCGCGACGGAAGGTGCGTCAGCCACGTCTTGTGTCAGTCCATTGCATCAATCATAGACTTGCCCTAGCTGCAGCTCATGCAGCTGACAACATACCATATTTGAAAAGGTTCAAAGAAACTGTACAGTCATTGTTTCTGTTCTATCATAATAGTGCAGTTAGGATGGCAGGACTTCATGCTATTCAGGAAATTCTGAATGATCCTATAATCAAGCTTAAGCAAGCAAAAGATGTCCGATGGCTATCATATGATGCTGCAATAGGGTCCATACTTAGAACACTTCCATCAATCATTGTCAGTTTAGAGCGTGAAGGTACAGAACGAAGTGAGCCAACAGCAGTAGGCCTAGCTAAATTTGTAAAAACGTATTACTTTGTTGCTTGCTGTCATTTTCTTCATCAAATTTTGCCTCACATCAGCCATCTTAGCTTAATATTCCAAAGAGAGGATGTTGGCTTGTCCCTAATACGGCCAGGGCTGCAGTTTACTTTACACCAAATATCTGCATTATGTGATGCTGATGTTATTGGTGAAGTGGATGCATTCATTCAGCATGAACTTAAAGATCATACCATCAAGGTGTCTGCCACTGATAGAACTTCCTTTACTGAAATGATGCAGACAAAGTTTGTGGATGCTGTAATTGAGCAGCTTGAAAGCTACTTTCCTGAGTGTGATGAAATAGATGCTTTTGGATTGTTTGACCCGAACAAAATTCCAGATAAAAGTATTGACCCAGCATCGTATCAGTCATGGGGAAATGATAGGTTGGCCATCTTGGAGTCCAAATACAGTCAGAATGAAAACCCTGATATTGATGCCACTGCAGCAAGATTAGAGTGGGAAAAATTGAAAACAACAATGTTTGAAGCCTATCGGGGGACCACTCTGAGAAAGTTCCTACAAGATCTGGCATTTAACAATACTCTCAAAGATCTCTTCCCTCAACTATCAAGGCTTGCATCAATTGCACTAATCATTCCAGTTAGCACAGCTGAGTGTGAAAGATGCTTTTCATCTATGAACCGAATAAAAACTGATCTTAGAAATAGATTAAACATCTCCACTCTATGCTAAATAATGAGAATTGTTTTAGAAGGTGGAGAACTAGAGAACTTTGATTTTGTAAAAGCTGCTGAGATTTGGAGTGAGATGCGCCATCGTAGAATTAGTATTTAGCTTGTACATGTACTTGCTTTTACATGCATACCACAATTGTAATCTTTTTTGCCCATAAACCAATCTTTATCACCTATCTACCCAGTTTACTTAACACCTAGTAATCACCTTTATTCATAAGCGTGGCACCATTGAAGCGCCACGCTCTGGGGGAAACACTGTAATATAGAGAAGCAGCTGGTACATGTAGATCAAAAATTAATCATTCAGGAAGCTATTGGTATATTTCATTAGTTATTGTCAAAAAGATTGGGCTAATGTTACTTTTATATCAAGACCAACTACAATAATATGTGTATGAGAATGGCACCAAATGTTGAAACATAGCATTCAACTGCAGGTTGATGAGATGACCCGTGCTGATACATGTGTTTGGTGTTCGTAGAATTTTTATGGGGTTATACCTGCACATTAGTTGCACACTTTCCATCTTGATTTATGCCAATGGTTTAGGCAAACCTCATCCCACTATTGTTTGAAATGTGTATGTACTTTGTTTAAACTCTGAAACAGATGACACAAATATCAACTACATGTAGCAGAACAAATCTATAGGTACAGGACTTCTAATTGTACAGTACCAGTCAGAAAAAAGTTTCTGACTGTAAAGTACCTTTTCTACGGTGATACGCTAAGCACGTACAGTAGGTAGCGTACGACACTATTATGCTACGGTAGTGGAATACTGCGTACAGCGCAATATGTCTCTATGCTGACTATGTATATCAGCGTTGCCATGATTACATGGCACGAAATGTACGTCATTCTTTCAAACTGCTGGTACTTGTGTTCGCTGGCCAAATTCTACTACGCCTACTACGCGCTCAATGTTTACACAAACTTTGCTACTCAGTACATGTAGCTACGGTCTCACACTACGATGCTACACCACAATAATTAAACTATGTGGAACGTAGGGAAACATTTTTCTGACTGGTACTGTATGTAACCACAATATTTTTGTACTTGTTTCTGGAGTCATACAAATGTCTAGCTTGATGGGTTAGTGCAGTGAAAATAAATACAGCACTATAATCGATTTACACATGTACATGTCTAGAAACTAGTGTACAAAAATTTGAAAGGAGTAGTTGCTAAGAATATGGAATTTTGTGTTGTGTACTATAACTTTGCATATGTCCTTTTCATTCTGTTTCATAATAATAATATCATTTTTGCAGGCTATTAAAGATTTAGAACCTGAGATGCTCCAGTCTCTATTGAAAGTGTGCAGAAAGGCATTTATGTTTGACGGTTTTCCTGCCAACTATTCTGAACTTATCTCTGTTGATCTAGTGAAAAAGTTCTCAGACAGTGAAAGTAAGATCAACAATCATATTTGCTACAAGGCATGAATGTATGCAACATCCTTTCTAGTATCTTTTCAAATTAGAGAAGCTAGTGTGAGTGCGGAATTATGTGGGTTATTGAACTTGCTTGCTCAGAACTCATGCTAGACTTGTGGGTTTTGAGCAGTACTTGAATTAACCCTTGTACTGCGGAAGGCATATATATGCCAAATAATTGCACTCATGTAATGCGACGGGCATATATCAGCCAAATAATTGCACTCACGTAATGCGACGGGCATATATATGCCCAGCAGGGTGATTGAACGGTAACACTTGTTTCCACGTGAAGCGAAGCGTTCATTGCAGATATTGTTTAAAAATAACAAGTCCAGATGACTGCATGCCATTCACCGTGTAGCAAACTTGTACCTGTCAGCCGTATTTGAATAGTATGCCTAACTCCATTTGTAGCCCAAAACAGGTGCTCACGTCTAAGTGTCTTAACACCGGTTCCATGTAAATAGAATGTATTTTTTGTCGAACCTACTTTTTAGAAAATTAGTTGGAAAAGGTGGTTTTAAGTTGAAAAAGACATATTCTGACAGCCCAACTCTTTCTACGACGATTGGTGCTATTCCTAGCTTCGTATCATTCACGATGACGTAGTTAGCTTCATTTAAACAGACGCGGTCACCTGTTTTTCGATGCTCGAATGCTACCGAGTATACTTTTTTCCGGAGTGGTTTCAAACACATTTGATGGTGTCTGTAGACATGTTTAGGTACCCAATAAAGTATAGCACAAGTGAAGCGTTCACAACTTACCTCGTTCTCGTACAACACACTCTCGCCTGGTACCCAGACCCAAACGTTGTCCCAGACTTTTCAATTATTTACCGTTAATTTATTTCCATGAATTAATTATGTCTCTTCCTTGTTCTGCAAAACACAAGAAACCTGTATGCGACAAATGCACCGCTGGAACGAACTGTACCAAATGCTGCTTGTACCAACCTCGTTCGCGTGGTCGACCTAGAAAGGATACACTAGTTGCATCGGATTCCGAAACGGCAGCTCGGTCAAATCCGGAAAGGGAAGCTCGGATCCATCATACTACAGATGCTTCAGCGAGTTCTGTCTTGGAGGAAACGCCTGCTATAACCGATGAGGCCATCCAGTATGCATCGCAAGCACACATTTTGAAGGTGATGGGGCAAATGGGTTGTGAGGACGGGTATGAAAGCAGCGTGCGAAGGCTCCCTCATATTGATGTCCGTGTAAAGAAACTCAATCAATGATGGCGATCGTGAGCGATCCGAGAGGATACAAACGCTAGCTAGCTCGCACGTTCCTGTTCACAAATTTTATTTTGTACTACAATCACGTGCGCACAATGAATGAATAATTAGCAATTAATATTCCGTTTTCTACACTGCCACCATTGACTAGTCTGAACTAGTCAATAATCAAGTTCAGATTCATCAGACTGATTCGCCAGAGTGGTTAATTTCAGCTTGGCTATTTCCGCTGCTGCCCTTCTGGGACGTTCCTTAGTAGTGCTTTGCTGCTTGTCGGGAGTCACTGGGGTCTCAGCATCTGGGTGCTTGATTTCAAGTGGGTACAATCGCTGCAATGGTCGCCTCAATGTAGTGGAACTAGTCTTGGATGACACGCGAACCACTGCTCCTCTGACATGACCATCACTGCCCTGGATGAGTTGCTCCACCCTTCCCAATCTCCAAAATGTTCTGGGATGATTGTCATCATGCACCAGGACAATATCTCCAAGAGCAATCTTGCCATACCCTTTGTCCTTGTTGGTGGAGAATCGATGGGCTTCCCTTAAGTCAATGAGATACTCGGACTTCCAACGTTTCCAGAAGTGTTGCAGAATGAGTTGAAGATGTTTCATTCGTGAAGTGACGGCAGAATGAGTACTTGATGTAACAAAGTCCAAGTCCAATTCTGATGATATGTGTGTGTCAGGTAATCCATGGAGTCGACGGCCTGTGAGTAGGTGCGCTGGAGTGAGTGGTTCATCAAAATCATCCGCTGAGAGGTATGTAAGTGGTCTGGAGTTGAGTGTTCCTTCCACCACCACAATAACAGTCAATAGTTCATCAAATGTTAACCTTGCATGACCTATGACCTTTTTCAAGCATCTCTTGACTGAGCCAACCATCCTCTCAAAGAATCCACCCCACCAAGGAGCCTTCTCCAAGTTGAAGCGCCATTCTATCCGTTGCTCTGTGAAGAAGTTCTCCACAACAGGATGTGTTTGGATCTGGGCTAATTCCTTGTGGGCGGATCTAAACGTCTTGCTATTGTCCGAAACAACTATCGATTGGGTACCTCTTCGTGCTGCAAAACGCTTGAAGCATCTGATGAAAGATTCGGTAGACATGTCTGGCACCACCTCTAGATGTATGGCTCGTGTCACACAACACGAAAATAGCGAGATCCACACCTTTTCACCTGACTTGACGTACAAGGGACCAGCGTAGTCGACACCTACACAGTTAAATGGTGGGTATTCCCTTACACGGAACTGTGGCAATGGTGGAGATTCACACGCATCATACGGTCTTGCATTGATTCTGGCACAGATTGTGCACTGATGCAGCAAATTCCTTAAAAAACTCCTCCCTTTGATGATCCAGAATCGTCCTCTAAGTTCGGCCAGTGTTTCTTTGATGCCGCCGTGCATCACGTGTTTGTGGCAGTCTTGGGCTACATGAATCGTAATGTGGTGTTTACTTGGCAGAAGTATCGGGTGTTTGGCATCCATTGGGAGCTCTGCATTGCTAAGTCTTCCCTTACATCTCCACAGCCCTAAATCATCCAAGTAAAGGCCTAGCTGTGTCTTCCACATGGTGAACTTCTCATCTTGGAGCAACATTTCTTGTGCAATCCGTATCCAATAAAGCTCTGCATCAATAATATCCTTAGCTTCCAACCTCACACTTGCCTCTGTACCACGCCTTCTCATCTTCAGTACCTGGATGAACTTATACACAATGGCTGTGACCTTCAACAAACGTTTCAGACTGCTAAAATTTTCACATCTGATCATCGGGTCCTTGTGATCGCTGACCAACATCGAGTGTGATTCTTGACACCGACGACTGTCCTTGACCTTCAACTCAGTAGCACAACCTTCAGGCACATAATCAGCTATACAAGAGTCAGAGAGCCCTTCTGAGGAGGATTCACATAGCCATCTTGGTCCATTAAACCAGAGTGGGTTGTTCACTAATTGTAGTGGATCCATGCCCCTTGATGGCATGTCGGCTGGATTGTCTGCCCCTGGGCAATGCTGCCACCATGCAGCTGGAGCAAGTCGTCGAATTTCTGTAACTCGGTTCTCAACAAACTGCTTCCATTCCTTGTCCACTCTCTTGATCCAGTACAAGACCACAATCGAATCAGTGTAACAGATTGAAGGTTCAAGCCTCAGTTCCACTCTAAGTGCAGAATGAGCCCATGAAAGTAGCCTGGACAGTAGAAGTGCTCCTAACAACTCAAGCCTGGGTATACTATGCTTCTGCAGCGGGCAAACCCATGTCTTGGCTACAACCAACTTGGAGTAACAGCTGCCATCAGTTTCTATCCGGAGGTAAACCACTGCCGCATATGCATGCTGTGAAGCGTCGCAGAAACCCCGAAGACTGCATGACTTCCAATTGGAGAAGTAGCACCGAGGTATAGTAATGGAGTGAACTTGCTTCAGTCCATCAAGCAATTTCTCCCACCTTTCCAATAATTCACACGGCAAAGGCTCGTCCCAAGACACATTCTTCACACAAATATTCTGGAAAAGTAGCTTGAATTGGACAGTTACAGGTGAAATAACTCCCAATGGGTCAAAGAATCGTGCAGCAAGACCAATGACATTTCGCTTGGTGGGTTGAAGCTTCGTGGCTAGTTCTGTAATGTGCTGGATGTCGAACAACAACAAATCGGATTCCGGGTTCCAACGTACTCCTAGGACCTTCAAACCCTCCAGGTTGTTCAGGTTGTCACCTAATGTGTTTTTCACATATGACATATCCTCACTGGTGACTCTTGCTGGGTCTGTGCCATCTGATTGGTCGAGAGTGTGATTCTCTGCCCAATTGATCCTTGACTGCAGTTCTGGACAGTTTGTGACAAATTTTCGAAGATTAAATCCACCTTTGGCTAACCAAAGCTTAGACTGCTGGTACAACTTGAACGCCTTCTCCGCACTTTCTGCTCCAAATGTGACATCGTCTACATATATGGACCATTGGAATTTCTCCACAAAACCACTGTCTTCAGACCGATAGCCCTCAATGTGCCGCTTGATCGTAGCATTAAGCAAGAATGGTGAAACACCAAATACGATCCTAGTGAACCGTAGCACTTGAACACTGGGGCAATCACTACTGATGTCATCCAACCAGAGGAACCTTAGTGCATCCCTGTCTTCCTTCACAACAGAAACCATTAAGAAAGCCTTTTCGATGTCTGCTATCAAGGCCACTGGAAACAGGCGAAACCTGAGTAAGATCTCTGCAATGTTTTGGCCAAAGGAAGGTCCAGTATAGAGACAATCGTTAAGTGAAGGACCTTCGCTACGTGCTGACGCATCAAAGACTATTCTCAGTTTGGTAGTCGATTTGTCCTCCCGAATGACGCCGTGGTGCGGGAGGTAATGCAGCCTTCCAGTAGAACTTCGTGCCGCATCACCCATAACTTCAACAATCCCTTGTGCAATTTGTTCACGAATGATTCGTTCATACTCCAGAAGAATGTGTGGGCTTTGCTTTAGTCTTCTTATCAAACCAAACAATCTTGCTTGACAGAGGTTGAAGTTATCCGGCAGTAGAGGATTAGGATTCTTCCAAGGTAGACTTACACAGTATCTTCCATCCTCATATGATATGGTACGCATGAAGTTGTTGTACACCGATCCTTCTTGAGATTTTATACCAAGTGTTTCTAGGTCCCAAAAACTATGCAGTATCTGTTCCATCTTGGTGTCAGAGTGAGGAGACGACATTCCCACATTCAGTACATGGCATGAAAGAAGGTTCACTGAAGTTGTTTCTGTAGGCAATCCTTTCACTGGCCCAGAGAGCACCCAGCCAAAGTCCGTTTCCACTGCAGTAGGTCCGGTTCTTCCCTTCCGAATCCTTCCAATCATAAAGGACCAGTAGTTGTCAGCTCCGATTAGGATTCCCACCTCTAGATGGTCGTTTTGGTCGCTTGAATCTGCCATGTCTAGTCCTGATAGGTATGAGTAGTGGTTAGTTGCAAAGGTCAATGGCTGGCCTACGAGTGGCTCGCAAATTGTAGATACAGCAAGTAGTGTCAGAACGACATTGGATCCTGCCTTTGTCTTGACACTGAGTCGAACCACACCACATTCTTGAGATCGTCCTTCTTCTGCTCCAAAGGTCTTCACCACTAGCCTCTCTTTGCGTTCCACCTTGAGCCCAAGTGCCTCACAGATCTTGTTGGAAATGTACGATCTTTGACTTCCACTATCGAATACAATTCTAGTGTCAATGACTTGGGATTCTCGATTTGGAGCATTCACCTTCACACGTGCAGTTTGCAGCAGTATTGGAGTCTTGGTGCTGACATGCATGGACATCGTTGACGGTCGTCCGTTAACTGCAGGAGCTTGAACAGTTCGTGATGAATTTTGACTTGCCGGTACAGATGGAGAAGTACCCGGTTGTGAGTTGTTCGCCTGTCTAGGTCGTGGGCAGATACTCAAGTGATGTCTTCCTTGGCAGATTGAACATTTCAATGAGGATCGGCAGTCAATCCCTTTGTGCCCTCTCCTGAGACACACAAAACGTCTTCCCATCTTTAACAGACATTGCCTTCTCTGATCTATGTCGGGTACAGTTCTGCACGAGGAAGACTGGTGTGATTCCCCACAGTAACAACATGCTGGGGCTGGCGTACTGAGCAGTGCTGCAGTAGTGGGTGGATTCTTTGTAGGTTTCTGTTAAGTTTCTGCCTCTTCCTGAGCTGCCTTTTCCCTAGCTTCAATTTCACTACCAACAGCTGCCAACAATTTGTCTAACTTCCAATCATCTGTGGTTACTGTTCTGCTCACTACTAAACAAATATCGTGTGGGATTCTCTTCATCAACACGGAGCTCAGCAGCGTACCATATGACTCTGACTCCACACCAAGAGACCTTAGACAGCGAATGTGTGACTCGACCTTGTCGTACAGTTGTCTAAGGGCCTTCAGATTACGAGAGGTGACGACTGGTTCTAAGTTCATGAGAGCGTCCATGTGCTTGCTAATCTGGTGCTGCTTGTTGCCGAATCTCTTCTTTAGCAGGGATAAAGCTTCTGTGTAGTTGCTTGAAGACAAAGTCAATCCGCTGATAACTTCTGCAGCTGATGATTCAAGGAGTGATTTTAGATAAATGAATTTGTCAATTTCAGTCAAATCTGGATTCTGATGTATGGATGACTCGAAGGAATCCCAAAACGATGACCAATTGGTGATGCCTCCGTCAAATTTCTTCAGTACCAACTTCGGGAGCTTCACTTTGCACGCTTGGGTCGTTTTCCCGTTTTCGTGTTGTGAAATCGTAGTAGCTGGTTCGGTTGTCGTCGATTGAGATGCAGCCGAGTTAGGTCTGCTCACTTCGTTCACAATATCCGTCCTTATCTCTTGTTCTTTGCTTGCAGCGTCGCTGTTAGCTCTGGATCGGTTTCTTGTTGGCGTACGAGATGTCTCCGCCACTGCGGACTCAAAGTTGATCATAGCTAGTTCGATTCCTTCCTTGAAGGTGTCCGATTGCTCTATCTCGTGCGTAGTTTCTTCTTCGGTCTGTAGTAAATCCACGATTTCCGCGTCAAGTTGACTTATCACACGTAACTTATCCTTCAGGAACTGAACATGCTGCTTCATCTGTGCTGGGTTAAATTCAGTGGATTCCAAATTCTCTTTCGCTTGAGTGCTGATTCGCGTGGCTGAAGCCCTGTGACCGGCGCGAATGCGCTTCTTCACTTCTTTGGATTCACTCATGTTCGCCGTTCAAATAACTTCCCGGCTCGAAGGACCATGTAAAGAAACTCAATCAATGATGGCGATCGTGAGCGATCCGAGAGGATACAAACGCTAGCTAGCTCGCACGTTCCTGTTCACAAATTTTATTTTGTACTACAATCACGTTCACAAATTGAATGAATAATTAGCAATTAATATTCCGTTTTCTACAGTCCGTCGTCATGTACAGTATGCGAGTGAACTTGATGCTGCTAGTGTGCAACGAATTGAAAATGTGATCAGAAGAGGCATCAAGGCCTTGGCGCGAATGCTTTTGCCTGGTCTGAATCTGAAAAGCAATAGTGATATCAAGATCGCATTCAGCATTCAATCAGTTGCAGCTCCCATGGAAGAACCCGCCGTTATTGCTGAAGAGGTCAATGAAGTCCCTCTCTTGCCTATCCTTTCTTCGAGTATCCCAACGCAAATGCTCGACACCATGCCTATCACCATCAGATGTGCTGAAGTGCAAGAAGCCTTACACCTCCCTTGATGCAAGAACACTTCTTGTCCCTCTGGCTGATGTGCCCCAGGCATATATTGCATCACTGCTCACCATAAGCAACAACTATGCAGGGCGTTTGCATTTTCAAGCTATGGTAGACAAGCTGTATCTCACGGGTGTGACTCTTCAAGAGTACAGGCACTCCCGTTCCTGTGTGAACAGCACCACAATCAACCTTGCAGTGGACTTCATCTATGGAGATGATAACATCAGCCGCCTTGCTTGGGAAGCCAAAAAACGCTCACCGAATAGAGATCTTAGGTGGAAGGGGCTAGAAAATGTGTTTGCGATGAGATCCCTGGTTTTAAAACATGACATTGCAAACATGTACAGGGAGTATCTAGTGAAACAGAAGGCTGCAATGTCTAGGAAGCCACCAATTGGACAGAGTATGTTTTACACCATAGCCAACAATATCACGGGTGGTGGAAAACAGCAGGAGGCACGGGCAGGGGTGGATTACATAAAGGTTGATTTCCATACTGACAATTTTGCCATTGTAGACAAGGTGATTGATGTTCTTGCTCCCCTGTCTGATGTGGACCACACCCTGCGCAATGAGTTTCTTGGTCTGCGCTCTGATGCGTACACATTCCTTAGCTATGGATATGCAGTACATGTGAGGAAGGGAGTGAAGGCATCAGCAGAGACTGGAGTGCACAGCCATCAGCCCCAAGAGCATGAAGCACAACAGTTTACTGCATACCAAGAGCTGGAAGAGCTGAATTCTCAACCAGATTTGTTTGATGAGCCAGCCACACAGGAGGCATTTATCAGTCAGGTTCGACACCAGCTCAGCTTGTGTGCTGAAATGAGTGGATCTGTGATAGACCAGAGTGAGATTAATGGCGCAACCACACACTCACCAGCATATGCACTAGATCTGGCTCCTGACAGAAGACCAAACAGGAATCCCAAGCTTGGTGGTTACCTAGCGTGCAGTGCTTGCAGGGGAACATTCCTGTTCTATGACAGGCTGAGGCATGTGGCTTTAGCCAAGCTGGATCAGGATCCAACAAGGCTTTCAGAGATAGCCGATGTGCTGTTGTCCATCTACCAGTGTGAGCGTCGCACTTTTAGGTACATGGCCCATGTGATGCTAGCAGCCCAACAGTCCCACAAGATGAAGCAGGCCATTGCGGAAATGGACTCTAGCACTGCATATGTTGTGTTTGACTTCAAGCAGAAGTGGGAGGGAGGTGACTTGTACTATGGAAAAAAAGGTATGCTATGGTGGGGAGCGGGTGTGTACATCAAGCCAGAATGTGAAGATGCCAGGTTCAGTGAGTCTCCCAACAAACTCTATGTGGAAATGGATTTCACAGCAGACATAGCACGTTTACAGGCAGAGATGACAAAGGATGATGGTGGTGTGTCTACAGAAGATGCTAATGATGTGCAAGAGGATGAGGATGTGCCAGAAGGAGAACAGGATGAGGATGTGCCAGAAGGAGAACAGGATGAGGATGTGCCAGAAGGAGAAAAGGATGAGGATGTGCCAGAAGGAGAAAGGATGAGGATGTGCCAGAGGATGAGGATGTGCCAGAAGGAGAACAGGATGAAGATGTGCCAGAGGATGAGGACATACCAGAAGGTGAACAGGATGAGGATGTGCCAGAGGATGAGGACGTGCCAGAAGGAGAACAGGATGAGGATGTGCCAGAAGGTGAACAGGATGCGGATGTGCCAGAAGGAGAACAGGATGGGGATGTGCCAGAAGGAGAACAGGATGAGGATGTGCCAGAAGGTGAACAGGATGAGGATGTGCCAGAAGGTGAACAGGATGAGGATGTGCCAGAAGGAGAACAGGATGAGGATGTGCCAGAGGATGAGGATGTGCCAGAAAGTGAACAGGATGAAGATGGGGCCGATGCGGATGCACAAGCGGCTGTACAAGATGAGGATTTGCAAGAAGAGGCTGATGAAGAGGATGGTACACCTGCCCTGCACTTCATTGACTGCATTGTCCAAGGTGAGCAGAGAGCTGATGGCAATGTTGTTCTGTCATGTTTAGAAGCAGCCCTTCATGCTTTGAAACAGCGGTTTCCTCATATTGCCAAAATAATCATGCAGAGTGTACTGAGATGCACAAGCAGCTGTACAAGATGAGGATTTGCAAGAAGAGGCTGATGAAGAGGATGGTACACCTGCCCTGCACTTCATTGACTGCATTGTCCAAGGTGAGCAGAGAGCTGATGGCAATGTTGTTCTGTCATGTTTAGAAGCAGCCCTTCATGCTTTGAAACAGCGGTTTCCTCATATTGCCAAAATAATCATGCAGAGTGACAATGCCAAAAATCTTGCTGGCAAGCAGACCAAGCTGCTCCTCCCACATGTGTGCTCTGCTGCAGGGCTGAAGCTGGTGGCCTACTACCACAACGAGGCACAGAGTGGCAAAGATGTCTGCGACACACACTTTTCACACCAACAAACACAAGTTGATGCCTATCTGGTGCAGGGAGATGGAGGAAGGAAGGTCTCCACCCCAAAGCAGCTTGCTGTAGATTTAATGACCACTTCAGTTTGCAACACAACTGTGTTACTAGTGAAGCCAGATTTTAGTGCTGCATATCGTACTGCTGTGATACATGCAGTACCTGGCATATCTGAGTTCTACGCTGCTCAGTACATTACAACTGATGGTAAGCAGGAAGTCCAGTTTTTCCGCAGTCATGGGCAGAATGTGCCATCAGTCACTGTTCCCATTCCTTCATGCCATGCCTGCTCACTGAGTACCCCTATGGGTACAGATGGCATAAACTTCACTGGTGTTAGAGTGTTATTGAATAGTGACAGTGAAGGCACATATGTGCAAGCAAGAAAAGATAGACGTCGATACACCAGGAGAAGTAAGGGCATGAGCAAGCGAGAGATACAGCGTCTGCAGAAACGGAGGGAAGATGAGGAGGCATTGAAGAAGATACGGGCAGTGTACCCACAGTGTGCTGAGTGTCTCTACCATTTCAAATCACACCAGCTACTTGTGAAACATTTGTGTGGTGGAGTAGTGATGTCTCATTTGTGCTCAGTAATGCGATGAAGCATGCCGATCAGCTTCTTTCAAAGATGGACTTCTCTGTAGTAGGTGCTATTGATAGGGCTTCAAGTATGTTCAACACTGAGGTAACATATGCAACCTTTGAGTCCAATTTTTTTTCTGGTTGGGCCCATACCAGGAAGTGCATGCATCCCGAGTTGACTTCCAAGGTAAACAGCATTATACATCAGTGCTGGAAAGCTGGAGAGTCTACTGAGCTGGGTAAAGTGAAGATCTCTGTTGATGGTGTTTTTGCAAGGCTTGATGAGATGCAGCTGCAAAAGGTTATTAGGCTTAGTGAGCTTCCACTTGCAGGAAAGATCAGATCAGTGTACCAGAGTATTGGCAGGAAACCCGAGGCTCCACGAGCTGGTAGTAAGCGTGGAAGGAAGCAAGGTTGTGATGGACCAACCTCAAGGCAAAAGAATGCCAAGATAACCTATGAGCAGCTGGATTTAGAGAAGGACTTGTCTCAGTGGAAGAAGCAAGAATTGGAGGCCTATCTCAGTCACCACAAAATTGCAAAGACAGGGAATAAACCAGAACTCTTAATGCGTGTTTCAGAACACATGCACACTACTACAATTGAGCAACAATGATCTGTAAGGGCATTTTTACTAAGTGGATGTGTACATGTACTGATGCGTTCGTCAGTGAGCCATTAATTCACCCGCTGTTGATGTTAAATATTTAGGTCTGGGGTCGAGACTAAAGCTACCTAGCTAATTGGGCGGGCCCTACTACCGCGTCAGTACAGCTGGTTCCAATGCTTCCGTACAAGTAAAGAGTCTTAAGTTGTATGAAAGCTATGTCTTTTGTTGAGGTAAGAACGTTTGGACAGTTGTTTAACTTTTAAAAAGCCCAGAAAAAAAGTGTACCTTTTTTCGGGACGGGTCTAACCGTTTCACTTCTAGCCAATACTGCAAACGAGCGGAACAATGTACGAAGCTTGGAATTGCCTAACCATTGCGTAAAAGGTTGGGTTATTATGTACGCACGAACTTGCGACATTTAGCACTCGTCCGACTAATTTTCCAAAATGTGAGTTCGACAAAAAAGGCCGAAAAAACATTTGATTTACGTGGAACCGGTGTTCAAAGCGACAAAAAGAGGAGAGGTATGTTAAAACTGGTCTAACAACACTTAAATGTGCATGTAGGTTTTTAGAAAGCTAATTCTCAGAGTAACAGAGGCTTCTCCTATGTAAGTGTACGATACGACGCAAAAACAACGTTCACACTGCATATGGAACACACAGTTAGCGTTAAAAAGGCACAATCAGTGAAGCTGGGGCACTTACCAGCGTGTGTTAACGAAATAGGCAATACAGAGCAGAGAGTTCTAATGAAAACGCGAATAGCAAATAAAAACAATTACTATGCTAAAATTCCTTTTGCACTATGTCACGTTATGAATAATTAATGAGCCGCTGTTGGAGGGTTAATTCATGTCTAATAATAGGCACTACATTTTGGTACTTTTTGAAGAGTGTAAAAGTGTATGTATGAAAAAACAGTTACTATGCAGTTGTCTAATAGCATTATGCAGTGTTGTATGTGGCAAAAGTGGTGTGCTGTGGCCCCTTAGGCCTCACACTAAGACAGTTGCACTGTGAATTTCTTGAACGTTGCACCACGCACTAGTTGAGCTACATGTAGATTTGAGTAAGCTGTTAACATGGGCATGTTGTAAACCTATAGTACATGTATGCACAAATCAACTTCAAGTTTACAACACGTCCATGTTATCAGCTTACTCTCAATCTTTGGCAGCTGATCTCTGGATCTCAACTAGTGGCAGTTTGTACAAACCTCAACTAATATACAGTGCAACCTAGGAGGGGGGGGGGGAGGCCACCTAGTGGTAGCAAAAGTAAACTTGTATATGTTTATGTATCTGTGCATGCAGTGCATATGATGTACATGTACATACCTAGATTAACCATAAACGACTATACAAAAATAATAATTAAAAGCTATATTTCTGGCCATCTGTGTATTGACCCTATCCTGAGACTCCTTTTATAAGAGACCATAGGACACCATAATGACATTTGTTCTTGTATTTATGTGACCAGAATGTTGTTCCAAGCATTACTACAGTGCTGTCCACCCACAAGTTCACACACACACACGTGTGAGTGCTTGAGTGCGAGTCAAGTGCAAGTCGCTCGTGAGTCATGTTCAAGTGCATTAGCGCGCTCACTAGTGCGCGTACATTGTGAGGGTCACTCGACAAAACGATTTATGGCATTGTCGAAAGTGAAACAGTCTATACCTAGTTGGGTGTAGCCCAACCTTTGCGTTTTGGTGGAAGGTCGGGTATTGGGGCATCTGTATTTCATATTACGCATGTCGTTCGATAAGCCGTATGGACATGGGTCATACACGCAGAAACACCTGCATGCTGTTGCCATTGTACATTGGTGTGGATTTAAAAGGTTTATAGAGTGCCGTGCTGCATGATGACAGTTGACAGCATGGATCAGACGATGTGCAAAGTCATTGTGTAAGTTAAAAATGAATTTATTCCGAGGCCAGTGAGTGTGAAATTGACTGCCGCTAAGAGTGGGCTATGGGGTGTGGCCAGTGAGGAAGAAGTTGTGGGGTTAATGACTGCTGCTAAGAGGGCCCATGGATGTGGTCAGTGATTTAGAAGTTGTAGGATTAATGACTGCTACTATGAGGGCCAATGGGTGTGGCCAGTGAGTGAAGCTGTGGGGTTAATGACTCTGCCGCTAAGAGGGCCAATGGATGGGCCAGTGAGTTAGGGTTAATGTTGGTCTATCTGTGAGGGTCAATGGGTGTGATCTGAGTGAGGATGTGAGGCGTGTAGCAGGTTAGATGTTTGCAGCTAGTATGTTCTTGTTTAACACGATGTCTACATGTATATGAGTTGTGTTCAAGCCCATATATGAAGGGCATACATTTTGAACCCCTCCACATTTATGGCCACTCCAGCTTAGAATGTTTCAGTGCAGCCTCTAAACTCCTACAACATGAAGGTTTAATCGCTCCCCCTTCTCCCTATTGATAGATTGTCCCCAACACACCAGAAGTCTTCCTTAATATACAGTATGCGTCAGAATAAAGTTGGCGCTACGCATTACGGTTCAGATTATTACGTTGCGCCGTAATTGCGTTACTATTGGAATTAGTTCCGTTATGACCGTAAAAAAATTACGCTCCGATGGCAACGTAATTAGAAGGTTGTTACGTTCCGTTACTGTTGCTAAAAGGCTTACATCTAAACACATGTCCAAAACACATGTCCAGGAACTGCAAATGGGCAGGCAGCTGTAAGTGTTGATTCGAGGAGTAGCTCGTCAGAGTAAACAGGCACGCCCCTCCGACCTCCTATTAGCTAGAGTAATGGCCTAATGGGTGCCCGAGGCGACACACCTGTATATGATACTTCCGCGATAGAACGGTTCTGGAACCGTTCTATCGCGGTAGTGTGAACGCAGTGTAAGATGCTAGCTTGGCTATCCCCTCGTTTACAGTGGTACGTTAGCTGTGGTACGTTAGTGCTTATTAAAACCACTGATGCGGTTATCGGAGAGTAAACAGGCACCTCCCCCCCTGATACCTCACATGTATGTTATTTCAGAAGTCATGCTTACAGATAAAAATGATATTGAATAGGCCTTATTAGCCAGAGAGTTGATTACTTCTCACCCATTGACCACACCCATGGGCCCTCATAGCTGGAGTGTTCATTAACCCCACAACATCTCACTCATTGACCACACCCATAGGCCCTCATAGCCAGAGAGTTCATTAACCCCATGACTTCTCATCCATTGACCACACCCATAGGCCCTCTTAGCCGGAGAGTTCATTAACCCCATAACTTCTCACCCATTGACCACACCCATAGGCCCTCTTAGCTGGAGAGTTCATTAACCCCATAACTACTCACCCATTGACCACACCCATAGGCCCTCTTAGCCGGAGAGTTCATTAATCCCATAACTTCTCACCCATTGACCACATCCATGGGCCCTCTTAGCCGGAGAGTTCATTAACCCCATGACTTCTCATCCATTGACCACACCCATGGGCCCTCTTAGCCGCGGAGAGTTCATTAACCCCATAACTTCTCACCCATTGACCACACCCATGGACCCTCTTAGCCGGAGAGTTCATTAACCCCATAACTTCTCATCCATTTACCACACCCATAGGCCCTCTTAGCCGGAGAGTTCATTAACCCCATGACTTCTCACCCATTGACCACACCTATGGGCCCCTTAGCCGGAGAGTTCATCCCATGGGCACAAACAGGGCTCTTATAAGAGCTGGAAGAGCTCATTGAACTCATTCACCGCATGATTTGGAACTTTGAAAGATACATGTAGCACATTTTTCTATGCTGATGATTGTCCCTAAATGAATTTAAAAGTAGAATTACATGTATATACATAGTATCTTTCTGTTAAAATTCGCAACTTTGTTTTGGCTGGTTTAGCTATAAGATTGGGGCATAAGATAAGCTTTCTACATTTTTATATACAAGCAAACGCAATCTAAAGCAGGGACCTTTCTTGAAAATGAATACAATTAATACTTTTCAATGTACATAATTCCCTCGCATACTTCGAGTGATAAAGAGGAACGGTACCAACATCTGTAGATTTAATGCTCCTTTGCAACGGACTGTGGGTAATGATCATACGCATGTGCCCTGTGGTACGCTTGTGGTTTACCTGAAGTAATAACATTGCTGCCTGTACAAAACCTCGCCACTGTTGCCAAAAGAAGACGCGATTGCAGAATGGACAAAAGACAAGATGAAAGAGCTCTACAAGCTTAAACCAAAAAAAAAAAACTAGCCTTTTTCATTTTAAACACACAAGGGGCGTTTCTGTATAAGTTAGATAACCTAGCGCGGGATTACGAACCGCTTTAGTTCATTCAACTACAGGGGCGCAACAATATGATTGGACATTTAGCGCGAGAGATTTCACCGCCTGTCGGAACATGTCTCGATATGTTCATCATGTACCCGACATATGTCCAAACAATGCGTGGGAGTAGCATCGTAATCGTATTACGGCCATAACGGAATATTTTCTGATCGTAACGGAACGTATCATTTTACGAGGTAATTGCGTTTGGATCGTAATTTTTTGCGATCAGAGCGTAGTACTTTTACACCGTAATGCGTAGCGCCAACTTTAATCTGACGCATACTGTACTACTGCTAAAACCATGTTTGTATTATTAACCATGTAACATACATGTATCTTATTATTGCTAAGATCGTCACAGTAAGGCAGAACGTGACTATATATATATGGCAATGGTATGCTATAGTACTGTTACACGTATAACTATAAGTAGTTTCTTGTGAGCAATTTATTAACAACTTTTAGATTGAGAAGCGACTATTTTTTATAACTGACATTTGATTTTTTTCTCCAAATATACATTCCACTCGTGTGAGTGATAGCAAGTTGACTGCAAGTCGCCTGCAAGTCACTCAGTCGCTCGCAAGTAGTGCGCATGCCAGTGTGAACTTGTGGGTGAATGACACTGTAAATTCATTAATAAAATACATCAATGAATCATGTGTTCTTTGTGTATACTTATGTGACTATTCATTTATGTAATGTGGGCCTTGCTATGCTTTTGAAAGGCAATTAACAATACAGCACTGGATTGGGGATGCTGCTGCGCAATTGCGGGTAGGGCGGTGTACCACTTCGAACCGAGCAAGTGCTATCTATATTTTGGGGGGTGCCGGTGTTAGCGCGACACACCCTGCCCCACAGTAGGGTGTGTATGGGCAGATCTGCGAGTACCCTGCTCTAGGTTCACAAGGTCCGATCCCGGAAATGTTGATGGTGGAATGGGGTGGACAGTGGCAGTTGTGGATCCTTATTAGCATTTGGAGCTAGACGTGTGTGTTGACCGCAATATTGTTATGCGCATACGCGGGTAAGTTTCTTGGTTAACTACGGTTAACTACTTTAACCTTCATTTGACAATACCGCACTGGATTGGGGATGCTGTTGCGCAATTGCAGGTAGGACGGCATACCCCTTCGAACTGAGCAAGTGCTATCTATATTTTGGGGGATGCTGGGGTTAGCACAACATGCCCCACTGCAGGGCATTTAGTCCTGCCCCACAGCAGGGTGTGTATCGGCAGATCTGCAAGTACCCTGCTTCCAGGTTTGCAAGGCTCAATCCGGTCCGATCAATAATCGGCAAAGGCGACCCCCATACGCACCACAAATTGTATAAGGTAGGTGCAATAAATGGAATTAAGGTGTATGGGTATACAACATGGATTAGCCTATATGTGAGTCAATTGAGCTTCATACTGGTCAGGCGATGCGGGCTATGGCGGCCGACACGGTAGCGAGGTCCTGACGTGGGGTTCTTACATATGTTAGGAATCTAACATGTTAGATTCAGACATATGTCAGCACATATGTTCTGACATATGTCTGACATGTGTAAGGAAGGCCTCGCTACTCCAATGCCCAAGCATTTGGATTGTTGAGTCCTGGATTCCAGCTGCTGCAGCGGCTGTCGCTGTGCCGATCCTAAAACTGTGACCCGCGTAATCGCAGGAACTTAGCGAGAGTGCGGCTAGGGCCTGTCTGACCTCTGCTATGAAATGGGACTTTTGGAGTGGTCAGCCACCCTTCGTGCAGAAGAATGGGCTGGCTGAGGTACCCCTTACGGCTGTGAATGCGAGGGTTGCTGCAACCAGACAGGCCAATGTATATATTGGTGCCTTTTCTGAACTGGTTGCATTTAGAAAGCTGAGGTACACCTTAATCATGGTGGGCTGAAAGGCTTGGTTGAAGATGATGTCACCCCAGTTCAGCTGTGCCCGAGATTCTGAAGGTGTGAGTAGCTCGACTAATTAAAAAAAAACCCAAACTAACGAAGTGGCTGTGGCCCAATAAAGCTGCCTATCATCGTCTGTGCTTTAAGCTCAGTACTTCTTTAGACCCTCCAGTACCTTGGGCATGATCGGAAGGTGAGACCTTATCTGGTCGCCAACACGCGCCGAATGCCTGCTTGTATCCTTTCCAACCTAGGCATGGCTGCCTGGGCACCCAAATCCGGGAAGCTCAGTGAAATCTGTGTGTTGTGCACTGCTGACAGAAATGTTTCAATTGTCTGGGCGGACAGCATGTCATTGGCCAGATAGGTGGTAAAGTAGCATAGCGAAGATTTTGCAGCTGACTTCAGACCAAAAGGAGATAGCTGTGACATGGTGTCCACTGACACGTATGAGAGCGAGCAGAGAGTAGGGTCAATCCCGTCATTGATGCCTCGTCCTGATGGGAAGTAGAGGTCCGTGATGAGCCTCCATTTTCTGGAAGTGTGGCCTTTAGAAACCACGCCCAGTGGGTTGCATTATACCAGCCATGCCACGCTTTCGGGGAGAGGGCCAATGATACTATCGAGGCTGCATTCGCTAGTGATGAAGGCGGACACTACCTTGGGGTGGGCGACTGTTGAGGGCATATTTGCAGAGGCCGAGAGTAGCGGCTGCGACTGAGGGAAGCCAACGTGAAAATCAGAGGAGATGCCTTCGACAAGGTAGTTGCGGAAACGCGGGTCAGGATGAGTAGCGAGTGCTGAACTCTATGCCTCCAGGCGGAGCAGGCTGGAGCCACCCTGAAAATTGGTGGTGTGCTGGTTGGCTTCATCTCAGTGTGGTAGTTGGCTCTGCAGGCTTAGCAGGTGCTCGGTATATGGATATATGGTCTGTGTGGCAAGATGAGAGCAGTTATGCCCAGCGTGCATGCGCAAGTCAAAACCTGTGCTGAATTGCAGACCGTACATGAGGCCCTATTTGATCATCGTAGGTCACACCCTTGCGAGTGGAGCAAGGATGCTACACTTGATACCATGCTGTGCTTGTATCAGTGCATGCACGTAATACTTAATTAGCTTTAAAAATCTAGCTACATGGAAGTCAATTAGCTATGTAGATATGTGTAGAATAATCGGTTAAGTGAGTTTCTTTTGAGATAAGGCCAGTCCTTACATTTAACACCGCATCCGTGAGTAATCTGGGTCACGATTTCGCGGCGATTTATAAAATAAAGGTCCACTAGTAATGCAGTTATATGAAATTCTAGTACAAGAACCTATTGGATTATACTAGGAATGTATCCTATAAAGAGATATATACATACCTTTAATAATGTGGTTCGGTACTCAAAAAGGCATGTACAAAGTGGATTTCGAATGTTAATACGAATATTAAAACCAAGTTAGATCACGTACTTACTTGTGCCAGAGGTTATCCCTCAAACAATTCCCCATTCGCCAAACAATTTAGCTGAAACCAACTACTACAGTTAACTAACCGGCAATAGCGGGTTTAATGGATTCTGAAGAGCCGCATCGTTTGCAAATGCAAAGTTGGATCATGTCCATTATGTGGAAGCGCGTGCAAAAGGTGCAGATGTGCTTGTGATGGTGTAGAGCCTGGCCTGGCGCTTGCTCGGAGTACTAGCAACAAGGTCCGAAGCGATTATAGACTGGTGATCGAAGCAGCGAAAAGGGCTAGAATCGAGAGAGCGAAGGCAAGAGAGCAAGAGGAGGGAACCATTGTGGCGGAGCCAACCATCAAACAGGTATAGAAACAGTGAATGATCTATGGCAAGTGTTTGGATGGAGCCAAGTGACTAAGAAGAGGCTGCCTAACTAAGATTTGAGGATAGGTGGTGTGTTGCTAAAGGAATCAGGTGGTTCAGGATGGAGTACGATGGTTCAAAACGTTAAATGGTAATGGTATGAAAGCTTGATTAATGCCCATTTTGCAAAGGGAACTGCACACTTTATGGAGTTCAAGAAAACATCACAGCAGAATAGAATCAAAACAATTGCAACAGCTTGCTGCAGCTCTCACATGAGGTGGAGGTATTCAGAATTGATTTGTTCAGCTGATCAATCTAGACAGAAAAGCTTCATAAATTGAGTGCAGCAATTGACAAATGAAGCAAAAGGGTACTGCAGGCTGCAACAATACATTTTATATGGAGTGTAAAGGAGAGCGGGCAACTCAGCTATTGAAGACAGGCCTATTTAGGCCACTGCAATGTGTCAGTCAATGATCTTGAAGCTGATGGTAAGGGTGATGATAATGAATCTACAAGTATCAATGCTGAAGAGATGTCTGCATGTTGATGCGAATGAGGTAGCTAATGATATACTTCATGTTGACTGGGATGACATGGATGCCGAAGAAGACCAAGATGAAGGAGAAGAGGATGATGAAAATGAAATTTATAAGATGAAGATAGTGAAATTGCTCCAGCAGGATTCTCAGGATATGGTGAACTGAGTGACCTCCTAATTGGGGCAGAATTGCTGACCGGTGTGTGTATAGAGAAGAGGTCTAGTCTTGGGATCATTATGGGGCCTCGTAATAGAAATAGAAGTGTTCGCAATCAATGGCCTGGAAATGAAAGCTTATTTTATGACAAGATATGGTGGCCAACTAGCTAGCATTATCACAGTGAGAACATTACAGATGGTCATTCAGATATGGAAGAATACAGTCTGGTGGCTAATATGGATATTTCTGAAATAAATCTTAACATAGACACCAAGGTTGGATAAGATGTCCACAATGAGGGGCTCAGTATGGTTGCGAATGCTTAGAACCATACAGGAAGGATATCAAGAAGATTTTTGATCGAGGAGCTCGTGTTTCCTGGGACAAAATGAGTCCATGTGGTATGCCAGAGGAGCAACCAGTCATTCTACCCTGGTCACTACACCGAAAATGAAATACGTGCAGAAATTATCAAGTGGGTTGGTAGGAAAAAGTCCAGTGATGAGGACAATGGCGAGTGAAAATGAAGCTAAAAAGGGAATAGGAAGCAATGTACCAAAGCAATGTGTTAAACACTTTGAAGGAATAGTAGAGCATAATCCCGCAATCAAGCCTGCAGAAGCCCTGAGAAATGTCAAGGCTGCACTATGCCCCTTGGAACATGACAAGGTCAATCAAAACCAAAGTTAGTAGTTTAAGAAGAAAATGATAAAGAAAGCAAATTTTGTCATTTTTATTATCGTTATCAATGGTGTACTACATGTATATCGATATGCTATTTTTCCAAAATAGTTTGCCTCGCGGCATTGTGTAGCTAGCCTGGTCCCAGTGACTATAGGGAAGGAGCGCATGCGCAGCCAACACTGGTACATTGTACAGTGAATAGTGAAGGAGCTATTTCATGTGCAGCCAATGCTAGTACAGTGACTGGTTTACTTTTGTACTATTTTATGGATTGATTTACATAAAGTGTATGTTGGGCGCTCCAATTCAAGAACTGCACTATATACCTCCACCCACAGTGGTGTTGCTTGTAATACACAATGTGTACAAAATAACAATTCCAAAGTTAAAATTTGATTTCAGTTCATGCACTGTGTACTTCTGGAACATTTTGGATGTGCGAAACATCGGATGCCATTGATGTCGACCGTTCACTTGCCAGCTCGCAGATAGCATGCAGCAGACCAATGGTCCTCCCACTGAACACATCAAATGTTGTCTCAAGAGTTGTAGTAATAGTATCCTGTGTCAGAAAAGAAAAATAATAACCAGCGGACCTTTCATATTTTAAACCTCCCCTAAATTTTCGCCGTTTTTACCCACTTTACTCGCGGGCACTGTGGAAAAAGCTAATCATATACAGTAGAAAGGGGTTCCAAAACTAAATATTTGAAAGGCCTCTGCATGCAACACAAACTCTGTAACTGCATCATAGCATCAGTGGTCCCATAATCCAATACTGACATATCTTGTTTCATTCTTCCTTTTCCCCTAGTATGTCTAGGAGCGCCATGTCAGTATTAACATAAATATGGGACCTGGTGGAGCTAACCACACGTATACAGGTGTGTTGGGCACCTGCTTACGCTTGGGGGTGTGCCTGTTTACAATATCTGGTTTCTGGCCACAATGACAACTGCTTAATAGACTACTTTTATGGCTTAATGAATTGTGGGCTATTACTAACAAAACTAAGATGGTGTCAAGTACCCTTTATAAAAATAATCCAACTTGGCAGTAAGTTTCTAACTTGGTTCTAGTGCATCCGCATAACCGCTAACATTATGCTTCAATCATGACTAAGATACAACCTCTTATTTGAGTGAATCTTATCTTATCAGAACGTAATAGAGAAACTTTTTAAGGTTCAAGTGTGGAAATGAGTAAGCGTTATCTCTGAGCCTACTAATCCTCGACAGTTTTACTACACTGTGGCTCTATCCAAATACATTTGCTAAAGCCCAGTTGATTCTGGAAGTTCATTCAGGTAACTTTTACAGCTACCTAAAGAATGAATGTCATTATGGTTTCCTATGTAAACATCTAATCAGCATGTTGTATAAATAAGGTGTCTTCTTGTAAAGAAGTCCCTGGTGTAAGTTAAAATGGCGTTTTTGTGCCTGCAGGACTTAACTACCAAAGGCATGGCCTTTCTGTTCTAAATGCATAGAAGTATGCATCTGGTGCCTTGCTGATCGCTGTGCATATTATAATAATGTATTTATAATCAGCTACTTATCGGGGCTTCACCACTTCCACCTCCTACACACTCTGTGGTTTGCCTTTGACAAACTGGTTTACACTGCCATGTCATGGCTTTAGCCCACCCTCTATATTAATATGTATTCCAAAATCCACCCCCAGGTGCAAACTTGGCAGTAAATCTTTCCAGTTATTCTGTGCTATGTACATGTATTTTCAAGCTACTATTATCTTACCAAAAGTACGGTTGAACCAGTTTTTATTTATTTATTCTTGCATTTTAGCTGGTGATTGGAGTAAAGAAGGCCTTATTATTTTGTGTAAAGCATGTTCTAAGGTAAGATTAATATTTTGCTTGGAAGGTTAAGTTGCATTTGTATCCACTATAACTGTGATTAAAGAAATTATGTTCAAATTGAAGTATATGGCATTCATACATATACATTTGTAACAGGTATTTGCTTTAATGCCAGTTTTTTTATTTGTCCAGCTACACTTATTTCAGTAGGGTTTTATCCAGTAGTGTAGTGAGGGGGAGGGGCAGGGGGCATATGTCCCTGGGCGCAGGGATGAGGGGGCACCGAGATAATTATTGCATTAATGGGTGCCTCTTGAGTTGAGAAATATCTGCATGCAAACCCCCGTATTTGTATCTGCATATTTGGGCAAATGCGAGGGGGACTGTATTAGTATATTTGAGCTGGGGTGGGCCATTTGTGCATTATGCCCCTGGGCGCTCAACAACTTTCCTACGCCACTGTTTTATTGTTACAGAATCCCTGTCCTAATGATGATGAAGTTTTTAAACTGTGTGAGCAATGCAAAGATGCTGGTAATCCAAAGAAGGATCTTGATATAAAAGACTGGTTCAATGATAAAAGAAAGCTTTGGAAAATTGGACAAGGTCAAAAAGTCAATGGTAACTACTTGTAGTAACTTAAGTAACCAATCAGATGAGTGTGTGATGTAAAGCCATCAGCATGGGTTTTTCACATGCATCGTTCAAGTCTCCTTGTCTGTATGGCTTGAAAGTTTTAAGGCTTAACTTATTTTACATAACAGCTTGCCAAAGTGGCGCTACCTAGTACATTAAGCATGGTAAACAAAATTATATCATACATGTAAATAAGCTGGCAAGTAAATGGCAGTAGTACATGTATGACTCAAAAATCAGTCCTGGCAAAAATTGATCTGGAAAGGACCACTTTTAAATGTCAAAATTGGTATGACTTCGTACTACTTTTGGTTGTGAAAATTAGTCTGGGTTGCCAAAAGTGTCTGGGTGTATTTAGCTCGCAGGAAACGTGATGTGTATAGTGTTTGTACATGTACTACTACATGTATGACCCAAGGCAATAAGATAGTTTTGCCATAGTAAATATACACGTATACATACGTAATATTCATGCTTTGCGCTAGGAGCTTGGGATTGCTGGATAGTCAACTAACGGAAAGTAACTTTGTTGAAAATAAAAGTCAAAAAGCTTTTAATGGTTTACAAAATACACCCTCATTAATAATTAATGTTTCTCAACATTTTTGGTCCTTTGCTGTCATAGATCTTGCAGGGTTATATTTGGTATCAAATTGATGCTCTTTGTATGTACAACCAAATGTGTAGGATAGATTTTAAAGGGTTAAAAATGTAATGTGTTTATAATTCAGATTACAGAATACAGACCTTTTGCAGATTGAAACTCTGCCTATTTTTTTTACCAAGTGAAAGCCACTTCTTGTTGTAATGTTTTTTCAAGAGGGTCATTCCATTGTAAATGAGCAAATTGTGTGCCTCACATCTTCCAATCTTATCTGTTAACCGAACAGCCCTGGTGCCGGCGACCTTTCCATCAGTTTACCTTCTAGAGATTGATAGGAGAGATTCCTTGGATGGCAAATGTTACATTAACTATATCATGCAGTTAGTTCGTACTCTATTAGGCACAAATAGTGTAGACTAGCTACAGCCTTAACCCGCAAGCGCCCAGTTGTTTTTTGACTGATTGCCACAACAGGGGGCCAAGCAGGAGTATCCCATGGCTGAATAGGGGGCACCATACCCCAAGGCTAAACAGATCCAATGTGACACTTGCCACAAGCTGGAACCTGTGTACCAGATCGGGACGCTTTTCCAGACTTGGCTAACCAAATGCAAGGGGATCCCGGGGCTAAACAGGTCCAGTGTGATGCATGTGACGAGCTGGAACCTGTATCCCAGATCTGGACACTGGTCCAGATTGGGCTAGCCAGATTTAAGGCAAAGCCCATAGGGCTCCGCCCAAGTGTTAGTACCCCCAAGTCAAAATGTTCTAAGTCGGCTAAATTTTGGGCAACATGCATGGCAAATTACATGCAATAAAAGTGTTTGTTCAAGATGCAGCTGCCATCCGAGCTGCTGCAGCCATGTGAGCTGGAGTGTGGAGGATGTAGCCTTGAATTGCTGAGCTGTGCCATCGACCAAGTTGCATGATCTCAGTGGAAGAAAGGCCAGCTTTTGAAGCTGTGGTAGCGGCTCCTATATGGATGCTATGGGTATTGAAATGAGAGTGCGATGAAGGGGTGTAATGGGAAAACTTAGCTGTGAGGGGGCCTCTTGATTTCAGGTGGAAGAGAGGTTTATACCCTGATGCTTTGCAGTGGTCCAAATATGAAAGCATTGCTCGAATTGGGCAACAGACACCTCCAGTTGCACCCTATGGTGATCATACTTCCTTTCCCCAACTGATCCATTTTGGAGAAATGGAGTAATACCTTCATCTGGTCCTTTGATAATGAAATGTCCCTTCTGGCCAGGAACTGGGAGGGAGGACGTTGAGTGGAAGTGGTAAACTCCCCTACTCTCAGAAACCCAAACAAGGCAAGGGACATAGCGGCACGTAGCATCAGAGGATCATGTGTGCCCAGGGTGGGGTCATGTCTCAGCCCCCTCATCCGTTTTTTGAAGACCTGAATCGTAATAGGCCTATGACATCTTGGCTGGATTCTGGACTGTTGCAGCTCAATACCTCATAACACCAACTGCAAGGTGGTGTTATCAGTAACAGGGCTACAGAAGCCGTTAAGATGGTGCTGGTGGGTGATAGAAGACAGGTACACCCGGATGGTCCTCCAGCTGGGGGATTTGCTAAGATATGAAGAGCCACCACATGCCGACTGGCAGGCATAGGTACTGCACCTTGCTGTCTACAGAAGGACCGAAACCATCTAAAACCCACTCCATAGGTGAATGAGGTAAAGGGGGCCATGACCTTGCATGCCAGCCGCTTCAGAATGTGTTCTAGAGGTCTGCCAACTCTGGTTTGGGGTGGGATGCAGCTCAGCCTGTGGGGCAAGGGAGAAAACCGTGATAAGATGTTGTGTGACAGCGCATCAGCCAAAGGGTTATGCTGGCCAGGTAAATGCACTAGCTGCACAGAGAAATTGTGGTGGGGTGCAGTGAAAAAGAGTTCCGTTAGCAGTGTCATGATTGCCACATCCTTTGATGACTGGCCAGACCAGGCATACACAATGGCTTGGTTGTCGCAGTGGAATCTAACATGGTGCTTTGCTAGATGAGGACCCCACACCTTGGCTGCTGCCACTATTGCAAAGAGTTCCTGCCACTGAATAGACCGCTCACCCAGTCGCTGGTGAAGGAGCCAGGAACCCCTAAACCAGGATCCATTGAAATACGCCCCATAACCTGAAGTGCCAGAGGCACCAGTGAACAAGTTCAGGGTGTTGGCACTGGTCCAGTCAGGGTCAAGGAACATGGCCACACCATTCTACTCAGGGCGGAAGGTTCCCACCATGCAAGATCCTCCTGTGCATCAGCTATTACCTTGGCCATGGTTGAGAGGTCAATCAGTTGTCACAAAAACAGGCGACCAGCAGGGAGGACTTTTGCTGCAAACGAAAGCTTGCCAAATTTAACGCTTGGTGGCCTTATGACACCCATGGCAGCCTTTGATGCAGTGTAGAATATCCTCTTGTTTGTCGTGCAGAGTATGCCCGAGTGCAATGTGTGGCGCAAACTTTTTTCTGAAGCATACTGTAGAAGGTGTGTTCTGCAATAGCACTGTTGTCCTATCAAGATACCTGTTAGGTCTTAGCACCACACCAGTTCCAGCTGTAATTCTCGCATTACACACAAATTCACTCCACCCACTTCTTTTGTCGCTATTGGTAATATTTAAAATTAATGTGACAAAAGGGCTCCCCGTTGGAGACAAAGTTTGCAAATGGTGTTATTGGTGAGAGCTGCAAAAGCACAATATGGAAGAACAAGCCAGCTTATGGCATCATAAATGAACAGGTTGGTTTGGGTGAAGCCGAAAATGGTGGATTAACTTCCCGTCATTAAACAAAGTTGTAGATTTGAGCGCTAAAGCTCTTACAGTAGTTGTTAGTGAATCTGACGAGGATGATTGGGGCTTAGTGGCAACATCAAGTTCTGCTGATAATAAAGAAGCTAGAGATGAAGTGAACGATATTGATTGGCAACCAGAGATAGACAGTGATGGCAATGACTTAGAGCAAAGAAATTGTTTGCCAAGGTGTAAAGTGGCACATCTGTGACTTAGTATCAGATGATGTAAGAATCCAGCCGCAGTTTAGTGCAAAACTTCTATGGGTCGATGTTTGCTGTGCTGTCGAAAGAATTCCTATTCAGTATTTTAACATGTCCTTTCCAACTCAAATGATAAAGGACATATTTATGTGGAGTGGAATTGCAATTCCAATCAAGAAAACAAAAATGGATAAGGCAGAGTTCTGGCAGCTTCTAGGTATGGTACCACCAGTAAAAGGTGCAACCAGTGGAGTCTTGAAGATGGAGATATCCCTGCTACCAGATTTGGAAGTTACTATGGGATCGCACAACCAAAGGTTTGAGATCTTATGATAGATGGGCACCAGTATATAAAGATTTAATAAGTGGTGATTTTACCAATTGTGGAGCAACTGTGTGCATGAGAGCATAAGTGCTTGGAGAGGTAAGGATGGGAATTACTGCTCAAATGGGATACCATGTGTAACAAAGATAGAAAGAAAATCAGAAGGTGTTGGAGCCGAACTAAAGGAAGTAATACAGCCTGCATTTCACTGGTTTAGTCAAAACTGCTACTACCAAGTTCCCAATGAACTATTTTAATGACCTTAGTACAATGAGCCAGGTGACCATTATGTTCTCACTGCTTCAATTAATGGGCATTTATACATTTCTTGTGGCTGGATTGATTCAACTACGAAACACTTCATATCCACATACAACGCAACACTAGAGGGCAACCCACATGGTAAAAAGCATTGGTGTGAGATTGAATCTGAAGAGTAATTAGCATGCTGCAACTGTCTATGAAAAATACGTAAGCTTAATCCTGAAGTAGCATTATTCGTAGATACCTCTAGCAGTATTATCCTTACATAAGCAGTTATGGGCCCTAGTAGCTCGTGTTCTCAACACGGTGAAGGCCCTAGTAGCTCAAGTTTCTCATGCACCATCTTGGGAACTTAGGCTACTAGGGCCTGAACCATGTTGGGAACTTGGGTTACTAGGGCCTGAACCATGTTGAGAACTTGGGTTACTAGGGCCTGCACTGTGTTTTGGGTTAGGCTACTAGGGCCTGCACCATGTTGGGAACTTGGTGTGACACTTGACAGACATTTCTTGTCATTGCTTTACAAAATGCCAGATTACAAATACGCTTATTTAACTATGTGCATGTTTTTCACGATTTTTCCTTGTCTAGTGGATGATGTACCAAGAAGCTAAGTTCATGTCACGTAATTCGGATAGCAGAATTTGGCCACTTTGTAACACGAGCACAAGTACCAGCAGCTTTGAAAGAATGACATACATTTTGCACCATGAAATCATAGCAGTGCTGATATGCATAGGTAGCATAGAGACTTTGCGCTCTGCACCATATTCCTTTACCGCGGCGTAATAATGTCATTGCTAATTACCATGCGTGCCTAGTGTATCACCGTAGAAAAAGTACTCTACGGAGGGAAATGTTTTTCTGACTGGTACTATACATGTATTTACTTAATGTTGTTTGCTCTTGTAAAATTTTCACACATCTCTGACTTAAGCTAGAGCCCAATATACAATAAAGCTTGGATAGGAGGAATTCTTTTTAGTATAGCCACTTTAGTATAATAACATTAACTCTTTGACCGTCGTGTGCATATATATGCACAAAAATTAACTCGCGTTAACTGCCGTGTGCATATATATATGCACACACACACAACAATGATCCTTTTCGTAACAGTTAGCTTACGACCAAGAAAAGTTTATGAGCATTAGTTCACATTCAGGACATGTTTTTGGCTGTTCGAACAGGTGAAAATACACCTGCACCACTTGAACGGTTCGAGCAGCCGTAAATACACATCCATTGCTTAGCGGTTGGAACAGCCGTAAATACGCATGTATTGCTAGTACAGTATAGTACCTCAGGGTAGTTAAGGCATGGGTAGCCATTCATTTTTAACTTTGCATATTGTTCATGAACTGTGCAATATGTATGCATAAGTATGATATCAAATCAAAGTATTAATGATGCGGAATTTTATAATCACCATGGTTACGTCATTGCATCACGTGAGTACTGAATAGATGCAATATAATCATATTTTGTTCAGCGAATTATACGGCAGTGAAGCCGGGGTATTTCAGCGTTCATTTTTCATCCATACACGTCAACTGATGAGTACTTTTCACTTCTCGGTAGGATTTCCTAAAGAACAACTTCTTCACGGAGAAAATTGATAATACTTCTCGTCTTGTTAAACATTTCTGTATACACAAATTTTTCTATGCCGACTCGATAAGCATTTCGCTTCCACCGGGCACAACCTAAATAGAGTACTAGGTGGAGCACATTTTGGTGTATTTAAAATAATTTTACCCCTTTGTCTTCACTGTCGTATGGAAGGAATAAGAAATTCACACAGCCATTTTCGCGCGCCGCCCGTATCATAGCAACGAACGATTCACGCGGGTATAATTTTCACACAACGGATGTTACGTACATTCATCAGTTAGAACTGCATCCCGCTTTGCTTTAGATTAGGGTAACAAGGCAAAGCAGTTAGCACGCCTCTCAATTGGTACGCAGTGAGAGGAATAACCACAGAGTTACTCGCGTGCGATATCAGATAACAATAGCACAAAGTGGTCATGAAAGAACAATAGCGGGGTTCTTGAATCTGTAGAGGGAAAACATACACATACATGACCTCAGATAAACAGTGACCACAGACAGACATCTACATCTATGATTATAGTAACTAACCCGCACTGTCAGCTGGTCTTCCTGTTCTGTAGATTTCACACACACACACACACACACACACACACACACACGCACACACACAATATTTCATATACATACAAGGATTCACACATACTCTACTTCTTTCACTGCTTTTCAGTGTGTGAACTTGAGCTGGGGTGAATGGGTGGGAAAGGTGGGATGGGACATCAAATCACCCACACATACTACCAAACCACATCACCCATATATCACTTACCCATACCTACACCAACCACAACACCATGTACCCATCACCTATCCATTACACCATCCACTCACCCCATCACCCATATCAAAAACATACCTACTAGTCCTTAGACAATATTACAATGTGATCTCACACACTGTAGGTTCATGCGTACGATCTTTGTAGACTGGTTTTGCGAGGATAGCAATCAAGGAGCTGTCTGCATCAATCGTTACAACCTTAAAGATGAACTGGAGAGTTCTGCAAGGTGGATTGTTGGAATCAGCACAGGAAATGGTGCAAGCCTCGCTCGCACCCACAGCTCCTGATACAGGCCCACTT
The DNA here is from genome assembly GCA_949361645.1 of Spongilla lacustris. Classification (NCBI taxonomy): domain Eukaryota; kingdom Metazoa; phylum Porifera; class Demospongiae; order Spongillida; family Spongillidae; genus Spongilla; species Spongilla lacustris. The sequence continues at coordinate 5,196,490 of OX442423.1, read as the reverse complement.
TGGCCGCTGCATTTTCTTGCATGTTGGTTTTGTAGCTGGGTAGTGCAAAGAGATTAGCAACCTGCCAATCTTTCTCCACGCTTGTGTCTCCTTCCCACCTGAACTTAGGCGGAATGAAAGTGGGGCTACTCCACCTTGTAGATTCTTGCCAAGCAACCCTCTAGCAATCTGCCTCATCTTTTCCTCACAGGAAATGGACACACCAGATGCCTTCAACCACCTATTTGAAGTAAGAAAATCAGCCATGTATTTTGGGCTATTCAGTTGTCACAGGAGTAGTGCATCCATGTTAACTATATGTAGGCCCTGCACTGCGGTGTACATGTCACCTTCTAAACACCATATGCTGACACTGGAAAAGTGAAAAAGGAGATGTTCAACACTGCACAAAGATAATAGACAATCTGTATTCACCTGCAGTAAATGATTCAATTCATTCACAGTTTTCTACAGAGTCCTCTTCGGCTTCCGTCCCACCTTCACCTTCAGTGTCACATGTCCAGGCCTCCCTAGCTCCAGTGCCAGCCCTCTTCACTCCAGTGTCACATGTCCAGCCCTCTTCACTTCAGCGTCACTCCAATGTCACATGTCCAGCCCTCTTCACTCCAGTGTCACTCCAGTGTCACATGTCCAGCCCTCTTCACTCCAGTGTCACTCCAGTGTCACATGTCCTCCAGTGTCACATGTCCAGCCCTCTTCACTCCAGTGTCACTCCAGTGTCACATGTCCAGCCCTATTCACTCCAGTGTCACATGTCCAGCCCTATTCACTCCAGTGTCACATGTCCAGCCCTCTTCACTCCAGTGTCACATGTCCAGCCCTCTGATCGTCACTCGAGTGTCACATGGTCCTACACAGCAGTATTGCAATGGAAAAACATTTTAAAACCAAAACTGTAGAACAAGTTAGAAGTTTCTAGGGAATACAAGTAGGAACAGCTAGACACAAAATCAAGATTAAAAAAAGGACTAAAAAACGATGTGGCAAGAATATCAGTGGGAAGGCAGCACGACAAGACACTGAAGTTTATTACTTGACGAATGCCTGAAAGGCTAACCCCAACAAACAAGGCGAGAATCAATGATGAAAAAGACTGTTCTCTGCATGAACTGGAAACATCAGATAACGGCTATCTAATTAGAAAGATGCATTCTTAATACCGTACAATTACAGTGTATCGCTTCCATACACTTTTGTGGGCTAAGTACACATATTGCATAGTATAAAACAGCGTCAGTATAATTTAAGTGCTTTAAATAGAACATGTTTCGTGGTGATACGCAGAAGCTTCGTAATGAGAAAAGGGGAGTGTGCTAAGCTTAAATCCTAATGATACATGCTTTTACCTGCGCGTAAAGCTACGGGTACCGTTTGCTGTTTTGAAACAAAACTAGGAACAGCTAGCGCATCCTAGCCATCGGCACCCATTGCATTGTATCGCTTTACATATCACACCAAGCAAGATAAAAACTCACCGGAACGGATACTGGAATGAAGGATTAATGATAGGACGTTGCACAGACATTTACAAAAAAAAAAATACAATTTGGCCGCATGAAAATATCACGTGCGCTCACGTAAAATATGAATATAATTAAACTCCTGCAATGAATTTTACCCATGCCTTAACTCCCCTGAGGTAGCTTTGAAATGGCTTCATACAATCGAAGCGGGTTCAGTATAGCTCAAGTTCTTTACATGCTGGATATTGATGACGATGACAGTGAAGAGCTCAGCGAAGATGAATTTGAGGGTTACGTGGAGGACATGCAAGATGTGGATGATGAGACACCAGCTACTCTTTTTGATGTCGCTGAATACGAAGCCCGCGAAGTGATGGATGACCACAAAGTGATGGATGATCACGAAGTGATGCATGACCATGGTGAAGTGATGGATGACCACAAAGTGATGGATGACCACAAAGTGATGGATGACCATGAAGTGATGCATGACCGCAAGTGATGGATGACCACAAAGTGATGCATGACCGTGATGTGATGCATGACCGCGAAGTGATGGATGACAGCGAAGTGATGGATGACCCCCGAACAGGTAGATGATCTGGAAATGGTGATAGATAACCCTCAGCCGGAAGCTAGAAGGAACGTGTGCACTAGCCTACCACTGTACACATCAACTCCAGGGTTAACACAAGACATGCATGGTAAAACAATCTTGGATTTCTCTTCCAGCATATAGTTGATGATGACATCATGCATGGGCTTGATAGTTAGCCAAACCAATCTATACTCAGATCAGTTCATAGCGAGCCACGAAATCAGAAATTTTTCAAGAGTACGAGCCTGGAGACCCACTGACACCTGTGAGGTGAAAAAGTTGTTACCAGTTATAATAACTATGGGTCTACTTAGTTACCCAAGTATGGACGACTACTGTCACACCTTGTGGCCTTTTGAAAATAGAGCCATCTCATCATCAATGACACGCAACAGGTTTGGTCTATTGATGAAGTTTCTCCACCGCAATGATAACAGCCACTACATAAAGAAAGGTTGTGTTGGTCATGATCGGCTGTACAAGTTACGTCCATTCGTGGATGCTTTAGTATCGCCAGCAAGCATACATACCTGCTCGGGAACTAGTCATTGATGAATCCATGATCAAGTTCAAGGGGAGGCTTAGCCTTAGCTTCATCCAATATAATCCAAAGAAGCCTATCAAGTGGGAACTCAAGGCCTTTGTATTGGTAAATTCTGCAACAGGTTATGTATGGAACTGGATGCTGTACACTGGTAAGATGAATACATGTACATGTACAGTATCTCCTAATGCATATATAATATTCATAGGCAAAGGTGACTCACTTGAATTGGACGGCAAGGGACTTGGGCATGCTGTTGTCCTGAAACTGCTTGAAGGACTTGAAGATAGAGGGCTCCGTGTTTATCTTGACAATTGGTACAGCAGCCCAGTGCTCTTTGATGACCTGCATTCCAAAGGGTTTGGTGCATGTGGCACCTTGCGCCTCAATCGCAAGGGCTTGCCACAAGTCATCAAAGGTAATGGAAAAGGAAAAATGAAAAATCACACCATGGTTAGTGCAACAGCTGGAAAAAGCCTAGCCATGGTGTGGATGGACAAAAGAGCTGTGGCAATGCTGAGCACCATACACGACAGCAGTATGGTGCCCATCAAAAGGCGAAGTGGCGAAGCAACAGGGGGGTGGAAGTTGCTTCAAAACCACTTTGCATTGACCACCGTACAACCATTTTATGAATGGAGTTGACCGCCATGACTAACTGATGGGTTCAGTCATAGGAGCAAGAAATGGTGGAAAAGAGGCTTTTTCCATCTGATTGAAGTGGCGATTGTTAATGCATACATTCTTTATGCATTACATATGAAGCAAATGAAACAAAAGCAGAGGTTTAGGACAGAATTGGCACAACATCTGTTAGTGGATGCTGGTGCAGCACAGACCCCACCAAATGAACAGCAACATGGCCAGAGTGGACCTCATAAATGTGGACTACCAACAGCTGCCCGGCTTACAGAGCGCCACTTCATGGCAATGTATGATTCCAACCCCGCTGGGAAAAGACAACAGCATAACTGTGCTGTGTGTTCAAACAAAGAAGGGAAAGGACGCAAGACCACGTCCTACAAATGCAAGCAATGCAATCTACCCATGTGGATGGTTGCATGCTTTGAACTTTACCACACAAAGGTGGACCCTAAGCGCTACCTATAATGTATCTATTCACTACTATGTACATGTACACAGTCCATATTGACAATGTTATGAGTTGTACACTTACCTTATAAGGACAGACTATGGTGATGCGGCATAGAGAGGGTACTGCAGGGGTAGAGTATATAGATGAGGTGCATGTAGATAGCACATACATCACACTAGCACCAGCAACACATACGACACACACAAGCACTCACACACTTGTGTACACTAGCACTGACACTAAACACATACACTCACACAACACCTGTACATGTACACATGCACACATTATACACAAGCACTTACACACGTGTACACTGACACTGCACACATACACTCACACAACACCTGTGTACACAAGCACACACTATACACAAGCACTCACACACATGTACACTAGCCTGTGTACACATGCACACACTATACACAAGCACTCACACACCTGTGTACACTAGCACTGACACTAAACACATACACTCACACAATACCTATTATGTCACATGCACACATTGTACCAAGCACTAGAACACGTGTATACTAGCACTGACACTACACACATACACTCACACAGCACCTGTGTACACTAGCACTGACACTAAACACATACATCTGTGCACACATGCGCACACTATACACAAGCACTCACACACCTGGTACACATGCACTGACACTAAACACATGCACCTATGTACACATGCACATACTATACACAAGCACTAACACTAAACATATACACTCACACAACACCTGTGTACACATGCACACATTATACACAAGCACTCACACACCTGTGTACACAAGCACACACTATACACAAGCACTAACACTAAACACATACACCTGTGTACACATGCACTGAACTAAACACGCACATACACTCCGCAACACCTGTGTACACATGCACACACTAAACTCAAGCACTCACACATCTGTGTACACATGCACACACTAAACTCAAGCACACACCTGTGTACACATGCACACACTAAACACATACACTCACACACCCATGTACACTAGCGCTGACACTAAACACATACACTTACGCAACACCTGTACACATGCACTCATCCTAAACACAAGCACTCACCCTACAAATTGTTTATGTGAAAAATGTGTGGCCTTTGGGATAGCTAGATTGTCGATTGTGATCTAATATCGATAGGAGATTCAATTCCAAGATATAACCTCGTGGTTTTGCAGCTGTTTGGTAACAGCGCAGATAGTATGAAGCTAAGACAACACCTACAACACTTCTAGTAGTGATTGGTATACAAAGCGTTCACATATCTGTAACAAAGTGTAGGATTCCGCCAGAGACACGAGTGCATCAACAATACTATGTATATTCATAGGCAGGATACCGTAACTGGACTTTTCATCGAAAATATAGAAGTTCGCTTACCTTACTAAGCTAACAAGACTAAGGTAAAGTTGAAACACATGCAGTTTTTACGTAAAACATCAATCTGTTGTGAGTGCCATTTTCTTCCATTTATTAGAAACAGCCCTGGCAGTAAATGAAATCATTACGTTTTACGTATTTGACAGTCAAAGAGTTAACTAGTAATTATTCATTGGCACTGAATGGCTAAGTGCTATACAAAGGTTTCGCTTTGACTGTTTTGACATGGAGCGGAGTGAGAATGCTGCTTCTAGACTGATTTGACACTGCATAACACTGCTGGTGCTCGTCAAAGCCTGTTGTTTTCAAAGTTTGGCCCAGATGTGTTTAAAGTCTTGGTCGATCATTTCTGCTCTGGGGCTGTGAACACCAAAACATTCAACAATAAAGACCCGTGCGTTCTAGCAAGTGGTTTAAGTTCAACCTTAAAGAAAATGTAAGGTCCTTAGGCATGTGGCTGAATGACTTATGTGAGAACCTACCTTTTTTAGTACATGTAAATTGTGTGTCGTTGTAGAGATATTTCTGCTCCTTTGTGTGCTGTAACCGTGTCCACATTCCCTGCTCTTTTGTGATCAATCATCCAGTCTTCTTTCCCAGGAAAGTTTCTTTTCTTCTGATGTCTGCCATATATGCTTGCTCTTTCATTGTTCTCCTTCTCCTACTCCTTTCAATGTTATATCTCTCATTCATCTGTTTTCTCTTTCTCTCTGTGAACTAAAGCAGGTAGTATAAAGCATGTGCCTTTTCAAACTCCTATCTATGTTTCATAGCACAATCATACAGCTATTTTTATTACACCATATTACATATTGTAGGTGTTGTAACTATCTCCATTTGTTATAATATATTTGTTCATTAATTTTATGCTTGTATTATATGCAGAACACACAGACTTTAGAGAACACTTCCATTATTGTGAACAATTTACACATCCAACGTCAACAGAGATGTTAAGTGAAGGTTTCAGACCTGTTCATTACTTGCATCATATCATAAAAATTCAAGAGCAGCTTATGTCACAATTGACAGAAGAACAAGTGAAACAACTAATAATGGATATTGGAATTGAAATTGAAGTTGTGGATTACATTGCAGAGAGCCGTGTGGATGAAACTACAAAGAGCCGTGAGGATTACATTAAAAAGATACAGAGTATTAAAGAAAACTTTGAAAAATTGAAAAAACATGGGGCTGAAATAGAAAGCTGTAAAAAGATTCTAGAGCAATTGTGTAATTGCTTATCACAGGGTAAGATATTAATAGTTATGGTCTGTAGATGTTTACATTATTAGTATACATTGTAAATGATTGCATTTACTTACCAGCTACATGTACAGTGTAGCTCTACCCAAGTGTATTATTCCACATTGTTTTGTGTGTGTGTGTGGGAGGGTGGCTAGAATTTCATTGTTCATAATAAAGGGGAGTCCATATTACACATCTGTACGCTAACTAAGCCGATATGTATACAAGTATATAAAAACATTCGCTATGAGAAAGTTAGTGGTATATAGAATTTCAAGGCAATAGTGGTGTAAAAAGCAGGAAAACAAGTGTTGAATGGTAAGGAAAAACGAAATAGTCCTATATTTAGCACATGTATTGTTCTACAATGTGTGCAGGCTATATATAGGACTATTTCGTTAATCCATATTATTAAACTCTTGTTTTCCTGCTTTTTACACCACTTTTGCCTTCAAATCCTATATACCACCAACTTTCTCATAGAGAATGTTTTTTATATACTTGTTTCATTGCTTTTTATTCATAACTGGATGCATATGCTTTGAGAAATATATTAACTGAATTTCATAACTCATGTTGCAACAGACATTTGTACACTGATCACATATGCTACTATCTAAACTTGGCATATAGAATATCATTTATATAGTACTAACTCAGCCATGTTCATTTCATGAACAATGTAACTCAGTTTTAATATTAAAGCAGTGATACCAACAAAACTTTATCTTCTCATATATTAAGTCTGTTTACTTCTTGATATGACAGCAACAGGTGTGTCCATCATCACTTCCTTCATTACAGTACTCTGCAAATCAAAGTGATCTGTGTCAACTCAACTTCACCTCACTCCATGCACCATGCAGATGATACATTCAGCATGCAGTGTCCTTCACAAGCAGCTACAATGCTTGTGCCCATCCACAAAAACTGTTTTAATGACGATGCATACTGTACCTCTGCTCAATCATTTAGAGATTGATCATCCATATTTTAATATAACTAATTTATTTCCTGAAGTTTATGTATGGCTAACTTTAAGGCATTACATCAACCAATGTTTGTCCCACAACCTGAATTTTAGTTGGACAGTCAATGTTTGAAATTTCTGTTTAACTGACTTGGACTTCAGATAATGTCTCCCATGTTTTGTTTGTCAACTAAAATGGAAATGCACAAATGAGTGTCGGCTGCTCACTATTGAATGAGCTAGAATGTCACTATCAGCAAATTTTATTGCATTAATTGCATGAAAGCTAGGGCTATCCTATATGAAGCACAAAAGAGATCAGACAGTTGTGAAAATTGTTAGTGTCCATACTGATAGCATGGCCTTGCTTGCCCTTTCTTCAATAAATTTCATTAGGTAGGTCTGCCTACAACATGGCTTCTGTTTGCATGTAAATAATATTGTTATTTTTTACTGAACCTAAAGATACCATACAGTAGCTGTCATAAAAAAGTTTACATGATTATTTATGCCATGGCCATAGTACGGTATAACCGTAAACGTAACGTACATCGCAATAGGCGTGCCATACAACTCCTGTGTTTAAAAAAAATAATAACGTGCGTATACATGTATGTACATGTACCGCGACCTATAAACCTGGGTACTTCTCTAGCGTTACAAGAAGCTGCGGATTCATTTCTTCTACTTGTAAGGACTGATGGCGCCAAAAGAGGCAGTTTGAGGAAGGGAATCCGCAAATTCATTAAATGGTACCAAGCCACAGGATGCAGTTAATACCGCAGAAATCGTGGCGATTGTCGATGACCATCTTCATCGGCTACTTCTTTCGAAAGGCGCGATAGCGCTTATTGACTGATGATTCGTACGGGATGCAAACAAGGTGAAGTGTTTAGATTGGGCAAGAGCTAACCTCGCTGAAGTGCTATGTAGTGATTAAGTAGATACGCTGTTTACCTATTAGATAAATGTACGCTAGTCGCTCATGTACGGCAGTAATCGTACCATACGACTGTAATAGCGTACCGGATGTACGGCAGACCGTACAACGGCCATGGCTTAATCAAATACGTAAAGTATTTAACTTGTTTATGACCGCTACTGTATAAAGGTAGCCTTGAAAAGGCTATTCTAAGGAATAGCATACTGTTAGATGAGCTAAATGATGCCTTTTGCAAAACCCACTCATGGTTAGCACAAAAGGTCCATACTAGATCTGCACATGCAGCTGTTAGAGAAGTTAGTGCAGTTGCTTTGCTTAAAACAAAGCACTGAGCATGCGTAGAAAAAGTGCAGGGGAATTTCTACATGATGTTCGTGCTTGCTTCTGTTTACAATGTTGCAGTTTTTAAAAAAATAATCTGTATAGACTTGCATAGCTACACGAAGAATATATAAGGTTTTTTTTTCATTTTATGCCGATAACCAATGAAAGACAGGCACAATAACTATTATGTGTTGCTACACATAATTACACAGAACAACTCAGACACATTTATACATGGGTGAACTGCACGCATCACCAAACCATGCAACACAAAAGTTTATAAACATTATTATATTGCAGTTACCTATATACACGCATACATGTTCATCCGACCCATGCAAATACTTATTGTATATCACTCAGTCCAATTCGAACATACCTTTGAGGTTTATTGGTACATGTATATAACTTTCTAAGCCCATTACTCCTTGCATTGCATTCTTTTCACAGGAGAAGCGATGGAATCATCCCGATGTTCTGCACTCTTCATGGTCGCTTTATTTTCATTGTAACGTTGCTGCTTTAAAGATAGTATTGGATAGCCAGAACTACTGTAACAAGCGATCCATTAACATAATCACTTGTACGAATATATGGTCCTGTTTAAAAGTAAACAGTGTTTAAGGGGATGACAGTTAGTTTTGTGGGCAGTCTTATCTGTGATACCCCCTTGGGGGCTCGCGCATTGTGCATTGTAGAACAGTCTTTGTTCAAGGAGGCCTTCAAACCCATTGGCTAGACTCTGGGCAATGTACCATATAAGTACCTCCTATCCTGGTGCCACATTGCGTGCATTTTGGCATTGGGAAGGTGAGCGCTTCCCCACCCTTCAACACCCTGTGCATTCTATTTGTACAGTGCATTGGCTTGTTTTTAAAAAATTATTACTATTACAAGTAAATCAAAAACTTCTCTATCGAGAAAGGGATTGGTGGTATGTAGGATTGGTGGTGCAAAAAGCAAGGAAACAAGGTACAGTATGTTGAAGTGAGGTTTGGTAGGATCTTGCAAATGAAGAAGCCTATTTGCAAATGTAGGACTGTTATAGCTGTAGGATCCTATCAAACCTCACTTTAACATACTGTACCTTGTTTCCTTGCTCTTTGCACCACCAATCCTACATACCACCAATCACTTTCTCAATAGAAAAGTTTTTGATTTACTTGTTCCCCTAATTTTTTTTTCTCTGCCAGGAGTGTTCAGTCAATATAATATATGGCTTAGTGTATTTGTTGCAATGCATAGAACGCTTAGATTCCTCGTATCAGTATCAGGTATTAAATCTGAGTAGGCCTACCTATATCTTAAACTCAGAGTTCTCCTTGTTAACGGGCTGTTTTCTTTGGCTTGGTAACCTATCCTGAATTAGAACTGCCTGTTGTAAACGTGTCTGCAGCTGCGACATTTATTTTGCGTAGCCTGGCAACAGTAAATTTAAGACGCGTGTGTGACGTCATATTACATACTGCTAGGCAACCGAGAATTTTCACCGATAATGAATTGCACCGGTTCGTGTTATTTCACAGCATTTCATCGCCAGCTAACAACTCTAGGTCTTATTTATATGAAAGGGCACGTTTGGAAATCAAATGCAACTTTTTGAAGCTAATCTCGTCTACTTACGACGTTCCTGTCGTGAGTTATACGTGATGAACGGGAGGAGGAGATGAACAAAAATTAAATGGCGGAATTTTGGTACCAACTTGTCACTCCACGTAAACGGCACTGTTTAGCGAAGCTCACGTTATATGTGCATATCTGTCATGTTTGTGATAGATTATATGCGAGCTGGCGAGTATAAAGGCAATGCTTCGTTACCTTTTTAAAACGCTTGATCGAAAACCACGCCCATGAAGCCAATCCTACATAGGACCCACTACCGTGGGTCCTGATATGGTCGGCAGGCAGAGCCCTATGGGCTTTCCGTTAAATCTGACTAGCCCAATCTGGACCAGCGTCCAGATCTGGGATACAGGTTCCAGCTCGTGGCATGCATCACACTGGACCTGTTTAGCCTTGGGGTAGGGTGCCCCCCTATTCACCCATGGGATACTCCGCCTGGCCCCCTGTTGTGGCAATCAGTCAAAAACAACTACGGCGCTTGCGGGTTAAGACTGTAACTAGTCTACACTATTTATGCCTTGTAGACAAAGAACTAACTGCATGATACAGTTAACTTGAAATTCTGAACCTATTGATACCATTGTCATTCTTTGAAACGGGTCCTGTATCGAGTTTTTTTCTCCCTGTAAAGTTATCAACGTATGTATTTCTCTAAGTCCACGTGTATCCAATCCGCTTGGAAACTACTGCTCGAAATTCTAAAAGTATTGTCACCATTCACGTCCTTTGAAACGGTTCCTATCTCAACTTCTTTACAAATATAGGAAGAAGGAGAATTCTGACCGGGGATGAGGAAAAACAGGATCCCTTTTGTTCTCTTGAACCACGCAGTTTTGCAACATCAAACAAACACAAAATAGGTCTTTTTTGACTTCTTGTTCAATATCGACAACTAGCTAAGCCATCCGATTGATAGGAGTCCCATTAGAAGCAGGTCCTGTTTTAATGACATTCATAATTGGGGTCACATCCTGTATGAGAGTTACTAACTACCTCTCGATAGATGTATTGCACTGTGTCTAGCAATGTAGTGTAATAATGTTTTGCGCTATTCACTGTATGTGTCTAGTATATCATGTTAGAAAATACTGCACTGTGGGAAACTGACTGGTACTGTAGTATCACAGATTTTTAATGGAATGGTGCACTCAACACTAAGGAGGGAGGAGTGTAGTATACTCGGCTGACGTAATACGTTGACCGTACGGACCTATTGTGATGAGCGGGGGCCCCTTTGTGTCTGGGCTGGCCGGGGCGCAGGCCAGCCACAAGCGGCCCTCGAAGATTCCCGAAGTCTTGCATACTCGTGTATATATTGTCATGTTGCATGTGTGTGAAGGAGTTGTTTGTCCTACACGGCCAACTTTTGAAAAACGAATCACAACCGTTACGTTTTTTATCGGTTGTGAATAGGCATTGTTATTCACGTACTTCGGGTAGTGTGTTTTGAAAAGTGTATAACGCACGTGAATCGGATGCTTTTCAGATCTACCTCAGGGGCGAATGCGGTGTAAATCAGTCACGAGCGTAATGAATAATTATATGTATGAATTTCAACATGCTATGAAAACATGGGTTTTATAAAAAAATTATTCTTCAGCATTACATCTCGTTACAGTACATGTACACAAAGTATTAGTCCAAACAAAAGTCTGTTCATGGATGTACATGTAGCTGCTGCAATCATCTAATGCACTGCGCAGACAGTGCAGTGATGAGGAGGGAGTCCACCATTGTCAGCAACGGGCAATCAAACTCGTCAAGTACACAGCCTTGTGTTCTTTATCCACAAGTTAGTAGGAACTTTCATGGTTCGGAAACCTCCCCCAATTTCTTGATGGATGGACCTACATCCACATAAACACATAGTAACACACATAAACACAAACACATTCTAACAAACATACACACAAACACTAACACAAACACATAGTAACACACATACACACAAACACATTGTAACACACAAACACATTGTAACACACATACACACAAACACATAGTAACACACACACACTAACACATAGTAACACACATACATACAAACACATTGTAACACTCACATATGTGCACACACGCATGTACATGTACAATGTACACACACATGTACTATGTATACACACGTGTAAACATACATGCACACACATAGTCTGTATAAGACAACATCAGTACCTAGTGTTGATAATTATACAAAAGTACATGTAGGATAACTTAACAGATGCCTGGCCAAGAAGGATGGTGCCATGTCCTGAGGTGATCACCAATGCTGCCGTTGATACATATAACTGCATGAAACAAAGCAATACTGAAAATTATTTTAACACTGCAGAGTCGCATACACACCTTGCACAGCGTTCCTGGTTTAGCGGACATGTCTGATTCCACACCTTTACAAACACAACATCAGACTTGTACAGCTCCATAAGACCATTGAACCTTGTTTACAGAATAATATAATATACACATACTTGTCTGAACAGATGCTGCACGTACCTCAATAGCAAAACGAGTGGGTGCCTGGAAAAGATGTTCCTTGCACAATTGAAGCTTTGCACCTTACTTTTGCTTTTGAATAGAATGTGATTAAAATGTTTGTCTATAATAATTTATTAGTGCTAACCGTTCAGTATTATAAGCTGAGGTTGCAGCATACAGTACAAGCAGGTGAGTTTTTAACTTTCTTTTCAGATTTGGAAAGCGAGCGTCTACAGACAATTGACTTGTAACAAAGAGCCATCTCTAGGTCAACAACTCTCAATCCTAAAATCCTGCATGTATAGAGAGATACTTGTATACACATTACAAGTGTTACCAGCACTGACCTTCGATAGCTTACACAACGCTCCCTTTTCACCTTAAGTTACTGCCAAGTCCCAGTTGGTAGCTTCTTCATTTGGAGCCTGAAATGGGACTTGTTCAGTCCCATTAGTTGCCCGAGGTTATTTAACAAATTGAAATTGAAAATAGCTTTTACTTACATCATAATTCCGGTTGAGTTTATGTGTACTTGAGACAAGATGACTACAGAAAAACATATCAAACATACACATTTGCTCACACACTTACATCATCATGCTAGTACTGGTAGAACAGCAGTTTGGATTTGCTCTACAACCTCCATATATTAACAAAAACACCTGCTTCTCTGAACTGAAAACATCCAAGCGCATAATTAATAATTGGGGGGAAATAACATAACCTACCTGTCTGCCTCGTCTTCGACATATTTCACGGGTGTACACAATGAGGGTGGATCATGGACGAAGAACCTGCATACTTCTCACTGTCAGGAAGAGCCACCTGCATACTAGTATTATAACAAATCAAATACTGCACTATAGCATTTATTCGATACAGAGCTACTACTCCTCGTGTACACTAGTTAGTACATACCAAATGTGCGGCGGATGATGTGCTTTACTGAAGTCTTGCAGAATATCTCGCGCTTTCCAGTTGCCTGGTGTAGTTCACAAACTTCGAACTTTTTCCGCCATATTGCTAAAAGTCACGTGACACTAGTCCGCCCCGCCCAACTACACACCACGTCTACCAAGGTGACTCTCTTCATCAAGTGCTAGTGACATGAAGCCAAATCCACCATGCCGTTGAATTTTACATGCACGTTTGTAATTGTTGTCCTGAAACTTGTAACGTGGGTGCACAGCAAAAACAGCTCAACCCGTCGTTTGGGACTTTATACATGTAGTTACCGTACAAGTCTTTTTATATTACGATTGGGTGTAATAAAACAAGCACTACATTCACATAATTTATATAAATCGCTGACTTTTTAATATGGTCTGAATCGGTTGTTTATATAAGTGCCGTAACGGTGGCGATTCTTTTCGGTCCGAATCAGAACAATTTATCACAACCGAGACACTTTGAAATCTTACGGCTCTACTTCATTTTGGGCGTGGTCTTGATGGAGCGATTCGCACACGAGACATTAGGACGACTCAGATCCGTTATTTATCGCTTCAATTACGCCTCCGATATCACCCGCTAATCACTGGCGAACTTATTACGCACGTGATTAGGAGGTGAAAAATGTTGGCTGTGTATCGGCTGGTGACCTTGGTATATAGCGTCGACACCACGTTCCGCGTGCCCCATCCTGGACTTCCGTCTCCCTGAGGTCCAGGATATTACATTGGCGACGAGGGTAAACCAGCAAGCTACCAAGTGTCCCAGCCCCCCGGAGAGAGGAGGGTCGGACCCCAGCTCTCCGGTGGAGGACAAACTCTCCCAGCGACCGGGTGGACGGAAGCTCCACCGCGCTGTGAGGGAGACCTGCCGCCGGGGAGGACAAAACGCCTGCCGCCGGGGAGGACAGTGAGCGCCTGCCGCCGGGGAGGACAGAGCACCTGCCGCCGGGGAGGACAGAACGCCTGCCGCCGGGGAGGACAGAACGCCTGCCGCCGGGGAGGACAGAACGCCTGCCGCCGGGGAGGACAGTGAGCGCCTGCCGCCGGGGAGGACAGTGAGCGCCTGCCGCCGGGGAGGACAGTGAGCGCCTGCCGCTGGGGAGGACAGTGAGCGCCTGCCCCGGGGAGGACAGAGCACCTGCCGCCGGGGAGGACAGAACGCCTGCCACCGGGGAGGACAGAACGCCTGCCGCCGGGGAGGACAGTGAGCGCCTGCCGCCGGGGAGGACAGTGAGTGCCTGCCGCCGGGGAGGACAGAACGCCTGCCGCCGGGGAGGACAACGCCTACGCCGGGGAGGGAGTACGTCTCCACTCATCGTGTAGTACCCGGGTAAAGTATCGAGTCAAGTCTGCGTCGAATCAGTCAGCGTGATGTTGGACCCCCGTGTCGCTCAACACTAAGGAGGGAGGAGTGTAGTATACTCGGCTGACGTAATACGTTGACCGTACGGACCTATTGTGATGAGCGGGGGCCCCTTTGTGTCTGGGCTGGCCGGGGCGCAGGCCAGCCACAAGCGGCCCTCGAAGATTCCCGAAGTCTTGCATACTCGTGTATATATTGTCATGTTGCATGTGTGTGAAGGAGTTGTTTGTCCTATCGGCTGGTGACCTTGGTATATAGCGTCGACACCACGTTCCGCGTGCCCCATCCTGGACTTCCGTCTCCCTGAGGTCCAGGATATTACAGTTCTAAAGTGATGCTAAACAAATCCTTGGTGTTACATGTACTTACAAACATATAATCTAAGAATTGAAATTAAAAAGGTCTATGGGGTAAACATAATTTGTTCGATATTACAAAGAACTTGTTTTCTTCTGTTCTACACCAAATCTTTCTTCTGAACTTGTTTCCTTCCGTTCTACACAAAAATCATTCTTCTGCATTTGTTTCGTTCCATTTACTACCTGCAGATTTATAAATCCATTTTGTGCAGAATGTTTCTAAATACTAGTTTCATTTTTTGGTCTTAATCAAGAGTTAAATCCCTTCAGTAATAGTTAAAAATTCTCTGGTAATGGTGCATTGTAATATCATGTTTGGCTGAAAATAAAAATTAAAGTTATACTGTTGTACACTTTGGTGGAAACCCAGTATGGATCTGTAAATTTTATTTTGTATACAGCTCCGCTTATTGGCAAAAAGATCGAGGGAGATGAAAGATATATAGTTGTTCTAAAGGATAGAATGACTGAATTTGGTGGTAAGTGATTTCATGAAACTACATGTGCATACATATAATTGTTTTATGTTTTTAGTAAACAACCATTTAGAACAAGTATTGCACTGTTTGATTGGAGCAGACCCCAGTGGATACTGTATATCTTCAGTTTATGATAATTCATATGTGGCCAAAATGAGTGATATGTAAGTATATGCTCTGACTCATGTTTCCAATAAATCACTAAATTATTCATTACATAACAGGTGCAACGTATAAATCGGATTTAAATTTTTCTTATTGGAAAATTGTGCATCTGTTAATGAAGTTTGTTTTACACTATCCGTAGTATTTCGTTTATGTTACCGCTTTTTTAAGAGGACAAGTATTGCTACCGTGTTCTCTGAACTCAAAAAGTGAAGTTTGATGTATTTAGTTAATGTCTTGACACGGGGCCATTTCATGCAAAAATCATGGTTTGGTCATCGCTGTTGTTTGCCTGCTTGCGGTAAGGAACCCTTTTTTATGTTGTTCTCTTTGTTTGGATGATGTATATACATTTGCTCTAAATAAAGTTACAAGACGGAGCGCCTACAAACAGAACACAAATGGGAAGCAAACCATACCGGCTGTATCTTGATCAGTGCTCGAGCAGGTTAGGATATCCAGGCTTAGTGTACACTGAAATACGATACGCAGTTTGTGGAGCTTTTTGCTTATTGTGGAATGGCCTCAGGGATATGTACATTGATAGATCTGTGTGGTGACAGAAAGTATTCACTCAATGACATGATACCTGCGTAGGTACAGACACCATGCTTTGTCATTGATCTCCCACAAAGATGATGGTTAATTCAGGTGTTCTGAACATGTACAGATTTGTCAATTACAAGTTTGCACCAACTGGGACATTGGATGAAGGCTTGTCATCATGGGACAACACTGTATACCTGTGTCCATAAAATTCTCTGGCATACTGCATCGTGAAAAAAAGTACTGTCAATTTTACAATGGCATTTTTAGATAGTGACATTCCTGATCTCTTTGAAAAATGACAGGGCATCTGTGCAACGAACACGAATACACCCTTTTAAAATCTACAGCTCAATATTGGTGCAAAAGAGGACGCGCGCTATTAAGAAACATAATGTAGCGCTTGCGCATATGGAATATTTATGATGTACCTAATCTCAACAAACATTGTACTTAAAATTAGAGAGCAGTTTAGCTTTCTTGAGGTACATTTCATAACGAGGCACAAAGATTACTTATATTACAGTTTGCGTTACTTTCTAATTGTATACACTCCCAGCTCAGAACAGTGGAAAGTAACAGCTCGGAACAGTGGATTCATTCATTGCATTTTTGGGGTACCATAATTGAATTGTTAACGCAACGGGGTGTAGATAACGAAGTGTTTAAACCAACTGCTAAAATGTTGTGTAAACCCCCAAGTCACGTCCTATTACGTAACTTTTCTAAAGGTCACTCCCCTCTTCCATTGCCAAGTCACGGCTGTTTTATTGCATTGAATCGGTGGAAACTTAGTACGCGCGCGCCGCGTAAAATTTTCCCCTAGCAACCTCCTTAGATACCATGGATGCCCGTCACTTCCAAATGTATTACCAGCACATGGGAGTGTAGCCACGTCTCGAAACTTATAAGGTGTATGGAGCAGTCCTCTGGCTCTGATTTAATGCTTTTTTGATTTTAAATTTCTACTAAGTCACGCGTTGTTGGACCTTAAAGCGCGAAATGTATTTCAATTATATTGCTACTCCTGCAGTTTTCCTAAGCAAATGATTAAAGAAACTAAAAGGCTTGCCAAATGGTCTACCAGATTATGCATAGCAACTGTTATGAATCCTTTTTTTAATCCGTATATAACAAATCCAATGCAGCCACCTAAAAGTCATGAAATACTCATTATTATTATTTTAACAATCATAAAATGTAACATATCACACATAAAGGTGTACATTACTATATAGGTTCGTTCAGGTATCCTCCCAGCTGAAATACAATTATTATAATATACCAGTAGGGCCTACAAAGAAATGAGTAATGTATAAATAAACAGTTGACGTTATAATCACCTACAACTGCTTACGTTTCTAGCTGTATGGTTTTACTTCAGGCCTAGAAGTTACACTAATTGGTGCTTTATGGAGTCATATGTGCAAACAAGGGTAATGAAGTATGGGTTAATATCCAAATACCCTGAAAGTTTCAATACCCTGCTCCCTAGCTAAAAAGCCAAAGCCAATACACCATCTTTTAAATAAGGTGAAGCCAGTATCAGTATCATTTCAGTAGAAAAAGATTTTAAAAACATACCTAGTGCATTAATTTCAACATCAGAAACCATATTGAAGGATGAGAGTGATGTGTGAACAGGGTGAGGGTGATGTGTAGAGGGGGGTGATGTGTGGAGGGGGAGGGGGAGGTGTGGAAGGATGAGGGTGATGTGTGGAAGGGTGAGGTGTGTGGAAGGATGAGGGTAATGTATAGAGGGGTAGGGTGATGTGTGGAGGTAATGTGTGGAGGTGGAAGGATGTGATGCATGGAGGGTGAGGGTCATGTGTGGAGGGTGAGGGTGATGTGTGGAGGGTGAGGGTGATGTGTAGAGGGTGAGGGTGATGTGTGGAAGGTGAGGGTGATGTGTGGAGGGTGATGTGTGGAGGGTGAGGGTGATGTGTGGAGGGTGAAGGTGATGTGTGGAGGGTGAGGGTGATGTGTGGAAGGATGAGGGTGATGTGTGGAGGGTAAGGGTGATGTGTGGGTGATGTGTGGAGGGTGAGGGTGAAGTGTGGAAGGGTGAGGGTGATGTGTGGAGGGTGAGGGTGATGTGTGGAGGGTGAGGGTGATGTGTGGAGGGTGAGGGTGATGTGTGGAGGGTGAGGGTGATGTGTGGAGGGTGAGGGTGATGTGTGGAGTGTGAGGATGATATGTGGAGGGTGAGGGTGATGTGTTGAGGGTGAGGGTGAAGTGTGGAAGGGTGAGGGTGATGTGTGATGTGTGGAGGTATGAGGGTGATGTGTGGAAGGATGAGGGTGATGTGTGGATGGTGAGGGTGATGTGTGAAAGGATGAAGGTGATGTGCATGCCAGTGAATATGTTTCTCTGTGTGTGTGGGTGTTATGAGTCAGTAGCCTCAATATGAGCAAGCAGCCTTAGTATTAGTATCAGCAAATATTCTTAGTATGAGCCATGAGCTGTCAAGCGATTTGAATGTGTATGTGTGTATGTGTGTGTTTTTGCGTGTTTGTGTGTGTGTGCCGGTCAATAAGTATATGTTTTGTGTGTGTGTGTGTGAGTGCGTGTGTGTGTGTGGGGGTATGAGCTAGTACCTTTGTATGAGGCAGTTGCTTTAGTGGGAGCCAGTAGCCTTGGTATGAACACGTGACCAGTATCCCACTTTCGTATGAGCAAATATTCTTAGTATGAGCCATGAGCCAGTATCCTTAGTATCATGCAGTATGAGCCAGTAGCCTTAGTGTGAGCCAGTATGAGCCTGGTACATAAGCCAGTATGAGCCTTGTATGAGCCAGTAGCCTCATTTTTAACATTCAATAAGTGGTTTCTACTTCCATCAATGCCTAATGTAATATGCAGCCTCTGTGACAGCACAAATACTGCATAGCCTTGCTAAAAGGTCTGCATGTTCCTCCATTATGTGACTATACGGTACAAGCAAACGGCTACGCTAAGGTCAAACTACGCGAAAGTCAACATTTTTTGCCATATTATAGAATACGAGAAAAAAACATTCATTATACCTGGTTACTTTGTACGTGTTGAATAATGACACAGGAACGCGAATATGTAGGCAGAATCGCTGGGAAAACTGCAGGAAGCTGAAAAAGTGACCTTTTATGCACACCACTCTAATCGCTCGTTGTAAACGTAACACAACTAATACGTGCGCCGTAGACAGGAACCAAAAACTGAAGTTGCGTGTTTGGGACACGAAATCCATCTAAGACTGCCCCACAACATGCTATTTGCCAAACCTTATACACTGCCACCAAATACCAGACACATCGAGCTTTTCGATGGATACTAGGTTGCTAGGCTGGTTGCTAAGAGGATGTAAACTAATACCGTAATATTCTATTTATAAACTAGGTTTCCAGCCGCAAACAGCCGTGAAGTAGGGTTTTCTTACCTTAATTCTAACTTTCCTGGGTTTGTGCTCACAAATAAGCACCACGACTTGGCTCAGGGATTGAAACACATTCTCACTAGATTGAAAATACACAAACTCACTCGTGCGTGCGTATACAAATACACAAAGGGAGAGGAAGCATGTAGTCAATTTGTGCTCGAAACATGCATGGCGCCTACCTGCAACTGAGCGTGAGATTGACGATGTAATTGCCGCGCAGCCTGCAATACTGAGACTAATGCGCAATCGTCACGTACCATGCATGTCCTGCGTGATGGGCGAATCGATTATTACGATTGGCTGCTAATTGATTCAGGCGCACCCAACATAGCAAGGTTTGTTTGAGATGACTTTGTGCTTAGCCTAAGCATATACATTTAACTCAACCGATGCGCATGGAGAATTCCTGTTCTAGTAAACGACAGGACTAGTTACTAGTACCAGGGTATTATGGCCTGCTCCATTTATCGCGCATCACGCAGAACATGGTACGTGACGTTAGTGCGCGAGGATATCGTATTTGTCTATATTGCATTGCAGGCTGCGTGGCAACTGCATCGTCAATCTGTATCGGCCATCTCACGCTCAGTACAATTGCAGGTAGGCGCCATGCATGTTTCGGGCACAAATTGACTAAATGATGTTTCCTCTCCCTTTGTGTATTTGTATATGCACGCACGTGTGAGTTTGTGTATTTCAATCAAGTGAGCATGTGTTTCAATCCCTGAGCCAAGTCGTGGTGCTTATTTGTGAGCACGAACCCAGGAAAGTTGTTAAAATTAAGGTAAGAAAACCCTACTAGGCTCCACCCATGCAACGGAAGAGGGGTAACCTTTAGAAAAGTTACATAATAGAATGTGACTTCGGGTTTACACATCGATTTTAGCAGTTGGTTTAAACACCTCGTTATCTAGTTGGGCGTGGCCCGCCCTTCGCGTATTGGCGGAAGGTCGGGTTGCAAGCCTATACCAAGATTTGTTCTGCTGCAACGGGGATTGCAGTCCAATCGGATTGCAGCGTTCAAGTGGGTCCATTATCACCCAATTAGCGGCTGATGTGAGGTAATGATAGGCAGCTGTTCCTTTCATTTAACTTACATGTATATGAATTTTCATAGAGCGGACAAACATTGCTTTTGTTCGCGAATGTGTTGCAGAGGCAGCTAAAGAGTTGCGTTGCCCTGCTACTATGAAGCCTGAACAACAACGCAAAGGGCGGGCCATGCCCAACTCATCGATACCGCACCCGAAGCAATACATGTACTTAATTCTCTACGGGGGACGCGCGATGGGCCGAACTCCATACGGTGTATAACCTTTGGCGGGTGTCAGGGTAACGCCCCCTCCCCCCGTGAGCGGAGCTGGGGGGGGCGTGAAGGGGGGTGTGTGAGGATCCGCCCCTACCTTGTCGAATGGTGGGCGGATCCCCTGCCCCAACTGTGCAACATCGTCAAAGACGATGGAGACCTATGGGTTGACTGGGCGGGGAGGTGGGGAACAGACAACGCGGGTGCCGACACGAGAACACGTGGCTTAGCCGCCCGGCGCCGCATCTATATACAAACGTCATGCCGGGCGGCCACGTCGGGGTACACCCCCTTGCCATTAACTGCGGTTAACTACTTTAACCTTCATTTAATTCTCTACGGGGGACGCGCGATGGGCCGAACTCCATACGGTGTATAACCTTTGGCGGGTGTCAGGGTAACGCCCCCTCCCCCCGTGAGCGGAGCTGGGGGGGGCGTGAAGGGGGGTGTGTGAGGATCCGCCCCTACCTTGTCGAATGGTGGGCGGATCCCCTGCCCAGGGGTCGAGGCAAAGCCGAGACACACACAGCCCCCAAGGAGTAATAACAAATAGTGACAGTATATGAACGGCACGGCTGGTATAATAATCAATATTAATCAACAGAAACCCATCAGTCACGACAGCTGAGCAATCCGCGAGGTGATCGCCGCAAATTGAGAGCCGGGGGTTCTGATGTAACCCAGGAAGGCTGCACTGTTCCATCTTCCCATCAATTGGATAGTCGAGTCCTCTACGCCGGCTGCTGCCGCAGCCGTAGCCGCACCGATGCGGAAGCTGTGTCCAGCGTATGCCGCCTGATGTAGTCCAAGCGCTCCCAACGCCTTTCGCAGCTCCGATACGAAGACGGGTTTCAGCAGTGGCCGGCGATCCGCCTTCAGAAAGAAGGCACCGGGTTCCGTCGTGCCCCGGACGGTTAGGTAGGCTAGGCAGGCTGCAACCGGGCAAAGGGCGTTGCCGGTCTTTCCCACAAACACATCGGCCCCTTTCCCGTACTGGTCGCATTTGGACATCCGCAGGTGTACCTTCATTATCGACGGCTCAGAGGCGTGGTCGAAGGTCACGTCTCCCCAGCTTAAGTGGGGCGATGATGCGTCCGAAGAAAGTAGCTCCCCCAAACGGAAAAAACCGAAGAAGCATAGTGTAGCCACTGCCCAGTACACCTGGCCATCTGCCCTTGCTGACCAGTAGCCCCCCAAACGCTCCAGGATCGTCAAGGTGATTGGAAGGCGGACCCTTTTGGATGGACCCTTTAGGGCTTGTACTCGGCGGATGCCCGCCTGGATACGCTCGAGGCGTGGCATACTTCCCGCCGACCTAGGGTCAGGGAAGCCAAGAGAAATATGTGCGTCGCGCACAGCCGCTAGGTACGTTTTAATAGTCGGGAAGGAGAGTTTCTCATCTGCCAGAAACACACTAAAATAGCACAGCAGTTTTTCGGAGACGGGGAACGGGGAGCAGACCGAAAACTGGACACAGAAATCATGGAAGCGCTTCATTCCTGAGCTGTAGGTGCGGTGGGTGGACTCGGCCAGACCTTGCCGGAAAAAGAGCTGAAGAGATCCCTCCAAGTCGTCGATAGCCAGTCCAGATCGGGATTTAGTAACGCTTCCACCAGTTGCGCTGGCAGTGGTTGGGGGTGTTGATCGGCCCCAGGTACCTGAGACCGAAAGGAAGCAACGTCATTACGGGATAGCGCATCTGCCCTTGTGTTCTCAACACCTGGGAGGTGTACGCAAATTAGACTGAACTCAAACACGGCCTCTATGAAGAACAGACACCGAAGCAGGTGCATCATGCTTGTATTACGGCTCGAACGAGCCGCTAGGGCCGCGGTGACCGTCTGATTATCGCAGCGACATGTTACCGTGTCATGTCTCCACTCAGGACCCCACACCGCTGCCGCTATAATGATCGGGACGAGTTCCTTCACCGCGATCGGGAAAAAGCTAGATTTACTATCCCACGGCAGTTGAAACCAGCGGGGGCCCCAGTGAGCAGCGCAGCCCCACGAGCCAGAGGCATCGGTTGCAATCGTCACGCGACTGTGAACAAGAGAATCCGGGCCTAGCATGTAGCCCACCCCATTCCAATCTCGGATAAAGGTGCGCCACCATGCCAGATCGGATCTGAACTCCTTGTTTAGCCGAATCCGATGAAACGGCCTTCGCGCGAACGAAGCTCTCGACGCCGACAGCAGATCTATCATCCGGCGTAGGAAGGAGCGGCCAGGTCTCACTACCTTACAGGCATGGTTGAGAAGCCCAACCAATGACTCCAATTCCCTTCGCGTACATACTTTTCTGTCGTCCCACTCCAACAGCAAATCGCGAATGCGCTGGAGCTTCGGCTGTGGGAGCGAAAGAGTGCATGTAACTGTGTTAATCTCGATGCCCAAAAACGTCAGGGTAGTCGACGGCCCCTCGGATTTCCCCTGCGCCAACGGGACTCCCAAATGATCGCAGGTCTGTATCAACGCCCGTAAGCCTCTCGCACATTCATCGGACTCAGGGCGGCCGAGGACAATGAAGTCGTCCAGGTAATGGGCGACGCTGGTCACTCCGCCTTGTTTGCGTATCACCCACTCCAGGGCATCAGCGACCGCCGTAAACAGTTTGGGAGCGGAACGGAGACCAAAAGGGAGCATGCCGTCGCAATAAATCTTCCCCCTCCATCGAATGCCCATCAGTGGCCTGTCCTGTGGGTCGATGGGAACGAGGCGATATGCTGATTCAATGTCTACTTTCGCTAGGATCGCACCCCGACCCAGTCTGGCTGCCGCCGCTGCAACCTGGTCAACCGAGACGTACGACAAGGAGCAGAGGGCGGGGTCGATTCCATCATTGACACTTCCCTGTGCTGGGAACGATAGGTCGGTGATGATCCGCCACTTGCCCGGGGTGTGGCCCTTCGGGACGGCTCCCACACGATTGATGTGAACATTGGGGCACGACGCTGGGTCGTAGGGGCCTACAAAGCGCCTTACTGCGAGTTCGCCCTCAACGTACTTGTCCACGGCAGCGACCTGCTCGGCGGCTGACGGCATATTGCATGGTGATGACACGAGAGGGAATCCCCCGCCGAAGCCGATGCGGAAGCCGTGTCTAAGACCCTCAACGATAAACGAGGCGAACCTCTGATCGGGATGTTGAGCCAAGGCCGCCTCCCACTTCCCTACATGGAGTGGAGTAGAACAGTCTGTGATGAGTTGTGACACCCCGTCGGCTGCGACCGAGACGGACATCTGCTTCAGACTCAGCAAGTCTTGGGTGTAACAATAGCCTACATATGCGGGAGTGACATTGACGTACCCACCCGGCCATACATGGCATGACTCAATTAATACCCATGAGGTGACAGCTTCGCGGATCGGGCGTGTGAAATGTCACGCCCGTGAGGGCGGAAACCCGGATGCGAGGCTGACTTTGTGATGACAATGTGACACATACAACCGATTACATGTCTATATACGCAACACAATAAATGACAATATACGGTAACTGATGACATCACAAATGGTCTAAGCAAAACAGCATCGGAGTCTCGTACATGTGTAGTCAGCTAGTGTTACAGACAGGTGTCCATTAGGGAGCGCCTGCCCCTCGACCCTTCCGAGGGTATGGATCCCGACGCGATTGAAGGCACGACAGGGCAGGATGCGGGCCAGCACAAATGCTACACACATGGGTGTGTCGGCAATGCCTGTAATGGCACCTATCCTCATTGTACTTCCTGCACACCTCACCACTGCGCGCGACCGGTTGCTGTGGGAGAGGTGATCTACTCGGAGCCAATCCCAGTGTCGGTGCAGCTGCCGGCGACACCAGCGATACAGGTAACTGCACTAATGGCATCTCGGGGCACACCTCGACTGTGTGATTCTCGCCCAGGCAGAACTTACACCTCGTGAACTGCTTGGCCCTTCCACCGAATGTCTCATTATAGAGTGACTGGTCCTCCACAGACCAATCAAGGCTGCGTCTCGTGGTGGCTTGACGTCTGTAAATCTGATCGTAGTACACCCACAAGTGACTGTCGTAGATCCTGGCTGCGTGGAAGATTCGACGGGCGTACGCGAAGAGCTCCGGGGCCTTCATCGGATATTTCCGGGACAGCACTGCTGCCATTGCTGTGAAGCACTCGGCCCACACAAGGATGTCCGACACGGGTGGCCGACGACCGAGGTGCTTCACAATAGATGAGCTCGAAGAGCCTGTGGCATCAGACGCCCATGCTTCTTGAAGCAGGTCCGACATCTCGACGAATTCGAGATTCTCTATTTTAGCGATCACCTTCGGGGGGAACCTTGCCGCCAGGTCCGCTCCTAGCCGTCCCGAGCCGCCGGAGTTGTTCTGCTCACCCAGGCGAGGGAAGCCGTCCGATACTGCGGGTGCCAACGACCCGCCGAGGGTGGGTACTGTACTAGCTTGTGCGAACACCGGCAGTGACAGGCCAGTCGACGGCTGATGAGGCTCCTTTGGTTGAGACGGAACGTCGCCTGCGTAACGGAAAAGGACTGGGATCACGCTAACGCTCAATTCGGACGCTGACCGCGTGCTGCTCGAGCTCGTACGTCCGCGTGTTCAATCGATCAACTGGCTTAGCTCCGACGAGCTACGTTCAACGGCTTAGCTCCGACGAGCTATGTTCAACGGCCTAGCTCCAACGAGCTACGTTCAACGGCCTAGCTCCGACGAGCTACGTTCAACGGCCTAGCTCCGACGAGCTACGTTCAACGGCCTAGCTCCGACGAGCTACGTTCAACGGCCTAGCTCCGACGAGCTACGTTCAACGGCCTAGCTCCGACGAGCTACGTTCAACGGCCTAGCTCCGACGAGCTACGTTCAACGGCCTAGCTCTGATGAGCTACGTTCAACGGCCTAGCTCCGACGAGCTACGTTCAACGGCCTAGCTCCTACGAGCTACGTTCAACGGCCTAGCTCCGACGAGCTACGTTCAACGGCCTAGCTCCGACGAGCTACGTTCAACGGCCTAGCTCCGACGAGCTACGTTCAACGGCCTAGCTCCGACGAGCTACGTTCAACGGCCTAGCTCCGACGAGCTACGTTCAACGGCCTAGCTCCGATGAGCTACGTTCAACGGCCTAGCTCCGACGAGCTACGTTCAACGGCCTAGCTCCGACGAGCTACGTTCAACGGCCTAGCTCCGATGAGCTACGTTCAACGGCCTAGCTCCGACGAGCTACGTTCAACGGCCTAGCTCCGACGAGCTACGTTCAACGGCCTAGCTCCGACGAGCTACGTTCAACGGCCTAGCTCCGATGAGCTACGTTCAACGGCCTAGCTCCGATGAGCTACGCTCGATCCTGAGCTCCAGCGAGCTAAGAACGATGCCCCGAGCCAGCAAATCCTCTCGCGCTCAGTCGAACCAACGGTATAGTTCCGGCGAGCTACGTTCGATGCCCCGAGTGTTCGCGTGCTACCGCGTACACGCGGGCTCGGTCGGTCTAACGGCCTCATAGCTCCGGCGAGCTACATTCACACTTCGATGCCCGGGAATATGAGGGAAGGGGGAAGCGGGAGTGCTGGACTCGTGCCACGCACCGCGCGCGCGTAGGGAAGGTGGCAACAAATGTGCTTACCGCTATCATTATTAGGTGGGGGGTCAGCAGAACTCGCCGAGGATGGCCCCTGGTCAGAAGTAGCTGGCCTAACCATCGCAGCAGTCAACTGGGTGAATCGCCGCTCCAAGTACTCCCTTTGTTCGGCAGTAAAGGACTCCATGTAACCAGGTCAGAACAGACAACGCGGGTGCCGACACGAGAACACGTGGCTTAGCCGCCCGGCGCCGCATCTATATACAAACGTCATGCCGGGCGGCCACGTCGGGGTACACCCCCTTGCCATTAACTGCGGTTAACTACTTTAACCTTCATATATCTTGAGCAGCTGCTCTGCAGACACACAAAACCGCAATTTCACCACGAATAATCACTACCCGAATATGCAATAACATAACGATATTCACAACGATATTACATAACACTCCAGAACAAATCTTGGTATAGGCTTGCAACCCGACCTTCCGCCAATACGCGAAGGGCGGGCCACGCCCAACTACTCGTTATCTACACCGCGTTGCGTTAACAATTCAATTATGGTACCCCAAAAATGCAATGAATGTAATTTTCCACTGTTCCGAGCCGGGAGTGTACCTATGATGGAAATTATAATAATTATTAATTATGTAACTATAACATGCATTAAAGATGGCGTTGGCAGTTGTAGTCCATTCTATGCCTATTCATGCCTAACCGCAACCAGTTCCAGAACTTCAGCCCAAAAAGACCAAAGTGGTCACCGCCCTGCTGTTGCTGCAATGGCATCAACACCCGTTGCAAGTTTTGTGTGTGTGCGAAGGCTGGACGAGCCTGCACGTGTTGCCTTCCAGCAAGACATGGTAAGTGCTCCAATGGGACAGTGTTCTATCGTGACAGCGCCCCAACGCCGGCAACGGTATCATCGCAACCGCTTCCAGGGCCTACCGCTCGCTCTCCTGACACAACAGCTGTCATCACTGCCAATTTTACAGCAGCTGCAAGCGCCCTCAGAGCCGATGGCACAAACATTACTTATATTTCAGTTTGTAGTACTTTCTAATCGTATACCTAGCAGCCTATATGATGGTAATTATTTATTATGTAACTATAACATGCACTAAAAAGGTTGTAGGCCCTTCTAGGCCTATTCATGCCTAACCCAGAACTCTAGCCCAAAATGACCGAAGTGGTCATCCCTGCTGTTGCTGCAATGTTGAAAATGGTGGGACATCATTATTGATTGACAGGACATGCATTACATTTGAAACAACAAATTGTTGCATGTGTGCAATGGTTGAAGAGCCTGCACATGTTGCCTTCCAGCAAGACATGGTAAGTGCTCCAATGGGACAGTGTTCTTTTTATCTGTAACATGCATTTAAAATGGTGTGGGTGGTTGTAGTCCCTTCTAAGCCTATTCATGCTCAAGAGCAACAAGTCCCAGAACTCAAGCCCAAAACGACCAAAGCGGTCACCTCCCTGCTGTTGCAGGGCCGTAGCACCCAGTCAGGCCATGACTGGACCTGTTTTTTTACCCAAACGAAAGATTATTAATTCATCTCATGCATAACCCTTAACCATGTATGCATACCGTGCCGATCATGTCAATCATGAAGTTTTAGTAGTACTATTACTACACATTAATTAATGCATATTTGCATATTATGGATAATGCATGTGGGTGTTCTGCTCAGTTTCCATATACTTACAGGAAACTATGAAGCTGTGACTTGTGTGTCACCAGCGGTGTGAAATTTGTGAATCTTTGTTTTGTAATTGTATATAAACTGCCAGATGCGCAGTCATTGCATGCATTAGAGTTATATTCACAAATTCTTGAGCTTCTTGTTCACATTCTTCTGGCCCACAAGGTTGCCCAGCTGTTGGAAAAGCAGAGCCTTCTGGCTTTCATCAAGACTTTAATCATAGGCTACAAAGTAGTCTTGGTTGCATTACGAGACTGAGTGTACTGCTTTAGTCTTTACCTGTATTAGCACTTATTTTGTTAGTCCTGCTACCAAAGCTATTAGTGAGCGCATGCAGTGCTTCATTTCTGAGAAGAGTGAAAGCATACCTTAATTCGTCGAGTATGTCGCAAATGCGATAACCTGCTGGCTCTACATGCTCACAAGGAGAGAAGTGATGCACTGTCCATTGTTTCATGCTTCAACGAGTTTGTCAGGTTTGAAATGTGGCATTTACTGTATATAGTTCTCGCAATTACATACTGATCAGATCTGTTTTCATCAATTCGCAATAGTATAGTCATGCATATTTTGCACTAAATCATACAAAAAAAAGCTGGGGCTCTGCCCCAAACCCCACCCCTACTTACGTATGCATTAGCCGGACCACTTTATCTTTTGTTCCTACGGCCCTGTGTTGCTACAATGGCATCAACATCCATTGCATGTACCACGAACTATTAATGTACAGAGTGTTGCTACCACTTTTATTTCAAGAAAGTGAATTAAATGCTGTGATTTTGTGGACGTTAAATGTGATTGAGTAGCAGTACACTTTTAGAAGTTAATTATTATAAATGCTACTGACCTATTCAAACAAATGTTTCCTGATAGTGTAATTGCTGCAAAATTTAGTTGTGGTGAACGAAAATGTGCATATTTATCAGCTTTTGGCTCCATAGAGATGTGCAGGTAAAGAGAAAGATAAGGAGCCTTTGGCAATTCATGGAAAATTAAACACAAAGGTACAAGTGTTAAATACTCTATGACTGAACATTTGATTCAGATTTCGTCCATGCAACTTTGTATTATTACCATCAGTCAGTGTTTTTTTTACCACTTCTGATCTGCCACTGAAGAGATTTACATAGCTTATACACCTCCATCACTTATAGTGTCTTGAAAAGGGTATAAAAGTTAGTAAATAAGTTCATGAAAGGTTTAGGAATTCTTAGATAGCTTTGCTGTATAAACCCTGATGTGTGCAAAGGCTGGATGAGCCTGCACATGTTGCCTTCCAGCAAAACATGCTAAGTGCTCCAATGGGATGGTGCTCTTTCGTGACAGCACCCCGACGCCGGGGATAGTATCATCGCAACCACTTCGAGGGTCTACCTCTCACTCTCCTGACACTCAGCAGCTGTCATAATCACTGCCAATTTTATGGCAGCTGCAAATGCCCTCAGAGCCGATGGCTCCAATATTGTCTTCAGAGCATTTGTCATCACTTCTGAGCTCCTCAGCATTGCCCTGCAACCAAAGCCTGCAGTCGTCGTGAACTATTGATTCCCATTGCTGTTACCTTGGTCAATGATCCAGACATCCTCATGCAAGGCCTTGTTCTTTTTCCCAGATTATTAGTACATCATTACAGGCCCCTGATGATCCCACTTCCAACCACCATTGTCACCCTCCCTGAAGTGGAAGTCACAATCGGCCACTGCCACTCCTCGGGCACCCATTGCACGTCTTGCAAGTACTGTCAGGAAGGGCACCCTTGTGTGAAATGCTACCCAGGGAAAAGGGGAAAATGTAAGAACATCACTTCCTCAATCCCACCTGCATCATCACCACAATCTGAGGCTTCCCTTTAATCACATAGCTCACCTTCAGTGGCAACCCCTGAGACAATGATTCTTTGCACTTCATGCTGTACTTCATACTTAGGATCCCCGGAGGGCTGCAGATCATGCATCAATTTGAATTGCACTACTATCCACAATGAAATGGGTTTTCACGCACGATATTTGAAGTTAAAATCTTTGTTCTATTTTTTATTCTATTTGCGAGTTTCTTCAAGCAATGAACAGTATCATTCAGAGTAGAAAAGCACGTATACTAGTTCATTCTAGTCACAGATGGCAGTAAGCACATGGTTGGACACAGTAAATAAAAACCGCGTGAAATAATTTCAGAATCATTGCGTGATTGAACATTTTAAAAATCACACACAAATCAATTTAAATGTTCAATTACACATGCATTCATTTTACAGAGGATTTTATAAATTCAAAACTTGATTTAACATGCTTTTTTCCCCTGTGAACTGCCGCAACACACTCAAACAATCGAGAACAGTGCGTGGGACGGGTGTGGGGGGCACTGTACAATTTTTTAGTTGACAGGATCAAGCTAAATTTAATAACATGTGTGCTCTGCCGCCCGGTTAAATTACCTAATTTACCATCCGATGCCAATGCTACATGAAGAATGCAAAGCACGCTTTTAAACGACGTGTCGTCGAGAAACAGAAGCACAAAGCACGTTTACGCATGCAACTGGAGTATTGATAATAATTATATTCATTGTGGTTCCTGAGGGGGGGGGGGGGTCCGGAACCCCTCACTGGATTCACCCTTGGCGTGAGTCATGTTTGAATGACATTCATGATATGGCACAAATCCAATACGAGAGTTACTACAGTAACTACTGATGTAATGTGTTAATTATTGTACTTATAACAATGAACTGTATACATGTATGATTGTGTAATTTAATAATGATGTATGACCAAGATGTTCGTAGGTGCTTCTCCTCCTGCACTGCTGTGGACACTTCAGATGCTGCTTGGAGACAGGCAATTCTAGGCCTTAGTAAGGGAGGGTTGGGTCTTCGCTCACTATACCAACATGCACCTGCAGCATATATAGCCTCCATTTGCTCAGCTGGGTTTGGTTTAGAGACAATTCTTCACCTCTGTTCTGCAGTTGCAGATTTCAATTCTGCTGTTCCTCCCGATAGGGCACTGGACATTCACTCCCTTATCTCAGCATCTTCAGTCTGATGGGCCCGGTGACATGTTTCAGCCAGAACATCACGAAGGGTGTTGTGTTGTGCCACAACATCACCCCCATGCTTACAAGTGATGGCATGATGTCCAAGTGGGTCAAGGGCCTTGTCAGGGCGAAGAGCGCACTGGGATCCCTGGGATGTGTCCATACCAAGCCACCACTTTATGGCAACTTGATGCTCCCCTCCCGCACCCTCCTCGGGACGGCTCCACCTACGGATCAGCCCCCCCCCCCCTAACTTTACATCCAGTGTGTGCCCTACCATACAAATAATCCTGGCTACGCCACTGATCATGGGAACCCACAGGAGAAGAGCTTTTACTGGATGGTCGCAGTGAACGTGGTGAAAGAGAGGTCAATTCTGTTTCATTCACCAGCACTCGTGTTTGAGATAAGGCGGTGGATTAATGCGCATTTAAAACTAGGTGGCAAGCACAAAGATGGATTTTTGACCATTCAGCACGTCCAGGACTACATACATGAAGTTCTTTTTTAAAAGATCCTGATATTATTCCACCTGAACTTTTGGACATGCATGAGGCTACCTACCATTCGTGTGAAGTGTATAGAATGACAGTTCTTCGATGGGTGCACAAACTTGGCTATAAATGGGGTGATTCCTCAAATGCTCCTTTCTGTGATAGACATGAACATGCTGAGATTGCAGCCTATTGTAATCAATGGGTGAAGGAAATGGTTGCCTTAAAACCATGCCTTCCAACAACAGGGCCCCATCTCCCTCCAGGTGAAAGACCACTGATGCATGGTAACCATGATGAATGTATGCTATATGCTAATGAGGGGAGTTGCTTTGCTTGGGTATACCATATGAATCCAAGAGGTGATGATGCGACGGTAATGGCTAGTGGGGTTTCTGTGGCCTGTCAATGGTTGGATAGGACTTGAGATAATTGAACCTAAAAGTGACGGTACGTGGAATCATGGAAGCATAATGAGTAATGTGAGCAAGATAATTGATGAGTTTGAGAAGCATTACCCAGGGTGCTAGTTGACTTTTGACAATGCACCATGCCATGTTGCAAGAAGGAAGGGGGCCCTATCAACTACAACCATGAATTTGTCAGATGGATGAAAACAACCCATACTAGGATCACTGTCCATGTGGGAAGGAATGACTCCGAGCGTTGCCATTTTATTACGCAAAGGTCCACGAACGTGACACGATGTCTCTAGGCAACCGCTGTGGCTTTTACTCCGGACGTGACGTTTATCGTACTTCCGATCTTTCATGCAAAGGGTCCATTCCTGGCCCAAAACAAGTTCAAAAAATGAGTTCTTACTGGAACTTCATATTACTTCGCTTTCCTAGCACTAGCGTTTGGTATCAACAGAACATTTTGTTTGAACATGGCTGATTCGTAAACTAAATGGCTTCAATTACTCACAATTAATTATTATTCAATACGAAGCAGCCTAATCAACACTGTACTTGAACTCAGAGAGTTCAAGTAAAGTGTTGATGTCTGCTGTTTTATTGCTATATTTACTGCCATGGTCCTGCAATTCAAGAGTGCTGTTCAAGCAATTTTTGCTGACAATGACTTCAAGATTAAGTCAGAGAGATCTTGAAACTTTTATCAGCCTTTCTGCCTGTGACTAAAATATTGAATACGTTACGCACCCACAGGTCTGTTATACCAAGCAGCGACTGTGGGGACTTAGTAGATCAGTGTGGTGTGAACTTAGTAGATTGTATGGTCTGAACTGGGTCTTGGACCAAGACTACATAACACTTGTGGTAACTTCAGGGTGGATTTAATGGTCAGGCATCAGACGAAATCCAACCAAACCCATATAATGTCCGCCCAAACGTACCATTGTCGGACAAATGTGCCGATAGTTTTTAATGTAATTAATGCACAAACATAACCACTGAAAATGATACTGAAACCACAAGAAGCAATATTAAATTCATAGTTACTTTTGCTACCTAGATTAACGAAGTTCACTACATGTACTACATGTAATCGTACAGTACTACGTTTAAATGTTCGTAGTATTCCAAAACAATTAACACACGCAAGTAGAAATTATTAATGGTTTGTTCAAAATGGTCACAAAGCAGTCAAAAAGGCAGGCATCGTTTGTGTGCTTTAAAAAGTGGCTATAGTGTATGAAAAGGAACATCAGTCGCTCTCATGGTTACACTGATGTAAACAGCAGTGATAAGTCTGTAATTGATCTGCTGTGGTGTGTTTTAGAAGTGTGTGGGCAACATGATGACTATATGAGGCAGGAAGAACTACTCTGCTGCCTTGGTCAATGGTACAGACAACCACAAGACTAGCTGTGTTGTGGATCATGCCACTAGTTCCCAACTTAAAGCTGCAATGAACCGCATTCGATTGAAGCTAGCAAATGTCAGACCATGTCCGACCAACTCCCTGTATGGTCTGACATTATGTCAGGCCATTTCTGAAGCCTTATATCCACCACTGTAATATATACTACAAAGTGTGAGGAAAGCAGTTCAGAATAAACTTTCTATGCATGCACAAGTAACATTTACCTACACACAAGACAATATGGAGGTTTGAAGCTCTCTGGAGTACCTCCTGTTGTAGACAGTGCTAAAGAATGACGGTGATGCGAGACAATGCTTTTGAAACTGGGGCAAATAGTTCTGTATACAGCTCAGGCAGAATACATAATTATTGCATGAAAATCCCGTTATATCATAGGGTTAAGAAACTATAACATGTGGTTTCTTCTCCTGCAGCATGATAGCTGAATTCAGATATTGTGCAGATATTGAATTCATTGAGTACAATCGCAAAGGCCATGGCTGTGGTATAAAACAGCAGAACAATGCTCCTTGGGTTAGTTGGATTAACAATGACATCACTGGTATTCTTACACAAGTAATAAGTGAAGTTCATGCTGTGCCAAATTGTTTGACATATGTGCTGTTTGTGTTGTCTTTGTTCAAATTTATTTATTGCATAGGATCTAGCACAAAATTTGGTACGTACTGACTGGTAAGTACTACATATGATTACTGTATATGGTGCAAAGCTCATTTTTATTTTTTATCTCTCAGGAACTTCATATGCCACAGCACTTGTTGTAAACCACTGCTATTGTATTTTGTGCAAATGTTTCCTAATCTACATGTTTATTCTAATAAGCAATTTGTTTGCAAACTCCTAGTACCTTGTATGGGGGTGAAAATCAAGGCAACTTTTTTATAAATTAACCACATTTATCTAACTGGTAATTGTCTACCAGTGCAAGATAATTAAACTGTAAGACAATTAACATGGAAAAGCCTCCTTTAGTTTATTATATGATGGTTAACTGTATTAACTTGATCAGTTTTATTTAACACTAGCTGAATATATTGTAGGTTTTGATAACTATACATTTTTGTTTTGGCAGAATGTCAGGGGTGTTAATGGTAATCTTCCAACACCTCAAGAGATTAAAGATTGTTTGACAACTAAGTATGTTTTTTTTACTGTATTTAAAAGTATGTTGCAACTAACATTCGTTAATTTTTGTACAGTTCCTTGATGGATGTTGTGCAATCTGTTCCAGTTGACACTGTAAACAGGCTCCTGCATTTAGCCCCCATTTGATTGGCAAATACTATGAGTGCTGTATGTAATTATTTAGCTGTTGAATTTTACAACTCACTGTTTACTATATGATAATGTCTGACTGTTTATCATGTAATAGCCTGTTATTTGTCTGTACATCATTTGCATGAATCACCACATCCTATTTAATATGGTGGCAACTATGTGCTTGTGGTCCCGGATGTTATACTAAAAGGTATTGAAGTCATAACATAACATTTTTTCTGTATGATGGGCTCAAATTTTAAACGTTCGTTAATAAAAAAAAGCACCCAAAACATGATAAATGAGTGTGCCAAAGCTGCGTCTGATATATGTAGAGGTGAATATATAGGGTCATTGGGTTTATAGGAGTCCTTGGATTACAGTGTTGGCCGTCACTTTCTACCAGGGTACCTGAATCCAGAGGAAAATTGCACCCAAGAAGAAGCACTCTTTGGTGCAAATAAAAACACAAGAGCAAGCAATGAGGCGGGGGCTTATTTAGGTTGGCTAAAGTCTGCAGCCTTTGGGTGTCAAGCAACTTCACCATAATGCTGCTGATGTAACGACAAAGGGTGCTGCAAAGGTTGCCCTTCACATTCATCTCTGGTGAAGCATATGGATGCTAATATGGTCCTGTTGTCAATGGGAAAGGAATAAAGGCCATTGTATACTAGGCTACATGTAGCGTGCAACTCAAATGAACAAGTAAATAAAAGCATTCCGGCTCTACAAGAAAGTTGGTGGTATATAGGATTGGAAGGCAACAGTGCTGCAAAAAGGAAAGAAACAAGGGTCTAATAATAAGTTAAAATGTAATAGTCCCATATTTAGCACATACATGTAATATGCCACAAATGTGCTAAATAAAGGACTATCGAGAGTTACGTTAGTAACTCTCAAATATAGGATTTGACCCCGATTATGAAGTCATTAAAAAAACGGGACTCGCTTCTAACGGGACTTCTATCAGTCGGATCACTTTGCTTGTTGTCGGTATCGAACAAGAAGTCGAAAGAGAGCCGTTTGATGTTTGTTTGATCTTTCAAAACCGTGTGGTTCAAGAGAACAAACGGGATCCTGTTTTTCCTCGTCCCCAGACGGAACGTAGTAGCGCTATTGTTTTTTTTTCTTCTTCCTTTATTTGTAAAGTACTCGAGACAAAAACCGTTTCAAAGGACGCGAATGGTGCCAATACGTTCAGAATTTCAAGCGGTAGTGCCCTTTTGAGTCAGATACACGTGGTTCCTATTGGACTTCGAACTGATAACATAAATGCATGTATTGATAACTTTACTGGGGGAAAAACTCGACACGGGAGCTGTTTCAAAGAACGTCGTGGTATCAGTAGGTTCAGAATTTCAAGTTATATCCGTATAAGTGAGTATATATGTTCATGCATCGCTTGTTACAGTAGCTCTGGGCTAGAAATCGTGTGTTTCAAGCCATACACTATACGGCCATGATAGATGCTGTAAGCCACACCTACACAGGAAAAAAATGCATGAAATCAAACGCGTGATTGAACATAGAATCACAATCTTAATGTTCAATCACATAGTGATTTTACAGAGGATTTTAAAATCCTTTATAAAATCAAAATTTGATTCTACGCGTTTTTTTCCTGTGCTACTTGAGCATAATAGAACTATAACACGTGAGGCAATTTCTTTGGTGTTCCTGTTCCGCTTCGTAGTTTATATCGTTTGCTTTTGTTAGTGAAGTTGGTTTTGTCAAAATACCTTCACGTCAGCGTAAGGCTAGAGCTAAACGCGTACGTCTAGCGGAATACCTCCAAAAGCGAGAGGAAATAGGGTAGATTAGGTAGTATTCGGCAGTTGCGCGGTACAAGCACAAGTCAAGAATAGCCATGCCAGATATAGGCTATTATAAAAACAGTAGTGTTTTGGAATCTTCAGGCACTGCAGAATACTGAAACATTCGTAGTTTATATATTTAACCTTCGTTGAATATACACATGTATAATACAGGCAGATCTCAATAGACGTCGCATTTAGCAGTGTTCGGCATCGCACGAGGGATTTTCGGCAGTCGAATTAGGTAGTGTTCGGCAGTGCGCATGCATGCAATTAATAATCAAATACCCTACGCAACAGATACAGATAGCACTAAGTCTTATGATTTCTTTTTACTGTCAATATCTCTTTCTCATAATAGGTATGGACTGTATAAAATTAGAAATAATCAAGAATGAAAAACCAATTCAAGAATCAACAAGAAATGCAGGCGGTGCAAAATCAGCTTGCACTATAGAATAGATGATGGAATTCAATCATCTTCCATATACAGTACCAGCAGGTATAGAACACAAATACTTGCATGTTTGTGTCAAATGTGAAAAGGATACAAGTGATGCCTCGTTGCACTTATCACATGCACTGTATCCACTTGCATTTATTTCCATTTTCCTCATCTTGAGAGAAGCTTGAGTTACACACTGTACATGCTCTGCATTCCCATGCAGTCACCTTCATTTCTTTGCATTTTCTTTCCCCTTTCTTACCACCTTTTACCTTTCCTTTTCCTTTCTTCTTTCCTTTAGGAGACTTTCTTGCTCTTCAGCTTCATGCAGTTCCTTCCATCTCTTGCTAGTGAGAGCATACAAAGATCTCTTCCTTTTTTTTCTGGGTTTCTGTGCATAAACCCTTGAACCACAAGTGGCCTGGCCTTCCATTTGTAAAGCGATTTATGCGTCCATCTTCTTGAACCACTTTTTGTACAATGTCACAGAGGTCTTTCCTGTTGATGGGAAACCCCGGCATACTTAATACAAAATGAGGGCAACATGGTCTCCTCATGCAGCTTTAGTAAGCAGTGACGGCAGGCATTGCCATCTATAAATGCATAAAGTTGATTTCTGGACATATATGACCTTCACACACTTTTTGCAGTGCAGATTCCATATTCTTTGGAGACTGCCTTCACAACCATGCAGGAATTTTCAAGTGCATGTAAAAGAAATCATTTGTATGTTCCAATTTTCTCTTCTGTATGAAATATACATGTATTGTCACAGCGAAACCATTGCATTGAGACGGTAACGTCTCATCACGTGACCTTACCCGTCACTTGGATGTAGGCGGATACCGATGAAATCAATCCCAACGGTCCGTGTGCGAACCGAGAGTGGACGGTAACGTCTTTCCCCCCCGTCGCTCTGTCACGTCTTTATACGCTATATCCCGTCACTCTGGGAAATCAACCGGTTATCAGGTTATTCAGGTTATTCGGATATTCGCAAAAACCTATCCGTTCGAATAGTAATTTAGCATTACTCGGAAAAATCGATTATTGGATTTGTTCTATTCGAAATAACCGGTTTGTGAATCTCCATTCGGAGGTACTTAGGTATTCGTCGTCCGCATCGACGATTCGCCTATTATTCGAATACCTTTTTATGACGATATCCGGATACATGTACGATAATAATTACTTCTCTAATTTGAAACGTAACGTTAATTAACGTCTGTTGTTACTATACTACGTGGGGACGAGATCATATGCAGTTTACGGGCAGTAATTCGAACTATAGCCAACAGATCTCCCTCTTCACGAGTCATGCATGACGACGGACAGCTCCAGCTACAAATCAAAGTTAGTTCGCTTAGTGCATTTCGAACTACAGTAGCTGGTTTCTTGCATCAATCTCTCTGAGCTGATATTGCCGCGATCGCATTTAGGCCTACATAGTTACTAGTATTTGCGATGGTGGCCGGTGGTGCGTAAACTTCATCTGTGGTTCTACTCTTTTGGCATCGGGTACGATGTGTACATCTGTAGGTAGACCTCAGCGTGGCCACGCTAACTTAGGTCAGGACACGCCCATCTAGGTATGTGGTTAGGCCAAGCGATTTAGGCCTATTTAGGTAGCTGTGTTTGTGTGCTGAGTGCATCTGGTGTGATGTGGGTAGCTGTGGATGCATGCTGTACTGATCTAGTGTAATGTGGGTAGTTGTAGGAGGGTGTCTGGTATGATGGGGGTAGCTGTGGTTGTGTGCCTCATGAGGGCACTGGTGTGATGGTGTTTGTGTGCTGAGGGCATCTGGTGTTATGGTTTAGCTGTAGGAGGGTATCTGGTGAGATGTGTACATTTAGGTGGCTCAGTGTGCAGAAAACCTGAATAACCTAGGTATTCGGCTGGCTAATTGTCAAAACCTATTCGGAAAAATCGATTTCCTTTTTTCAAGTATTCGGAAAAATCGATTTTCAGATCCAGAAAAACCTGAAAAATCGATTAATGTTTTAAAAGTATTCGGAAAAATCGATTAGGGGAGGTTACACACCTTATCCACGGCTAAGGCCGGATCGCTTTTACCGTGTTTTACCGTCAGTACGTACATGTACGGTTGGGTATAGGTTCTACAGCACTTTCTATCCATGCACGCAGCTCTTATACGTACACCATCACATTCACTTCTCAGAGGTAGTTTTCAAAAAGCCATATACAAATACATGCAAATGCATGTACAAAAGGAAGAGCAAGTGTTTTGCTGGGTCTCATTACGCAAAGAGCCGGATGCCGTCCTGTTTTAAGATATATACATGTATATATAGCATCAATCATGAATGAACCACAGAAGTGCTTGCTTACATTTGATAATCTGCGCGCGATGACACTAGCGAGCCACTCACGTCATCAAACGTTCATCTTGTGTAAAATGTCACAGATGAGACAAAAAAGTGACCCTTTGTACATACCTCATTGTGCTCCAAAGCCGTAAAGCGTGGCTGGGTAGCCTGGGTCGAGGACAAAAATACGTTACACCTACTTAAAAAGGCGTATGTGTTCGCGTTACACCCTATATTCCAGAATCCTGTAGAGTGAAGGAAGGTGGTTGTGATATCTTCGACACCCCCAAAAATGGCGCGCTTACGCTAAAGTTTACTTACGCAGCACTCATGTCTCATGGATCAGTATGTGGCGTATCAACGAGTTCACAAAGATAACTTCGGATCCAGAGAGTTCCGCCACGCCAATATTTGAACCTGAAAGTTGCTATATAGGAGGACAAAGGCCAATGGTGAACCACTTACCATATCGTTGTCATTCGCTCTCGAAGCTATATAGCATGCAGGCTATATAAAAATAACAACGCTAACTTACAGATTTTCCGTCAATGCGCTTATAAACTCCTAGGCACGGGTGTTTCATTGCATTGAAAAAATGGACATTAGGTCTCGTCCCCATAATTTCGTACGTAACAAGTAACTAGACCCTCATTATCGCATGGTATTGGAATTCGGCTTATCTTTTGTAATCCGTTCAAAGTAAGCGCAGTACAGGTGAATATCTGTGTTACACACCCTTCGAGGACTACAATGATATAAATTTTATCTTTTTAATGCTAACATACGCCATGATACGGGCCCGTGTCTAATAGCGCTCCATTTAGAGTGGTTGGTTTCAAAAAGCTTTTTTTCGTTAATTTGCCTGACATGTGTTACAAAAACTTGTATAAACGTATACAGAAGTGCTGGTTGTATGCGATTTGGTTGTGTTTGTTAGCAGACTTATTTTCTGTGAGTCGTACCAAGGCGCTGAATACGACCAATTTATGTACACTACAAGCATGGCGGCGGTCCGATTGCAATACATGTATCATTGTATATGTAGATGGTCGATCATGCACACTTCAAAATGGGGTGATGGAATACTGTGATCTCTCAATTAAACAGCTTGGACAACAACATTGGAGCTTTAATTGTATCCCCGTGGCAGTAAACTAAAGTACGTAGCCAGATCTGACGTAGCATGCATAAATACAACTTTAGCCTTGATTTTTTTTTTCTGCATGCCGTGTGCGGTTCAACATTCTAATTAACGGTGGAAGAGAGGAGGTCAAGAGACAGTGCCTGCATGGGATGAATTGTTCCTGAGGCAAAGAACAAAATGGTATACTGAGCGCAGCTTAGTGACAGGGATAGAGGTGCAAGTGGGTGGAGCCAATCTGTACAAGAGAAGAGTCATTACAAGTTGTAGCCATGACAATGAAGCTGCTCACATGATAGTCTGGCTGTTAGTATCTAGAAGGGACCATGTTCATATAGGTTGGTTCACCACCTGGCTGGATGGAAAATGTGATGAGGTGTGCTGAGTTGTGTCAGTGGTGTCCTGCATGGAGAGTGGCCACATAGTTTGACCTTTGAGACCACTACATTATATTAGATGACAGCATCATAACCATGAAAACAACACATGTACAATCATGCCTCTACACACCCCACACATGTAACACAGAGTCCCATGAGGCATGCAGAATACAGTAGAAACCTCTACAGCTTAAAGACCATGTACAAGTAAAATAAACACAACACATAGACTTATAATCAAATTGGGTAAGAAAATAAGCGAACAAGGGATGGAGGGAGGGAGGGAGGGAGGGAGGGAGGGAGGGAGGGAGGGAGGGAGGGAGGGAGGGAGGGAGGGAGGGAGGGAGGGAGGGAGGGAGGGAGGGAGGGAGGGAGGGGGAGGGAGGGGGAGGGAGGGAGGGAGGGAGGGAGGGAGGGAGGGGGAGGGAGGGAGGGGGAGGGAGGGAGGGAGGGGGAGGGAGGTAGGAAGAGAGGGGAGGGAGGAAGGAGGGGAGAGAGAGGGAGGGAGGAAGGGGAGGAAGGGAGGGAGTGGAGGACGGGAGGGAGGGGAGGAAGGGAGTGAGGGGTGGAAGGGAGGGAGGGGAGGAAGGGAGGGAGGGGAGGAAGGGAGGGAGGGGAGGAAGGGAGGGAGAGGAGGAAGGGAGGGAGGGGAGGAAGGGAGGGAGGGGAGGAAGAGAGGGAGGGGAGGTGGGGAGGGGAGGGAGGGGAGGAAAGGAGGGAGGGAGAGGGAGGAAAGAAGGGAGAGGGAGGAAGGGAGAGGGAGGAAGAAAGGGAAGGGATAGGGTGGAAGGAGGGAGGAAAGAAGGTAAGGGAGAGTGAGGAAGGGAAGGCGGAGGGAGAGCGAGGAAGGCAGGGGGAGAGGGAGCAAGAAGGTGTGAATGTAGGCCAAAACACAAGAAGGACATGTGGCTTGTGGGATATACACATTCAACAATACATCATCAGTCAC
Source organism: Spongilla lacustris (assembly GCA_949361645.1). Classification (NCBI taxonomy): domain Eukaryota; kingdom Metazoa; phylum Porifera; class Demospongiae; order Spongillida; family Spongillidae; genus Spongilla; species Spongilla lacustris. Next base: position 5,154,261 of record OX442423.1, on the reverse strand, counting down.
ATGACTTGCTCCACTCACTTGTATTGTGTAGATAGGATATAGCCGTGTATCATTAACCTGTAGAGCTCGCCAAGCACATCTTGAATTAGCAGGTATTCCTGATTCCCCAACATGAAGAGGGTGAAAACTGAGGTGGGCGTGGCAGCTGGGGGAAACATTATCGTCAGAGGGGTGGGGCTTACTATGCTGAACTGTATATTATAGTGCCCTGAGGATGAAAGGATTAGCACCTTCCTTAACCCTTTCTATCCTCACAACCTCCTTTTCAAGCCTTCGTTTTGTAGAAATTCGCGGGAAGCAGTAGCAGGCTAGCACAGCTGTAGATTGTCTCTAGGTTGCCTCGAGACGTTTTTTTCAACTAATATTGTCCGCATAAAAGGCCCGGTATACCCTACTCACTGTACTGCACTTGACATGAAGAAATTTCCATCCGCTTCGATTGCAGCATGAGCGCACGTGATACCGCTTTATTCATGATTAGCTAGTCCAGGGTAAAAGGGTTTTGTTCTCGCTTCAGAAAATAAGTCTGCACATAAGCTAGGCATTTTTATAACGGGCAATGATCTATCTTTGCAACAAGGTGCATTTCACACCACTTTCTCAGGCATTTTCTCGAGAAAAACGGCTTGCCGTTCGAGTGCTTCAGGAATGCCAAAACAAAAACAAAGAAACCGTGAGATGCGCGACTTTAGTGGGCTAATAAAAAACATCCCTCAATAGTGCGCATTAACGTTTTGTAGTGCCGAACTGAATATAGAACAGTTCAAAAATATATTGGTATTTTATGGTAAACGCATCTTCACAAAATAGGGATTAGAACATTAACCACATTTTAATGAGCTCCTATGGGACCCGGATAAGAATTGTACCGTAATATACATACGTTTTCTAATTAACAACCTAATGTCCATCTCGAAACAGCCGTGATAGGAGCTGAAGTGATATAGTCAATACCTGACGCGACTCTAAGATCTGTATGCAGGGGAGCGGATTGCTTTTTTGGAACGGACGATGATTACGGCGAACTTAAAGTGAAGCACTGTACGACCATTGATCCACATAAAAGAGAGCATATAGTACATGCTACAGACTACTACAGTAAATAGAGCACACACATGCAGTACATGCTATACAGACTATTACAGTTGTTCAAAACTACATGTATGTGCATGCGCATACACTTTTGAATAACTGTATAGTAGTCTGTTGTATATGTACATGTATACACCTTAATTTGTTAATGGTGATTTTTATTTTTCGATGCATGTTTTGTGCTAACTTGTTACATATGCATGCATGCATGCATCATTGTCCATGCCAGGTAGACTGTACAACCGACACACAAAAGGTATAAGCAATTGGGGTAGTGCATCGTCTATCACTGAATAAATTAAAAACCCAGACCCGTTTGAAATTCCGACATGCATCGGTGTACAGTAATAACCACTGTGCAAAAACTTTGTTATACGATAGCGTATTCTATAGCGTATATTTGAATATACACCTTAAATATACACACCAGCGTATAGAACCATATACGCAGGTGCGTATATTCAAATATAACCGATCACGTGACATTTGTGGTTGCTTAGCAAACCGTTGAATTCACTTTGTGGCTACGTTGTCGGTCACCGTATACTAGTCGTATATTATCCTCCTACCACTCCCACCCCTCGTTCCCGATCCAGTTTAGTCCATTTAAAATTTTAATCATTTTGCACATGTACAACAAAACAACAAACTAACAGTCCGAGGCGGCAATCTGCATACATTCGATCCAAGGCACCTGTACAGAATACGAACAATAAATTCATATCGTAAAAAAAAATATTTCACTCACCACATATCATATCCTCGTTCTGTTTATATATATATAAAGCAACAGATACATTATCGGGTAAGTGATATGCTTACCTTTCTTGTCTCCTATCTCCGATGTTTGACTTAAAACAATGGAACAGTGCGGGTTAAACACTTACCATACCGTCCGGTCGGAGTCTGCAAGTTACCTTAGCAAAACACAACAAATGAATAGGCCTATACCTTTTTATATCGCGCTCCATTGTGCCTGTTGTTCTATCATTTCGGTTGTTCAACCGAACGGGAACACTTAGGACACTTGCCAACCTAGTGCAAATAGAGAAAGGTGAATTCATTCTTTAGCAACTGCAATACATAATACCGGTAACTTGTACACTCTGGAAAGACGAACTATTGCCATTTAACGATCAAAACCCTGATCTCAGCGCGATTCAACACGACCATGAAATAGCCCGCCTAAAATCTACAAATCACATGCACGGTTAGTTAACCACATTTCTAATTGGAGCACTTTTGTATCGTACTACACAAACATTTGTACAGGGGTCCAATAGAGGTCTACTGTGCAGGCATTCTACTGCTTCCATTGTAGAATTTACTGGGATCCGATGTGATCATGACCAAACTCAACTGGCGAGTTAGCATAGCCTAGGCCATAGCCATGCACCATGGGCCCGGCCTACCGCTCACAAAATTTACCGCCGTATATACACCAAGCAGACATACATGTATATAGCTAACCTTTGACGTCCAGCAGCATTAATAGAAGCAAAGTAGCACTCCGACTTCGATGCCTACACACCTTCCTACCTCACGTGGGTCCGGGTACGGGACTGACCACTCATGAATTAATTCTATGGTATACTTATGTAAACAGTGGGATTTTATGGAATGAAATACAAGCAGTAGTACAGTATATTCAAATATACTCTTAAGAATACACTATCGTATATTTTGAAGGTGTGCTTATATAAACGGTGACGTATTTGACACTTGCGTATTCTCAAATATACGCGGTCGTACACTTCAAATATACTACACAGGGTATATTTTGCGCATTCCTCAAATATACGCATAAATATACACTATCGTATAACAATCTTTTTGCACAGTGAACACTGCATATAAAAGTAAGAGTTTGCTATTATATTGTATACCAATTGTAAAAACATTCCGCCACGCATGTATGCATCTTGCAATCACTGTTTTGCATGCTACATGCGTATAGCTATACAGAAAATTCTGAAAGTTATATTATTATAATAGTACGTATTATAATTATTACAATCATAGCTATAGTCTTGATGACTCTACTCAAGGAGTACTCGCTCTCTTGATCTCCAGTTATTATAAACAATGTACTGCATGGTGTTGAATGTTATCAAACTACACTCCTGCAGGTGAATGTCTCGATATGGCTGTTCCTTTTATATACATGTGTATGCATGTTTTACGCGTCAGTATAGAGCATGCATTCACTTTGTTCACCTGCTATAGTAAGACTTCTAACAGAAGGATGTATCGAACGAGGCAATTGCAAATCACTTTCACTTCTGATTTGACTCGAATCCACGCGTAATCCTAGCTACATGTGTTTATACAGACTTTATACCATGATTATGCATTATCTTTTTCACGCAATATGCTTGTGTATTAGAAGGGGATCGAAGTTTTAGTCTACTGAACACATGTATTGATGACTGGAATTTAGTTTTCAAGAGACGAACAACGTTACTCACCGCTTACTTATATAATTACTGCATGATAGCTAGCGTTAAGTTTGTACTGACCGCCAGGTTGTAGCTTTTCGCATGCATATGTGTATCGTTATAGACCGATGTCAGCACTAACATCACAGCAAATAGAAGGAGTTCTGCCGTTAAAGAATGATCTAGATATGCCTATTCCTGATCCGCTGCTAGTTCGGAGCCGGTCGACATTCGAGGTATTAAAAATTCCCGCCGGGTTATTTAACGATCGACACCAATGATGGCACCAAGACATGCATGTACATGATAAATGTACAATTGTACAAGTTTTATCAACCACAGCATGTATATAACGGTGGTTCAAGTCATGCAGAGAGTCATGTCTTGAGATGTTTACCTGCCCCGCCCCCGATATATTTACATGCATGTACGAACAATCGAATATCAGCAATACAATTTGTTACAAACACAACTTGGTAATCCAGGTGCATGTCGAACAGATTCTCACGATCACTTGTGCGAAGCGCGCGTGCAACCATCATCCCTTTTCCAATTCAAGTCAATTGACAGCCATACTGTTCGAGCAAATATGCACGTCATAAAAAAGGCGTGTGTACAAACTAAACGTCTGTTAACTGGAGGAAAAAGGCTGGGAAGGAGGAGGAACGAAGGAAGAGTGTGAAAATTTCTTCTTGATGTCCGATACTGCTAATACCAAGCATTCATGAGAGACATCAGGAACTGTGGAACACTGCGACTCACGTGAAGGTAACGCCCACTTCCGGTCACGCCTTTCTCAGGGGCGGTCACAGCAGATAGACTTGTCCAAAGTGATATCAAGTGTACAAGACATAGGTCAACATACTTGGATTAATTGTATTAACAATTCTTTGTTGAAGACTGTGGCTCATGTGATGGCAACACCCACTTCTGGACACGCTATTGGTGTATGAAATATCAGATAGATCAATATAACGAGAACAATTTTGTGTTGAAGACTATGCAAGGGATTATGGGTGGGTTGTGGGTGTGTACATGTGTGTGCTGTGTGTGCCATTACTTATTCAGTATTCTCATCGCGATCAAAACTACATAGATCTTACAGCCTAATCTCTCCAAATATGCCGTCTTTATGAACACCCTGTTGTGTAGAGGTGGGTACAGATGTGGAGTGCCTAGGGATTGTGGGTGTGTACATGTGTGGAGTGCCTAGGGATTGTGGGTGTGTACATGTGTGGATGGTGGGTGTGCAGTTGTGTGGAGTGCATAGGGAGGGTGTGTACATGTGTGGAGTGCCTAGGGATTGTGGGTGTGTACATGTGTGGGTTGTGGGTGTGTAGATGTGTGGAGTGCTGTGCCTAGGGATTGTGGGTGTGTAGATGTGTAGAGTGCTTAGGGATTGTGGGTGTGTACATGAGTGGGTTGTGGGTATGTACATGTGTGGAGTGTATAGGGATTGTGGGTGTGTACATGTGTGGAGTGCCTAGGGATTGTGAGTGCGTACATGTGCGGTGTCTAGGGATTGTGGGTGTGTAGATGTGTGGAGTGCCTAGGATTGTGGGTGTGTAGATGTGTGGAGTGCCTAGGGATTGTGGGTGTGTACATGTGTGGTGTGCATAGGGATTGTGGGTGTGTACATGTGTGGAGTGAATAGGGATTGTGGGTGTGTACATACATGTGTGGAGGGTATAGGGATTGTGGGTGTGTACATGTGTGGAGTGTATAGGGATTGTGGGTGTGTACATGTGTGGAGTGTTAGGGATTGTGGGTGGGTACATGTGTGGAGTGTATAGGGATTGTGGGTGTGTACATGTGTGGAGTGCCTAGGGATTGCAGGTGTGTACATGTGTGGAGGGTATATGGGGATTCTGGGTGTGTGCATGTGTGAAGTGTCTAGGGATTCTGGGTGTGTACATGTGTGGAGTGTCTAGGGATTGTGGGTGTGTACATGTGTGGAGTGCATAGGGATTGTGGGTGTGTACATGTGTGGAGTGCATAGGGATTGTGGGTGTGTACATGTGTGGAGTGTATAGGGATTGTGGGTGTGTAGTTGTGTGGAGTGCCTAGGGATTGTGGGTGTGTACATGTACATGTGTGGAGTGCATAGGGATTGTGGGTGTGTACATGCGTGGAGTGCCTAGGGATTGTGGGTATGTACATGTGTGGAGTGCATAGGGATTGTGGGTGTGTAGATGTGTGGAGTGCCTAGGGATTGTGGGTGTGTACATGTACATGTGTGGAGTGCCTAGGGATTGTGGGTGTGTAGATGTGAGATGTGTGGGTTGTGGGTGTGTACATGTGTGGAGTGCCTAGGGATTGTGGGTATGTAGATGTGTGGAGTGCCTAGGGATTGTGGGTGTGTACATGTGTGGAGTGCCTAGGGATTGTGGGTGTGTACATGGGTGGGTTGTGGGTGTGTACATGTGTGGAGTGCCTAGGGATTGTGGGTATGTACATGTGTGGAGTGTATAGGGATTGTGTGTGGAGTGCCTAGGGATTGTGGGTGTGTACATGTGTGGAGTGCCTAAGGATTGTGGGTGTGTACATGTGTGGTGTGCATAGGGATTGTGGGTGTGTACATGAGTGGAGTGAATAGGGATTGTGGGTGTGTAGATGTGTGGAGTGCCTAAGGATTGTGGGTGTGTACATGTGTGGTGTGCATAGGGATTGTGGGTGTGTACATACATGTGTGGAGGGTATAGGGATTGTGGGTGTGTACATGTGTGGAGTGTATAGGGATTGTGGGTGTGTACATGTGTGGAGTGTATAGGGATTGTGGGTGTGTACATGTGTGGAGTGCCTAAGGATTGTGGGTGTGTACATGTGTGGTGTGCATAGGGATTGTGGGTGTGTACATGAATGGAGTGAATAGGGATTGTGGGTGTGTACATGTGTGGAGGGTATAGGGATTGTGGGTGTGTACATGTGTGGAGTGTATAGGGATTGTGGGTGTGTACATGTGTGGAGTGTATAGGGATTCTGGGTGTGTGCATGTGTGAAGTGTCTAGGGATTGCGGGTGTGTACATGTGTGAAGTGTCTAGGGATTGCGGGTGTGTACATGTGTGGAGTGCATAGGGATTGTGGGTGTGTACATGTGTGAAGTGTCTAGGGATTGCGGGTGTGTACATGTGTGGAGTGCATAGGGATTACATGTGTGGAGTGCATAGGGATTGTGGGTGTGTACATGTGTGAAGTGTCTAGGGATTGTGGGTGTGTACATGTGTGGAGTGCATAGGGATTGTGGGTGTGTACATGTGTGGAGTGCCTAGGGATTGCAGGTGTGTACATGTGTGGAGGGTATATGGGGATTCTGGGTGTGTACATGTGTGAAGTGTCTAGGGATTGTGGGTGTGTACATGTGTGGAGTGCATAGGGATTGCGGGTGTGTACATGTGTGAAGTGTCTAAGGATTGTGGGTGTGTAAATGTGTGGAGTGCATAGGGATTGTGGGTGTGTACATGTGTGGAGTGAATAGGGATTGTGGGTGTGTACATACATGTGGAGTGTATAGGGATTGTGGGTATGTACATGTGTTGAGTGTATAGGGATTGTGGGTGTGTAGTTGTGTGGAGTGCCTAGGGATTGTGGGGAGTGCCTAGGGATTGTGGGTGTGTACATGTGTGAAGTGTCAGGATTGTGGGTGTGTACATGTGTGGAGTGCCTAGGATTGTGGGTGTGTACATGGGTGGGTTGTGGGTGTGTACATGTGTGGAGTGCATAGGGATTGTGGGTGTGTACATGTGTGGAGTGCCAAGGGATTGTGGGTGTGTAGATGTGTGGAGTGCCTAGGGATTGTGGGTGTGTACATGTGTGGAGTGCCTAGGGATTGTGGGTATATACATGTGTGGGGTGTATAGGGATTGTGTGTGGAGTGCCTAGGGATTGTGGGTGTGTACATGGGTGGGTTGTGGGTATGTACATGTGTGGAGTGTATAGGGATTGTGTGTGGAGTGCCTAGGGATTGTGGGTGTGTACATGGGTGGGTTGTGGGTGTGTACATGTGTGGAGTGCCTAGGGATTGTGGGTATGTACATGTGTGGAGTGTATAGGGATTGTGTGTGAAGTGCCTAGGGATTGTGGGTATGTACATGTGTGGAGTGCATATAGGGATTGTGGGTGTGTAGATGTGTGGAGTGCCTAAGGATTGTGGGTGTGTACATGTGTGGAGTGTATAGGGATTGTGGGTGTGTACATGTTTGGAGGGTATAGGGATTGTGGGTGTGTACATAAGTGGGTTATGGGTATGTACATGTGTGGAGTGCATAGGCATTGTGGGTGTGTAGATGTGTGGAGTGCCTAGGGATTGTGGGTGTGTAGATGTGAGATGTGTGGGTTGTGGGTGTGTACATGTGTGGAGTGCATAGGGATTGTGGGTGTGTACATGTGTGGAGTGCCTAGGGATTGTGGGTGTGTTGCAGTGGAAGTAGCTAATCCCTAGGCACTCCACTCACATACAAACCCACAATCCCTATGCACTTCACACATGTGCATACCCACAACCCACACAGGTACACACCCACAATCCCTTGGCACTCCACACATGTACACACCTACAACCCACACATGTACACCCCCTCAATCCCTAGGCACTCCACACATGTACACACCCACAATCCCTAGGCACTCCACACATGTACACACCCACAATCCCTAGGCACTCCACACATGTACACACCCACAATCCCTAG